>OU015755.1:92022432-92047303 GCA_907169655.1 Acomys percivali | reverse complement strand
TGTGTGTGTGTGTGTGTGTCTGTGTGTGTGTCTGTGTGTGTGTCTGTGTGTGTGTCTCTGTGTGTGTGTGGGTGTGTCTGTGTGTGTGTGTGTCTCTCTGTGTGTGTGTGTGTCTGTGTGCATGGGCATGTGTGTGTGTCTGTATATTCCGGGTACTTCCTTTCTCAGTGGATGTAGATACTGTAGCCTGATTACACAGAAGTTAACTGAGCTTCTAGGACCAGCTGGCTCTTTGTTTACAAACCTACTAGTTGAATCCACTCTTGTTTCGTTCTTTTGGGGCAGGACAACATCCTGATTTGAGAGTTATCTTTTAAATTTTTTCACCTATAAAAAAATCAGTGTAACTACACTTCTAGCACTAAATAGCAGTAAAAGTAACAGCCAGTTTATTAAAAATTAGAAAAAGAAAACTGTTTTCCCACCTCCTCTTCTAGCCGGTCATGCCAGCACTCCTCATTTGACATTATTCTAGACATGGTCTGCTCTCAACTGTGGCTTTTATATTTGAATAAAAGTAATGAAGATGGTTTGTACATTCAAGCAGTATAGGGAAGCAAATTAAATATGTGGCTTCTCCCCTCAGTGATTGCCAGGACCTCAACATTTGTGTGTGTGATACATGTGGCACGGCTCTCCATCCCACCATGTGCTGTTTTACACTTGCTTGCTCTGCACAGCCTTTCCTCCGTGTTCCTAGGCCTCCCTGATTTTACCAGTCACCACTATTCCACGCACGCCCTGCTCCAGCCAGCCCCTTGCTCATAGATGCAGCATTTTCATTTTCAGTGGGTCAATTCCATTGAATTGACAGATTTGTAAAGTTATTATACCTTGAGTTGCATTTAGTTTCTGAGCCATCCAGTATCTTTTTCTATATTATAAATTATTCATCATATTATATACCCAAGACTTAAGTTACATATTTCCCACTTGGTATGATAGGAGTATTATTGAGGAAAGGTTGAAGAATGGAAGAAAAGGAAATACTCAGAGACTCAGCATATGCGGTGCCAGCTGAAGGTCTTAAAGCCCAGGAGAATTCGTTTTCTGGCTCTCCACCTGTCTCCATCTCTGCCTTGCGTGCTGTCTGCCTGCTTGCATGCACCCCTGCTTGCTCGTTGGTCCCCATCTTTCTGTCTCTCTTGCTTGCTGTTCCCCGTCTCACTCTAGCTTACACTCTCATGTCTATTACTTGCTTGCCCTCTCCTTGAACCAACCTCAGTATTTTATTGAAATGACGTTCAATTTTTTCATTACAGATGACATCATGTTTTTTTTCCATTTTTTACAATCACTAGGGCAATCAAAAATCAACAGAGTAGCAAGGAAATACAAAAAGTTCTGTAACCCACAACAAAGCACACAACAAAGATCAATCAATTTTCAAGCAATGGTCAGCATAACCCGATCATTATTTTTTAAACAATGCACAGGAAAAATTAACCATAAATTTTCCCGGGGTAAAACCAATATGTTTACAAGATGGTCAAAGCAATATAGCTTGAGCTAGATATTCTCTAAAGAAAAAACTTGACCTACTTCCAGTCCCAGACCAACAGGTGTGCTAGCCAAGCCTAGGCTAACTGCCAAGGGGTCCCCTATTGTAAAATATCTGTAAAGCATGATGTTCCAAGCTCACCTTCTAGTGTTCACAAAGCAGATTCTAAAGAAATGTCTCTACAGGAAACAGTATCTAGCCAGGTACCCTTATGTCCAGGTCTTAACTTTCTTTCTTGCAGTTTCTGCTTGGGTGCTCACAGTCAGAGTGAAAAACTCTCTCATTGTCTCAAGCCTTTGGTCAGATGCCCTCTTTCAACATTCTCTGTGGGAAAAAGTTTTCCCTGTATGATTTTCCTTAGGGCTGAGAAATAAAGAGAAAAAACAGATTTAGGAGAAATAGCAGATTTCTAAACAATATTACACCTGGACCATACATAATATTTAGGGGCAGTGGTGATCAGCCAGAGATATTTGGAACTTTGCCAAGCAAAGCCTCGACAGCTGCTCTGGATGTCTAGAGATCATACTAGACAGTCAGAGGGCTCTGGAACTTTGTCAAGCAAAGCCTCTACCACTTATCCTCATATCTGCAGCAGGGTGTAATATAAAATTTGTTTTAAATCATCATATTGGAAATATAGCAGCAGGTATCAATAAATGCATACTTCAGTGCCTTGCAGCCAGGTTTTGGGTTAGAGATTATTTTTGTTTGTATTTTGTATAAACAAATTATTACCATTACAAGTCATTATCACTCTTCCAAGTTCAGTTGGCTGGCCACCAAATCTAAAGTCTTGGACCATTTTCTGAAGGAAAGGTAAAAAAAAAAGATATAAGCTATTTTCAGAGTTTACATCTAAGTTGAAAATACAGAAAATACACAAAGTTGTGAAATAATTATATAAGACCAAGTTCTATCACTATGTAAGTTGCACCATACTGAAATTGCTGATATTCAGCCATTTGGCCTTTAAGACAATTTAAGCTTTCATTGATCTCCTCTGGGTTTAGACCGCAGGAAGGAACGCTGTGAAGAAAACAAAGTGAACTACAAGCATCTCTCTGAATAGGTAGAAAGCATCTTAGGAGCAGACAGTTTGGGTTAGCATGGCATCTAGACTGTGGACGTAGCTTTGAACTTTAACTTAATATGAGGTGTAAAGTGAGGAGGGGCCTTTTTATTCTTTAGGCTGCTTGTCCTCCCATTCTGCAGTGGAACAAAACAGCTTCAGTGCTTTCTAAAAACCAAGCGTTCAGCCTCCCTGCCAAAGGCTCTCAAGTATGTTTGGGGGCACCCAATTATTTCAACTCATGTCCAAAGTGACAGTGAAACTTATACAGCTAGTCTGGAGATACTGGAGTCAAGAACTGTTGTCCAAGGCTGCTGAATAATTGAGAGCAGAAGGCACTCCATGGGATTGCTTAGGGAATATATGAAGCCAGGCATGGTGGCACATGCCTTTAATCCTAGCAGTCAGGAGGCAGAGGCAGCTGGATCTCTGTGAGTTCCAAGCCCAGCCTGGTCTACAAGCAAGTCCAGGACAGCCAATGCTACACAGAGAAACCCTGTCTCAACCAAAAATTTTAAAAATATATTATGTAATAGCCTGGCATAGTAGCACATGCCTATAATCCCAGGAGTCGGGAGGCTTATGCAGGTGGATCTCTGTGAATCCGAGGCAGCCTGGTCTACAGAGTAAGTTCCAGGACAACCAAAGCTACATAGACCCTGACTTTTAAAAAAACTTATTTTATTTATTATTATTGTTGTTGTTGTTAGGTATGGTGCATATAGATAGATTGGAAGAGAAAATAAGAAAGCAGCATACTGACTTGATGAGACCATTGTATGTATAAATTACTCCATGTATCCCAAGTTTCTTGTACCACTGTCCCCTGCCTCCTCTGTGTACTTTATACTATACTGACTAGAAAGTAGCCTGTTTTCAGTGATTTTTCTCCTCCTTTTCTAAGCATTCATTTTCCTTTTCCTAAACTTTAAAGACCATAAAGTGAAATTATCAGGACCATAATCTTGAGATACTATTTTATTCATGTATATTATTTTGTTTCCTTTTTTAAAAACAGCGTGAGAGTTTTAATCTTTGTTTTTATTTCAGAATGGGAAACTAAAGTTCAAGCACATATTCCATTAAATGAACGTCCTAAACTCAAACAGAGTGGAACCCAGACCATCAAAATGGAAGAATCTGATGACTATGATGACAGCTTTGCGAGTCAGCCAGTGTATGGCTTCAGGAAGATTCCTATGGATCAAAGAGACTTCAGTTTGAAGTCAGAGCTCTCACAAGAAGACCCTACAGAAGAATATCTTAGTAAATATGATATATATAGAAATAACTTCGAAAAGCACACGAACCTAATTTTACAGTTTGACACCCAATCAGATAATAAAACTTCTCTGTATAATGAAAGCAAGCCAACGTTCAGTCATGTCTCATCTGGTGTTGTTGTACACGGGAAAATACTTCCTGGAGATAAGCCTTATTCATGTAATCGCTGTGGAAAAAAATTTAGGAAATACCCATCACTCCTGGCACACCGAAATAACCATGCCAAAGAGAAGCCTTATGAATGTGAAGAGTGTGGCAAAGAATTTAAGCATGTCTCATCCCTCATTGCACATCAGAGAATGCATACTGGAGAAAAACCATACGAATGCCACCAATGTGGTAAAGCCTTCAGCCAGCGCGCACACCTCACTATACATCAGAGGATTCATACTGGAGAAAAACCCTACAAGTGTGATGATTGTGGAAAAGACTTCAGTCAGCGTGCACATCTTACTATACATCAAAGGACACATACTGGAGAGAAACCATACAAATGTTTGGAATGCAGTAAAACCTTTAGCCATAGCTCATCACTGATTAATCATCAAAGAGTTCATACTGGAGAGAAACCATACATATGCAATGAGTGTGGGAAAACTTTCAGTCAGAGTACACACCTTCTCCAACACCAGAAAATTCATACTGGGAAAAAACCATATAAGTGCAACGAGTGTTGGAAAGTGTTTAGTCAAAGCACTTATCTTATCCGACATCAGAGAATCCACTCTGGGGAGAAGTGCTATAAATGCAGCGAGTGCGGGAAGGCCTTTGCCCATTCTTCAACTCTTATCCAACATCAGACCACTCACACCGGAGAGAAATCCTACATATGTAAGGTGTGCGGCAAAGCCTTCAGCCAGAGCGCTAACCTTACTCAGCACCACAGAACACACACTGGAGAGAAACCATATAAATGTAGTGTGTGTGGGAAAGCCTTCAGCCAGAGTGTGCACCTTACACAGCACCAGAGGATTCACAACGGAGAGAAGCCCTTTAAATGCAGCGTCTGTGGGAAAGCCTACAGACAAGGTGCAAATCTCACTCAGCATCAAAGGATTCACACTGGGGAGAAACCCTATAAGTGTAACCAGTGTGGGAAAGCTTTTATTTATTCTTCGTCACTTAATCAACATCGAAGAACTCACACCGGAGAGAGGCCCTATAAATGCAGTCATTGTAACAAAGATTTTAGCCAGAGAACATGCCTTATTCAGCACCAGAGGATTCACACCGGAGAGAAGCCCTACGCGTGCCGTATATGTGGCAAAAGCTTCACCCAGAGTACAAATCTTATCCAACATCAGCGCGTTCACACAGGTGCCAGACATCGCAATTAGCGCACACGGGAGACTTGGTTTACGCTTTAAAACTTGATTGCTTAAATTTCATTGTGTGCTGTGCCGAAACACCCAAAAGAAATCTGAAGCAGTGCAGTGTGCTGGATCTCGCAGTATCATCGGAAGTAACCAGAATTAGTAAGATGGCTCTCATCTGTTTAGAGTTAGTGTGAAACTTAAAACTCCATCAACTGTTTAGCTTTTATCTGATATCACTTGAACTCACTCCAGAAAGAAATACTATGAAAGGGTATTTAAAAACCTGTGACTCATCAACTCGTATATTTCAAGTATGTTTTATTGAGGCCTTATGACTATAACTTGGGAAAGCGTTTATCAAGTAGATCTCACACTAGAGAGCAGCCCTGATATCATAGGAAAGAAGACAGATGCTTGGGGCCTTTGCTTCATCCTAGCTTTGAAGCCTTAAAACAAGTAAAAGGTCTCCCACCCCATTTTTTGCTCCCTCTTTCCCCAATGCAATTCCCATGTGAAGCCAGTAAGCTTGAGGAGAAGAAAGACCTGAGAGAATCTTAAAAGATCTGCATGACCACTATTAACCACTTCCTCCAGGAAGAGAAGGCAGTCTGACAGGATAGAAGGTCAGTGTATTCAAACCCTGGCCATGTACAACTCTGACAGACACAGATTGGACACCCCGAGCCTAAAGTCATCTTTAGTTCAATAGTATTTTTAGTTTCACTTGCTTTTGACATCCAGTATCACCCTGAAGGAAGAAAGACAGGCACTGAGTTCCCATTTTTTCCCCATCTAGCTTTTAAACTCACAACTTTACCCGTGGCTCTTACTGTAGCGAAGCCGTTTTTTTCCATTGAAACATTTCTTGAGAGCCTACTGTGCTCAGGACACAGACTTCTTGATTGAACCCTTTCCATTAACAAAGAAAGGTCAAGGACATGCTCTTAACTGTTTTGCCATGGAACAAGCATAATCCTACCTAAATGGGTTGCCAGATGCTACCCTAAAAGCCAAGTCGAGTGAGCAGTGAACACGGCAATATAACTAATGTAGAACAAGTGATGGAAAAATTGGTCTGAGGCCAGTGCAGAGGTGGCAAGAGAAACCAGGGTGAAAAGGAGTAAGGGGGAGGTATGCAAATAATTGAGGTAAACCGAGCATGGAGGAACACGCCTTTAATCCCAGCACTCAGGAAGCAAAGGTAGGCAGATCTCTGTGAGTTCTCAGCCAGCCTGGTCTACAAAGCAAGTCCAGGACAACCAGGGCTATACAGAGAAACTCTGTCTTGAAAAACAAACTAAGAAGTGAAATAGAAATGGCACCTAATGTGTTAGGAAAACGTTTCATTGGAAAAGCCATCAGTGATCAATAAACAATAACTGAGTTTATGGGTCTTAAACAGCATAAAAGGAAGACTGGCAGGAACCAACTGTTTTCTAAATTTCCTGTTGTATTTCCTACTCATAGTGTCCTGCTCTCAGAATATACAGCTGAGCTTCATCTTGCTCGCTCTTGTTTCTCCAGTGCCTTGCGTATGATCAATATATGTTGGTTGAATTGATGAGTAAATTATATAAATCAGAGTTGAATAGTGAGGTAGAATCACCAGCACGGGGAGAAAATTAGGGACTGAAGATAAGTTTTGTGTCCATGTATCACTTGCTTGACAAATACTGTTCGCTGTGTACTGATGGCTTAAGAATGGAGAGCCAAGCAGTTGTGGGGCGTCATTGCCCAGTGGAAGTGCCCTTAACTAAATGACAGGAAACAAAATTCTGGACCAGCAGTCCCTAAGCTTACATGGACGATAGAACATCACTAGACACCACAACAGGAGCTGAAGAAAGGCTGAGTGCTGGCATCCTAAGGCTGTCTTTGTGGAAGTGTTTTCTTAATGAAACTGTCACTTCCTCTTTTCCTGACAATAGTTACCCTTGACTTCATGGTAGTCACAAGATACTGGTTAAAAAAATTCTCAGATGATGCTTACTCCACAATTATGTTACGAATAACAAGTGTGTTTACTAGATAACTTTGATGTTGCTTCCTGCCTGGCATAACCCACTGGTGTGAGTGTGGCGTGGTCCAGGCCGCAGGGCAGTACTTGGTGCTTCCTGCCTTTGTGTGTTTTATGTAAATAATGCATTTATGAAGTCTTCCACTGGTACACAGAGGCAAGTAAGGCTCTTGTGAGAAAAAATAGAATACTAGTGCAAAATCCTGTCTTGATGTGTTTTCACCATATTAAAGTTGTCTTGCCCATAAGTAATTCAAGAGGTTTTTAGCAAGTATTTCCTACAACTTTTTATTAGAAACATTGCTAAAGATGTAAGAGTTTAGAAATCATAAAATTAACCATACCCACCACTCTAAAGTTAGTATTTTCCATATTGAAAAGTAAAGACATTTCACCTCTAAAGTACATCTCATAAAAATAGGTCATTCCCATAACTGTAGTACCTCAGAGAAAATGGGCCGTCCTTTCTAACATCTAACACCCAGGCCGTTTTCTGATTTCCGCTGTTGAGCCAGGCAGTTCCAGCACACCCTTAATTGTATCGGTGTCCTCTACCTACAACAGCCCTTCTGGTTTTCTCTCGTTTTCAGGGTGTGTTGGTTGTCACACTCAGGATTTAGCTGATAGTTTAGACATGGCTTGTGTGTGACACAGTATATGTCCCGAATCTTCTATAAATTAGAAGTTGAGGCCAAAGGCTTAATTGAGCTCAGGTTAAACATTTTTAACCATAGCATTTCATAGTTGCATTTTCTCCCACATCACCAAAACACTGTCAGGTCAACACACTGTTGATGACGTGACAATTGACTATTGAGGTGATAACCACGAAATGTCCAGTGTAATTCTTCCTGCTATGGTTAACTGTCTGTGGACTGACACTTGGGCAGTGTGGCTGTCCTCTCCACCAACAGTTCTGTACCCAATCATACTGTTACCCAGCAGTAGTCCTTGCCTGAGTCAGTCTCTTCATCGCGGTCTACAAAACAAGTCACTTTCTATTGCTCTTCCCACATTTACTGAGCAGTATTCTGCAAGGATGAATTTTCCTTCATTAGCTGAAATGTATTAGAAGCAAGGTTATGCTTAGCTCTTTCCCACTAACGAGGCAGTTTTGGAGTTTTCTGTTGTCGACTCTGAGGACAGATGAGTCTGTTAGTCCTTTCCAGTCACTGTTGCTGTGAACCCTCTGGCGTTGCCTCTTCAGTGCTTTATTGCCTTCTATTATGGGATATCTCAAGTTCATCCCATACTTCCATTGTCCCAAACTTGGGTGGAAACAGCTCTAAGGAAACGCGAGTCTCCTTTTTATAAGTAGCTTTTTAGAAACAAGATCTGGGCACTAATGCACAACTCGTGTCTCCTTTTTTTTTTTTTTTATTAATTTATTCTTATTACATCTCAATGGTTATCCCATCCCTTGTATCCTCCCATTCCTCCCCCCTCCCATTTTCCCCTTACTCCCCTCCCCTATGACTGTGACTGAGGGGGACCTCCTCCCCCTGTATATGCTCATAGGGTATCAAGTCTCTTCTTGGTAGCCTGCTATCATTCCTCTGAGTGCCACCAGGTCTCCCCATTCAGGGGACGTGGTCAAATATGAGGCACCAGAGTACGTGTGAAAGTCAGACCCCACTCTCCACTCAACTGTGGAGAATGTCCTGTCCATTGGCTAGATCAGGGCAGGGGTTTGAAGTTTACGGCCTGTATTATCCTTGGCTGGTGCCATAGTTTGAACGGGACCCCTGGGCCCAAATCTACCTATCATAATGTTCTTCTTGTAGGTTTTAGGATCCTCTGGATCCTTCAACTTTGCCATTCTCCCATGCTTCTCTCATCTAGAGTCCCAATAGGATGTCCTCCTTCTGTCCCGGTTTCCTGGTTAGTGAAGACTTTCATGGGACATGCCCCTTGGGCTAGTATGCAGATATAAGTGAGTATATACCATTTGACTCTTTCTGCTTCTGGGTTAAATCACTCATTATGATCATTTCTAGTTCAATACATTTGTCCACAAATTTCGGGAATTCCTTGTTTTTAATAGCTGAGTAGTATTCCATAGTGTAAATGTACCACAGTTTCTTTATCCATTCTTCTACTGAGGGACACTTAGGCTGTTTCCAGGTCCTGGCTATTATATGTTTCTATGTTTTAATGCCTTAATGCTTATATGTGCAGCTGCCCTGCCGTGTGTAGGAAACAGTTTCCTTGAAATCATCTACTCTCTCTAGCTCTTACTCCTTCCTCTTCCTCACAGATCCCTGAGTCTTGGGAGAAGGAGTGTGACACCTATACTACATTTAGGGCTGAGTGCTCTCCAGTTTCTTAGTTTCTGCATAGAGAGCAGTTGTGATTTCTGTTAATTTCCATCTGTGGCAGGAAGAAGGTTATCTGAAGAGGAACGAGAGATGGGCTGATCTATGAGTGTAGCAATAAGTCACCAGGAGTCACTTTAATACATTTAGCAGATTAATAGAATCAGGCTCCTGCCTAAGGCCTATGACCTATAATAATCCGTAGGCTCTTGGCCCTGTTAGCATGTATGGGTTCCATGTCATGGGGCAAGTGTTAGAGCCAATCAGAAAGTAGTTGATCACCCCCATACTATTCATGCCACTGTCACACCAGTGGGCACATCTTGTCACACCAGTCATTATTATAGCTCACAGGATTCATAGTTGGGTGAGAGTGATGATTACCTTTCTCCTCTGGTAGCATGCACAACACTGTCCAGCATTACGAGAGCCAGTCAGAAGGTATGAATGAAGCTTCCAGGTCAGTGGCAGTTTGATTTGTCATGTTCTATGGGTACATGGTGTCTTCAGCAGTAGGGTCTTACTGCGAAGTTCTGGAAGGTGACCAGGGGCAAATGGCAATAATCTGTAATGTTTGGGACTCCATTGATCAACAACTCAGGAAGAGATATGCATTCCCATACTGGGGTTTTTATTAGCATGTAATGTCTAGTCGCTGCCCCATCACAGCAGCGTAAGTTTTGATCACTGTCTGGTGAAGGATTCTCCACTATCCTACAGAGGGAAAATGCTCTCTCTTCCCTAGTAACTGACACCCGTGTGTGTGTGTGTGTGTGTGTGTGTGTGTGTGTGTGTGTGTGTGTGTGTGTGTGCACATGCACATGAAGGTACACTTGTGGCAGAACTTCGACTTTCCAAGACCTTTGCTTGGCCAGCTGTTCTGATACCACGGCCCTCACACTGAAAATAAGTAAAATAGATGAGCCAACTTGAGCCAACTTTCCATACTGGGCAGATTCATGGGGCCAGGGAATTAGCGATGAGGTGACTCTACAGCAGTGACACTGGCCCAGATCCATAGTAGAATGTGGCCCAACAACAAGAGCGATGACAACAGTATTAGGAAGGCTGAGCTTTTCTCGATAACTGGATGGTTTGTAAGCCATCCAGTTTGGAACCACCTCCCCTCCAGATGGTGACGTAGGGAACTATGCTTACTTGTTAGGAATCTAACTTAGTTGTTGTAAGAGAAAAGGAACTCCAATTGGAGAATCAAGAATTTGAGTAGGGACACAAATTGCTAGAACTGGAAATATCAATACAAACTCACACTTTTAAGAGACAAAACAGTAAGTTCAAAAATGCATACTTTCTGTGGGTGTGGTGGCTTGCACCTGTAACCACAGGATTTGGGAGTCAGAGTAGTCAGGTCAGGAGATCAAAGCCATCCTTGCTTACATAGCCAGTTTGAAGCCAGCCTGTGCTAAAATGAGACCCTGTCTCAAAAACCCCAATTCCTAAAGCAACCAACCAGAGCCCATCAAGCAAATATCTCCCACCCTACAACCAAACATCAGACATATTTCTTGTCTCTGTGTCTACTGAAATGGCCAGTAGCCCTGTTGCCCCTCAACACACTGGGACTGCTTTTTGGTATCTTGTATTCATTCCAACTTGGGAAAACACCAGTGACACACACAAAAAAAAGATAAAAGCCCCCCTCCCAAACCCACGGGTCCCACCATGAGCTAAAAGCTCAAAGGAAATGTGTGCACACTGAACAAAAGTGCAAGGAAGCCATGGAGGCTCACACGAAGTAGTGCAACCCAAAGGGATCAGGCGTCAATATAAAGTGGGGCCAGCCAGCCGCTGTTGAGATGATGTGTCAGTCATGAGTCTAAGAAGGTACATAAATAGGCACGGTCTGGACCATGCTGCTGAAGGGAAGGAGGAAAAGAGCTCCACATCATGTTGGTGTCACACTGCTGTCACCCTTCTACTATCGACGAAACAGAAGAGGAAGCAAGGTCAGGCAGAGGAAGCTTTGTCACTCAGGGAGCACACAAGTAGACCAACTTTGTAAGTTGTGACTTTGCAACAGAAATACATGGCTGGGGTGCAATTCAATGGCATGTGTGGGTGGGTGTGGCTTGATCCTTGGTGCACCGAGGTATCTTTGATGAGGGCCATAAAGCTGCTGCATGGGGCCTGAGCTTGATGAGCCCTGGCTTCAGGCTCGTGGCCAGGCTTCTTTACTTTGTTCTGCGCGCAGCTCTTAAGTTCATAGAAAAGGCGCGGTTGAAAAATAAAACTGTTTGGAATCTACACAACATTGACTTAACGGAGGTTACTTCCTGAGAAACAGCCCAAATCTTAGTAAACCCCAAAGGTGATAGTGAGTGCCAAGAATCAATTCCAAGAATATTTAAATGTTCAGCTTTAGTAATGATGCACACACACAGAGACACACAGAGACATACAGATACACAGACCACAGACACACACACACACACACAGACACAGACAGACACACAGACACACACACCCCTGAATGTGCACAAAACCTACCCACATGTGCACATGCACACAGCTGTTGAGCACACACACAGTCATCTGCATGTGCACAGAACACCTACACATGACTAAATAAATAAAACACCAAACAAATAACAGGTTTTTAGAAATGCAACAACAATCCTAAATGTAAACATGACATTGGTAACAACTTATGAAAATGGTGACAACTCTTCTGAACTATCAGTAAGGCAGGTGTTGACTTCTTCTAGAGGAGAGCTAATTGCCTTTCTGTGACCTCTTACAGTAACAGCTGCAAAGTCACCACAAGAAGTGACCAAACAGCACAGAGGATGGTTGGACCACAGAACTGTTAGACTATTGACACACACAGCTTGCCAAGCAGCAGATACCAGGATGATTTACTCTGTTTTCAAAGTAAATACTTGTCATTGGTTCTGATTTTTGTAGTCAGGATTTGCTTTTTTTTTTTTTCTAAGCCAGTGCCCATTTGCTTAAACCTCCGGTCTGAGCAGGCCCTGGGTGGCTTTGCTGGTCCACCTTTGTCTTCAGTACCTAACACAGCACTGTTCCTGTCTCTGTGTGGCCTCTGGTTGCCTTGGCCACCCCATCTTTTCCCTGAGGAGGTTGGGTCTCTTTTCTTCTCCACAGCTCCTGAGGCCCTCACTGACCCTGACCCATCCCCGCCCCTGAACTTCGTAGCCACCTTAACTCCAGGAACCAACATCTGGGTCCCCTGATTTAGATTCTGTCAAAAGAGAATCAGCACTTGAGTTGGGTGCCCATCTTGAGTTAGGCAAGTTGGCTCAAATGACAGAGTCCAGCACTGCAATCAATGCAATGGGATGTGGTCCACAGGGGGAGTGGAATCGCCCAGCTGACCCCTCCAGGGCCCACGGAGACCCTTTGGGTCCAGGTAAAGTCTGTTTGAAGGGGACTGTTCTGCATTCACCTCACGGCAAGCCCTGAGGGATGGTGCTGTTCTCTCGTGGCTCCCCCGAGCCAGGCAGGAGGCTAAACAGAAGCCTGAGGATGACCAGGTCACGTAAAGCCTCAGCTCACAACAGCAGGGCTTTCCCAGAATGCAGCTGGCAACAGAACCATAGAGTGGAGGTGTGGCCTGAGGGAGTGAGAGAATCCTGATGGCTTCCACCATCGAAGCCAGGCGGCACATAGGAAGCGTGGGTAGACCTGGGTCAGGAGCCACTTGCAAGGCTTTTGGCTGGTGTGGCTGACTGAATTCAGAGGGCTCTCCTCTTAACTGTGGCTTGATGCTCTGTGGTGGTCGTTCTTTACACATGACAGAAGGAGAGAACCAACTCCCACAGCTTGTCATCTGACCTCTACAAGTGTGCTGTAGAGTGTGGGGAGCACACGTGTACACACACACACACGTGTGTAATTTTGGTGATTTTGCATACCAATGTTTTAATACTTGCCTTTAAACTTGACATTGTGCTGGGCGTGGTGGTGCACGCCTTTAATCCCTTTAATGCACAGCACTCGTGAGGTAGAGGCAGGCAGATCACTGTGAGTTCGAGGCCAGCCTGGTCTACAAAGCAAGTCCAGGACAGCCAAGGCTACACAGAGAGACCCTGTCTCAAAACAAACAAATAAATAAAAAATTAGACATTGCACAATATAATGGCTAACAGATAATTTGTATGGATAATTTTCATTGTTCCCTTATCCCCCCATTTAGAATATCATTATTTAAAGGTGAGAAGCCCAGAAAGAGGAAAGAGGCCACAGGAGAAATGAAAGAGCTTGTTTGTGTGCCTGCAGTGACTTTTTTAAAAAAACTCTGTTTGTGTGTTTGGTCCCGCTGGTAGCTGAAGTATTAGTCCGTGAAGGAGATGGGGTCTGGGGCTGTGGCGATAAGGATGATGAGCTTGTTTGGGAATGTGCTGGTTTTGAGGTGCGGGGCTGAAAGAGTAGTAAGCATGAAGGTCCTGGGGGCAGAGATGATTGCTCGGGCCACGTCAGTGGTGGGTGCGGGATGTCTCGCTGCTCAGGGCTTGGAAAGGCTGGTGTGGGGATGAGTGGGGAGCAGAGGCATGCTCCTCTCAAGATGGCGCAGGAAGCAGAGCAAGGACGCTAAGGACGGAGTAGACAGAGTCACCTGAGGAAGTGCCAAGCTGGACAGTCTCCAGCCTCACACGGACCACTTGAAAATGGTGAGTGGGGTAACCTACTGTAAATCTTTCTAAAGTCGTAAAGTCAGGAGACTGTAAGCTCTCTCGCCTCCTGGTACTGCCAGCTTTGCCCAAACAAACATGGACATGCTGGCCGCTACTGTCATCCATTAGGGAAGCAAAAAAATAGCTATTGCCCTTCGTGGCTCCAGGATATTTTGAGGCTATGGAAATCAGGCTTCATCTTTGCCCAAGGAGCAGCCAGGAGAGGAAATGTCCTGCCCGCTTAGGATGGGAAACTGCAGGGGTTGTCTTCTGTCGGAGCCGAAGAAAGACAGTGTCAAGAGAAGGGGCCTGTTCAGCCACCAAGGTTTGCGGGATCTGGAGGCAAAACCACAAGGGTCCTCCAGAACACAGGTTTGTTGGGTTGGTTGGTTGGTTTTGGTTTTGGTTTTTCGACACAGGGTTTCTCTGTGTAGCTTTGGCTATCCTGGATTCGCATTGTAGACCAGGCTGGCCTGGAACTCACAGTAATCCACCTGCGTCTACATCCAGAGTGCTGGAATTAAAGGCGTGTGCCACCACCGCCCGGCCCAGAATACAGGTTTTTAAGTTCTTTTCTAAGATCTCTTAAATCAGACTCCAGTTAAATAGTGGATAGACTGTGTTCTCTTCTGTCATTTTAACACCCTTAGCAAGACTATAAACGAATCCCTAACCTTCTGTTGGCGAGTTCACCCTTTCTTCTCTGCGCTCTTCTGCGTTCTTCCTTTTATGACCTAGTTCACTGAGCCAGTTGAGTAAATAGCATCATTTTGTCTTTGGTGCCCTCTTGTGGTCATTTCATCATTCTACCAGCACCTGCCCACTTTGCAGAGGAGAGCGAATCCCCAAAGAAGAAAACAGCCATGAAAGTCGTGAACAGATTCATTTGAATTTATTTCTACAGAATTAATGTATTATTTAATTCCCTCACCCCCCCCCAACTATTCAACTATGCTCAACCAGTTCCTGAAATCCCAGTAGCTGGCGCTGGGGATGTAGCTCAGTTGATGGGGCATGTGTCTGGCCTCATCCCAGCCACCACAAGCTGCATGGAAAGGCTCACTTAAAGACCCAGTCAAGGCACTTATCTAGGTTCAGATTTGCTTCTGAAGTTTAGACTGCAGGTCACCAAGCTGAGGTCCTCCAGCTGCAGAGGGTCGTTTGTGTCCATGAAGGATCTCTTCTCGGAAAGGATGTGGCATGCAGGACCTTGATATTAACTACCCAGAAGTTCAATTTTAGACACACACACACACACACACACACACACACACACACACACACACACATATTTTTTTTTCTTTCTTTTTTTTTTTTTTTTTTTTTTTTTTTTTTTTGGTTTTTTGAGACAGGGTTTCTCTGTTATCCCTGGCTGTCCTGGCCTCGCTTTGTAGACCAGGCTGGCCTGGAACTCACAGCAATCCACCTGCCTCTGCCTCCCAAGTGCTGGGATTAAAGGCATGTGCCACCACGCCCGGCCTGCATATTTTTCTTTTTTAAAAAAAGTCACTAATGTGAGACTTAGTCATATGAAAAGGCTAAGTTTCCAAGGCCAGAAGAGATTTTAACGTCTTCCCAGTGATCAGGGGAATTTTATATTTTCCCAGGTGATCACCATTTACCTCTGGATATTGCCAGCTGGTGCCAGACAGGCTTCCGTCTCCCTCCGCGGCGGCGGCAGCAGCCTCTTTGTTGTTGTCAATCTTCTTTCTCCGTGCTACCTTCAGCTGTAAATTAGCTCCAGCACAGACGGCTAACTTTCTTCTTCATTTCAATAAGTTTATTGTTTAAAAAAAGAAAGAAAGAAAGAAAGAAAGAAAGAAAGAAAGAAAGAAAGAAAGATAGCCAAGGCATGGTGGCACATGCCTTTAATCCTAGCACTTGGGAGGCAGAGGCGGGTAGATCTCCGTGTTCGAGGCCAGCCTGGTCTACAGAGTGACTTCCAGGACAGCCAGAGCTACACAGAGAGACCCTGGACAAAAAAGGAAAGGGGGAGAAAAAAACAACTCCACACAGTTGCAATGTGTATTGCAATGTGTAATTGGTTTGTTCAACTGATGAGACAGTCAATGTTCTAAACAGGACCAGGACGCCACTGTGCTCCTTCCAGCTGACTCCAGCCACTGCGGGATCGGGTACAAATGTTGCCCAATAGTCTGACTCTTTTAGAGAATTATATTCTTGATTTTTATCTGAAATATAATCTTTGTGAAGGGAAAGCCATTTCAAAGAGACTGGAAAGAGAACGTGTGTGTGTGTGTGTGTGTGTGTGTGTGTGTGTGTGTGTGTGTGTGTGTGTGTGTGTAGGCATTTTGCTTGCTTGTACATCTGTGCACTGTATGCATGTAGCCCTCACAGCAGCCAGAAGAGGGCATCAGATTCCCCTGGAACTGGCGTTACAGATGATTGTCAGCCATTATGTGGGTTCTGGGACTCGAACCCTGGTCCTCTGGTAGGACAGCTAAGTACTCTTAACCACTGAGCCATCTGTCCAGCCCTCCACATTATTTATTGAGACTGGGTCTTTTCACTAAATTTGGAACTCACAGATTCCACTCAGCTGGCTGAACAGCAAGCCCCATCCATGTTCATCTGTCTTAAATTCCTCAGCACCAGGGTTGTAGACACATGCCAGCACATCCGGCTTGTACATGTATGCCAAGGACGCAGGCTCCAGTCCTCACGGCTGCACAGCCTGCACTCTCCCAGCAGCCATCTCCACAGCCCCCGCACCACATTTCTTAAGCTAGTTCTCTGAGGATCTTTTGGGTGCAAGCTTAAGTAGTGTTTGGTCTGCTCGGGACAGGGTCTCACGGTATAGCCCAGAGCGGAAACTCATCCCCCAACTTCAGCCTCTATAGGGCTAAAATTACCGCCTGGACCACCAGCAGGCCTAGCGGGAGCTTTGGTTTTGTTTGACTAAGTTTTAGTGCTTAAGCCTTTAAGGTGCAATGATTCATTTTTTGTTTGTCCTTGTGTCTGCTCCATGCGTAAGCCTATAGATGGCATTTGCATCCTCCATGTTGCTCTTGGCAGGACTCTGTACTTCACCATACTTATTTGTCCCATTGAACACCAGAACCATTAAAAGTACCAAGCACTTTGGTGACTTGTATAAACTGTGTGAAAGGGGACAGTGAGTCAGTGGTATTAGCGTGTCATTTTATAGGTCAGATGACTTTATCTCGTGTCACAATGACCTAAAGCTATCCAGGCAGATAATTTCTAGGATAGAATATCAACCATATAATTTATGCTATGATGTACTTCACAATTAAAGAATATTCCCACACACATGAACACACACTCACTTCCTCTTGAACCATATACATATACATATACATATACATATACAGGTACCCCAGTACCCAGAAGAACACTAGCAGAGAAAACTTTTTAGGACATTACATGGTGAAGGAAGTAACAGTACTGTTGTTCTAAAAACTAGAAACCAAAAAGCAAAGACCCAATCCTGCCTGAGACCTGGCTGCAGAGGCAGGGGTCGGCCATTTCTTCTCTCCCAGAGTGGAGTCACAGCTGTAGAGATCTGGGACGGCGGAAAGCCAGACACTCAGGCCTGCTCTGAGGTGTTCAATGCTGACGTGAAAGGCCAGCGGCAGCCTGGACATAGTCCCGCTCTCTCCGTGTCTAGAGAGGCAGGCTGTGGGCTTGTTGCTTTTGGCATCCACCTTCCTGAACTGCCAGAGGATCTAGAAAGAGCCTTGTACCACTTCCCTGTTAAGATCTGGCAGCTTAGACTAAAACGGTTTTTACTTTTTAAATGGTTGGAGGGGAAAAAAAATAACTGAGGACATAACAGAAGTGTGCACACCTGGACTATGAATCCGAGGCCAGACTGGTCTACACATCGAGGCATTCCAGGCCAGCCAGGGCTACCTAGCGAGGCCATGAAGAGAAGGGGGGAGGGGAAAGAAGGGTGGCAACTTCAGTGTCAATGTTTGGTACACAGTCCCACCATCTGTTTGCTCTTGCACAGTAACTGAGTCTTAAAAAGAACCCACAGAGCCGAACAGTTACTGTCTAGCTCCTTACACGCCTACACAATGGGGCAGGTATTTCTGTTAGTTAAATCAGACTACCAAGTAATGAAAGGGCAGCACTCCCGGAAGAGGACAAGAAAGGAAATGACAGTTAATCAGGAGAGCTATGATGCTTTGAAGGGAGAAGTGCCCAGCAACAGGGCCTGAAGCTCAGGTGAAGGCCACAGGTGACAACGCTGAGGAGAGCAAATCTACTGCCAGCCTGTGCTGAGTCAGGGATGCTGCCTCCTGGCAAAGGGGTCGAGAGGCGCGGGCTTCCCTTCCGCGCGAGTGGCTACAGTTCATCCCTTCTGTCAGCCTTACAAAAGTTAGTTGTGGGCTCAAGCATCACAAGCGTCACTTCTTGATGTCCTTCCCTCTCAAGTCCTCCAAACAAGTCTGCAAGCAGGGCAGCCCTCTCCCTAATCCCTATCTTTCTACAGCCAGGACTTCCCCACCCACACCCCTGTAGATCACCTGCTAGAGACTGACAACCAAGCCCCTTGCAAAGTCCCTCAAAACCTCTGAGCAGTTGGAGGTCTGGGGGATGGGCATGGCCCAGAAAGACCCCGGCCACACAGCCAAGGACTGGACTGCAGGGGCTGCTGGGACACTGGGTGGTCGAGGACTGAGCAGCACCACTGGCCCGAGCCTATCTCCCTTTCCCCAGCCCTGGGGAAACCCTGTGCCCGCTTTAGTTGGCGCCGACCATATATTTAACAGCAGACTGTAGGCACAAGCCTGCAAGCCCAGCATTTGGGAGGCTGAGGCAGGAGGACTGCAGTGAGTTCAAGGACAACCAAGGTCAAGAGGTAAGACTCTTTTCTCAAAAGTTTGGGAGATGGGCTGGAAAGATGACTCAGCCATTAAAGGCTGGGCTCACAACCAAAAAATTTTGGGAGATGGTTCAACACTGTTGCTCTTCCAAAAAACTCCAGTTTGATTCCCAGCTGTGACATGGTAACTCACAACTTCCTGTAAGTCCAGTTCTATGGCATCCAACGCCCTCTTCTGGCCTCCGTGGGCACACAAGGTTAATAAACAGCAACATGCACAAAAACACACATACACAGACATAAAAACATAAAAGTTAAGGTGCTTGAGCGGTAAACCCCTTGCAGCCCACACTGCCCACCGGCGTTTAAGTCCCCAGTACACACGGAAATGCCAAGTGGACCTGGCCAGTGGAGATAGGCAAGCTACCAGACCACCCTTCAACCATCTGTGGCTTAGGTGAGAGATCCTGCCTCAGTGAACACGCTGCAGAGCCACCCAGGAAGACTGCCAAGATCTACCAGGTTTCTTCACACAGCACACACAGATGCACGCACCACACATGTACACCTAAAAATAATTTCGTGTGGAAGTCTTTTTTTTTTTGTTAAGATCCTCTCAGGAGCTAATAGAAGAGGAAGTCCTGGACGGCCTTGGAGAACAGTCACATCAGCTGAGCTGGCTGAGAAGCCCGGCTCACAGGTCCCCTTGATTAGAGCTCTTGCTGGCCCTGTAATAAGGTAACTCTAGCTACTGCCTTCCCCCATCAGAAGACTGAAGAGCTTTCCCATTACCTCAAGATGAGCCAAGAGCCATGCCTCTGGACTAACTTTTGAAGTTCTAGTCTTAGCCAGGTACTGTGACATATGCCTTTAAGCCCAGCACTTGAGACACAGAGGCAAGCCAATCTCTGTGAGTTCGAGGACAACCTGGTCTACATAGGGAATTCCAGGAGAGCCAGAGCTACAAAATATGCCTTAAAAAAATAAGTTTCTACCAGCTACACTTTGCTAGAGACATGCATGCGTTTGTCTTCATTATTCAGAAGCCCATACCAATATTTCAACTGTAGTATTTCAGAATAAATTTCTAAGACAGGGACTAATTTTTGTTTGTTTTTGTTTTTGAAGACAGGGTTTCTCTGTGTATCACTGGCTGTCCAGGACTCTCTTTGTAGACCAGGCTGGCTTCAAACTCACAGAGATCTACCTGTCTCTGCCTCCTGAGTGCTGGGATTAAAAGCTGTATCATATCTTAATTGCGTCTTCTAAAATTAAAAATAATGTTTAGGCTTAGGAATGTAGCTTGGTTACTAGGGTACTTGCCTAGCATGATGCAAGCTCTGGGCAGAATCCCTAGTGGATACCAGTAATCTCCTAACTCCAGGTGGTAGAGCCAGGAGTGTCAGAAGTTCAAGGTCAGGCAGAGGCCAGCCTGGGGTATGTGTGTGTGTGTCTGATATATGTATGTGTGTATATATATGTATATGTATGTACACACACACACACACACATATATACACACACACACACACACACACACATACATATATATGAGCAATTTCCCAGCTTGATTTCTTGTGGGTTTTGTTTTTTGTTTTTTTGTGTGTGGGGGTGGTTTTTGATTTTGTTTTTTTGCAGTTTGACTCTGAATCCAAATAAGTCCCACACTTTGAAAGCAATTGATATATCACTTAAGTTTTTATAAGTCCAACATTTATTTCTTTCTGCATTTTTCCCAGGCAGCAAGATTTGGTTTTCTCTTGTTTGGAGTACTATTTTACATGGTATTATTTGTTTTGACACAGGCATTTGCCAGTGAGAGAAGAGACTTTATCTAGCTCAAAAGCAAATTCTTTCTGCAACAACACTTTGCCAGATATTTGTGTTTTAAAGCTTAAAAAAAGGTGGGGCTGGGGGGGGAGAAACTAAACAACAAGGAAATAAACAATTGAGTGAAAACTGGTTTTCAGAAACTAAATGAAGAGTTCTCAGAAGATGTACAAATGCCCAGTACATTTTTTAAATGTTCAACATTCATAGCCATCAGGGAGACTCAAATTATTATTTTGAAATTGTTTCACTCCTATAAGAATGTCTATCATCAAGAAAACAAATGACAATGTTAGCAAGGATGGGGGGGGCGAGAACCTTTATCCTGATAGGGCAGTAGCCACAAAAAAACTAAAACTATGGTGTGACCCGGCTATTATACTCCTGGGCATTTACCCAAAGGACTCTGTGTCCTACTACAGACACACTTGCACATCAGTGTTTAGTGCGGTTCTATTCACAATAGCAAGGAAATTAAACCAGCTCAGATGCCCATCAACAGATGAATGGATAATGAAAAAGTGGTACCTACTCACAATGGAATTTTATCCAGTCCTAAATAAAAATAAAATGTATAAAACTTATAGTAGAATCCATGGAGTGGAAAATACCATATTGAGATAACCCAGACCTAGAAAGACAAATGTCACATGTCCTCATAAGCAAGCCCAGCTCATTTTTATGTGTATCTGTGTGAGCATGCGTGTGTGTAGAGGCTAGAGTATCAGGAAGGTGTTTATGGGAGGTCGGGGAGAGACGCTTCTGGAGGCTGGTAAAATGCATCATATGAAGGTGGGACAGACAGTACCAGAGGTAGGAGAGGTCAGAGTGAGGGCCAATCGAAGCCAAGTATATGTGTGAAAAGGCAATAAGGAAATGCTATCTTTTAAGATAATTAAAAAATAAAATTAAAACTATTTGAACACAGGCACCCTACATGAATGGATAATGCCACTCCTGAAAGCCATAAGGTCATTAAATGAAAACCCCAGTCCAAGCGTGTGTTATGTCCCTTATGATTAAATATAAAGAGAATAAGGTAATGAGATAATAAGGTACCAGGCAGCAGATATTATGTTATAGAGGAGTTTATGAAATGAGCATGGTGGAGAAGGAAAGGGGGAGGGGTACCCCAGAGAGAGAGAGAGACAGAGAGAGAGAGAGAGAGGAAGAGTAAAGAGAGGAGGTAGAGAGAAAGGGAAAGAGGGAGAGGAGAGAAAGAGAGGAGAGAGAGGGCGGAGAGAGGAAGAGGGAGAGACGAGAGAGTGAGAGGGACCATGAAGAGGGTTTGTCCTTTTATATAGCCCTGGGCAGGGCCACACTCCCGTGACAGGCAAGCAATGACATCACAGGTAGGCCGACTGAAGCAGAATGCTAACAATGTTCCCTTTAGAGATATGGTTCACGAGGTCCCCAAACAACCCAGGCTATTGTCACTGCTGCTTGTTAACCACTAAAATGAGATGGCAAAACTCTACTGCTGAAGACACCACATGCTCATCCCACAGGGCACCGAGAAGCCGAGCTGGAAGAGGCAAGCTTCCTCCCTGCTGGCTGCCTTTTATAGCTGCAGGAGGTGCTGTTGCAGTCTCCTGGTAAGGAATTGTTATCAATGATCTCATTCAACGGCAAACCCCGAGTGCTATATTACTGACCTGTTAGGCAAAGGTGCCCAAGGGTGCAACAGTGGCCTGACTGCGGAGTGGCCTACTGCTCTAGGACTGGATATGAAGCCCGCTTCTCAGGAGGGAATTTATGCCTTGAACCATAAATTTGGCGAAAAGCCTGTGGCTGGTAGGCCCGAGTGGGGAAAGTTCTTGTTGTACTGCTAAATGGATATCATGCACTGTAGGCTCAATTTTCTTAACCAATATATTTTATTAACAACTTAGTGACCGAGCATACATCACTTATAACCCGCCTAACCAAAACAATAGGAAATGAGGATTAATGGACACAATAACAAAACCTTAAGGATATCAGTTCCGAGGAACGATTCTCCGGGTGTGAGCCGCAGGATTTCTTCTGCTGGAACCTGGGGTAACCAGAACCCAGAACCTCAGCAGGAGCCGGAGCCCCGAAGCCTTTCCTTGAGCAGTTCTCTCTAGGAGCATCTTGAAGTGCAGCGATGAACAGACAAAACTATCCCAAGTCTCCAAAAAGCCCCTACCTCCAGTTCTGGGCTCATTTATATATCTCCTCCCAGAGTCTATTCACGGGATCTTTTCAGCTGGCAACAATCAAGCTCCTGCATGAGGTGGTTGCTCTTCTAGTGAATTAACCTCACCTGTTCTCTCGTGAGACCGTTCCAATCCCGCACTTGGGATCCTAAAAAACAGGTTTATCTCTCCTCCGTTGCACTTCTCAGATTGCCTTGTAAATATCTGTGGCTATGGTTACAGAACAGGAGGAAGGAGAAGAACAGGGAAAGTGAAGAGAGGGGGTATTCGGGCTAAAGTGACTGTCTTAGTTACTGTTGTATTGTTTTCTCAGGCATGGCTCTCTAGAGGAACAGAATTGATAGAATGAAAAGAGATTATTATATGCCAGGCATGGTAGCACATGCCTGTAATCCCAGCCCTCGGGGAGGCAGAGGCAGGCAGATCACTGTGAGTTTGAGGCCAGCCTTGTCTACAAAGCAAGTCTGGGACAGCCAGGGCTATACAGAGAAACCCTGTCTCAAAAAAAAAAAAGAAAGAAAGAAAGAAAAAAAAAACAAAAAAAAGAAAAAAGAGGCGGGCAGTGGTGGCGCATGCCTTTAATCCCAGCACTCGGGAGGCAGAGGCAGGCGGATCGCTGTGAGTTCGAAGCCAGCCTGGTCTACAAAGGGAGTCCAGGACAGCCAAGGCTACACAGAGAAACCCTGTCTCAAAAAAAAGAAAAAAGAAAAGAAAATGGGGGAAATTTTTAATCTGTATGAAGGGCATCTATTAGAGTGGCTTACAATCTGTGGTCCAGCTAGCCCAACAATGGCCATTTACCAACAAAAAGTCCAAAAACCCAGTAGCTGTTCAACCCATGATGCCAGATGCCCCAGCTGCTCTTCAGTATATGCCAGAATCAGTCTCTGATGACAGTGAAGGCATGAATTTGTCAGAGTGAGGGCAAGCGGACAGAGAAAAAAAATGCTTCCTTCTTCCATGACCTTTGTATAGGCTGCCAAAAGAAAAGTGTGACTCAGGGAGAGATGGCCTCAGCCATTAAGAGCACTGAGTACTTTTACAGAGGATCACGGTTCAATTTTCAGCACCCACATGCGAGCTCTCAACTGTATAACTCCAGTTCCAGGGGATCCAACGCCCTCACACAGACAAAGCACCAATGTACAATAAATAAAAATAAAAAAATTATTTTTTTAAAAAGTGTGACTCAGATTTAAGATGGATCTCCCCACTGCAAAAGACCCAGCTTTAGGCTGGATCTTCCCACTTGAAATAGTTCAACTGAGAAATATCCCTCAGCCGGGCGTGGTGGCACACATCTTTAATCCCAGCACTTGGAGGCAGAGGCAGGCAGATTGCTGTGAGCCAGCCTGGTCTACAAAGCGAGTCCAGGACAGCCAAGGCTACACAGGGAGACCCTGTCTCAAAACAAGAAAGAAAGAAAGAAAGAAAGAAAGAAAGAAAGAAAGAAAGAAAGAAAGAAAGAAAGAGAAGAAACATCCCCCACAGGCGTGCCCAGCTACATGGGCTTTTAATTAATTCCAGATATCATATTCAACCACTCTTCTAATTCAAAGTCCCAGAGTGTTTCGTATTCTCCCAACAAACAGCATGGTCAGGCCTGTCACTATAATGCTACCCCTGTCACTGGTACCAGCATCTGTCTTAGTCACTGTTTCACTGACGAGAAGAGACACCATGACCAAGGCAACTCTTTTTTTTAATGTAAAGCATTTCATTGTGAGCTTGCTTACAGTTTCAGAAGGTTAGTTTATGATCATCATGGCAGGGGTAATGGCAGACCTCATGGCACTAAAACAGTAGCTGAAAGTTACAGGCAGGTCTGCAGGGAGAGAGAGAGAGAGAGAGAGAGAGAGAGAGAGAGAGAGAGAGAGAGAGAGAG
>OU015755.1:92011720-92022422 GCA_907169655.1 Acomys percivali | reverse complement strand
GAGAGAGAGAGAGAGAGAGAGAGAGAGAGAGAGAGAGAGAGAGAGAGGAGGGAGAGAGAGACAGAGACAGAGAGTGTGCGAGCTTAAGCCTATGTTTTTGAAACCTCAAAGCCCACTCCTACTGCCCCTACCTGACCCCAGTGACACACATCCTCCAATAAGACCACACCTCCTAATCCTTATCCTTACAAACAGTTCCCTGGTGACTAAGCACTCAATATATGCGCCTACAGGGGCCATTCTTACTCAAAACACCACAACCATGACTTTCCAGATGACTCCTCCTCCTTGCTTCTGTGCTCCTTCACGGATGCAGTACAGGCTGTGATGCGAACTTCACTCCCCTCCCCCTCCATTCACCGTAGCCTCAGCTTAATGCATCTTCACCTCTGCTCTTCTTGTCCCTTCAGAGAAGTGTCCCCGGATTTTCTGGTCCACAGCCCGGGTTTTTCTCTCTTCAGTCACTGCCTTTCAGACCTTAGCCTTTCTAGCCACCTCAGCCTATGATTGTGCTGCCAATTCTCAGTTTAAGTCACTTTTTTTTTTTTTTTTAAGAAATTCATTCGTAGTCGGGCGCTGGTGGCACACGCCTTTAATCCCAGCACTCAGGAGGCAGAGGCAGGCGGATCGCTGTGAGTTCGAGGCCAGTCTGGTCTACAAAGCGAGTCCAAGACAGCTAAGGCTACACAGAGAAACCCTGTCTCAAAATATCAACAAAAAAAAAGAAAAAGAAAAGAAAAAGAAAACAAAATAAATTCATTCATTTGTTTGTAGTATGTTTTGGGGGATGAGAATGCCTCATCGTGTACACGGATATCAAAAAAGAGCTTGCAGGAGACAGTTTTCTCCCCAAGTGGTAAGGTTTGGCAGCAAGTGACTTCAGCCACTGAGCCATCCTGCCAGCCCAATTCCCAGTTTTGTGTTCTTGATCTGTGACCTTTCCCAGCTCTGCTTCCTAGCTCATTCCCACCTGCCCATGAGATGACAACACTGGAATAGTCAAGCCATTATAGGAAGAAGCAAAACACATTTGACATATACATATACATACAAAATATATACTTCCCCTTATTTTTTTTTTCTTTTTGGGGGGGGGGCAGGGTGTTTGGTTTTTCAAGACAGGGTTTCTCTGTAGCTTTGGCTGTCTTGGACTCACCTTGTTGACCAGGCTGACCTCGAACTCACATTGACCTGCCTGCCTCTGCCTCCCGAGTGCTGGAACCCTGTATTTTCTATAGTTCATACTCTCCCAACCTTTTAAATACAAAGAATTTC
Organism: Acomys percivali; assembly: GCA_907169655.1. Classification (NCBI taxonomy): domain Eukaryota; kingdom Metazoa; phylum Chordata; class Mammalia; order Rodentia; family Muridae; genus Acomys; species Acomys percivali. Next base: position 92,021,147 of record OU015755.1, on the reverse strand, counting down.
AATTCCAATCAAAGACTAGTTTGAGGAAAGAAGACATGACTGTCCAACAGAGAAAATCTTGTAAAGAAATCTACTTACAGAAACAGCATTCCTAGATAATAAAAAAAAAAGCCTGATTCAGGAAATATGGTGCCTTGCAAGGCAGAGTTTGGCATGTCTAAAATGTGGTCCTCACTCCCAGACAGGGTTTCTCTGTGTATCAGAGCCCTGGCTGTCCTGGAACTTGCTTTGTAGATGAGGCTGGCCTCAAACTCAGAGATCCACCTGCCTCTGCCTCCTGAGGCCTCTGCCTAGCCAAAATGTGGCTTTTTGGTTGGTTGGTTGGTTGGTTGGTTGGTTTTGTTTTTCGAGACAGGGTTTCTCTATATTATCTTGGCTGTCCTGGACTCGCTTTGTAGACCAGGCTGGCCTCAAACTCACAGTGATCCGCCTGCCTCTGCCTCCTGAGGCCTCTGCCTAGCCAAAATGTGGCTTTTTGTTTGTTTGGTTGGTTGTTGGTTTTGTTTTTCGAGACAGGGTTTCTCTATATTATCTTGGCTGTCCTAGACTCGCTTTGTAGACCAGGCTGGCCTCAAACTCACAGTGATCCGCCTGCCTCTGCTTCCTGAGTGCTGCAAAATGTGGCTTTTTGATATAATTTTTTATCAAATAGGTACTGAATTTATTCAAGGTCTATAATGTGACTGATATGCACTGTGCAATGAAAACTAAACACATGGGTCATTAGCTCTCTACTGTGTGTTCTCCTAATAACTGATGATGTGCACCACACAGCCCACGTCTCTTCATTTCATCACTCCCAATTTTTATTTCTTTTCACTGACTTTGCTCATGCTCTTTCCGACTGTGTGTGTGAGAGAGAGAGAAAGAGAGAGAGAGAGAACCAGCTAATTGGGGAAAGTATCTTTTAACATCCTTTTAGAATTCTACTTATTATTATTGTGTGTATGATGTGTGCGCAGGTGCATGCATGCCACAGTGCACATGTGGAGGTCAGAGGACAACTCTAGCATCAGTTTTCTTTTGCCTTGGTTCCAGGGACTGACCTCAGGCCACCAGCCTTGGGTGGAAGGGCACTTTACCTGCTGAGACCCTCTCATAGGCCCTCAATGGCAGTGTCTTTACTGTCTCTCCTCGTTTGGGGGACCAAACCCAGGGCCTTATGTATGATGAGCACATGGCCAACCTCTGCTAAGATGACACGCAATGAATTAATATGCACACCCCCAAAAAAAAAGATATGTTATGGTCCTAATCCTTGGTGCCTATGAGTGGACTCTTTAGAGATAGGGACTTTGCAGATGTAATGGTTAAAAGAGGTTTTCTTGATTCAGGTGGGCCCTTACCTAGTGGCTGTATCGTCTGAAGGCCTTTTCCCCTGTGACAGAGAGGTCACAGGGGAAAAGCAGAGGTCAGGGTGCTGTGCTGGCCACAGGCTGCCTCGGGGCCTTCAGAGGAAGCAGTCCTGACCTCTTCAGCATAGGAGAATATGTCTGAGTTGTTTTAAACCGCCTGTTTGCGGTTCTTTTTTTTTTTTATAACACCCTCTACTATACTAATACAATCATCAGTGAAACTGGGAAGCAGACAGATTAAAGGCCTGTGGCCGTTGCCGTACACACGCCTTCTCACTCTTGGCAGCCCCAGTGCCTTTTAAGGAAACCCACTTTAACAGTATGCAGCATAGCCTCCATGAACTTCGGTAATGGGGCTCCTAGAGGTAGATGCTGATCACCCCCACTTCGTGACTATTATACAGACTGTGTTAAGTGCACGTCCCAGCCTGTGTTTGTAATAGTTGACTGTTTAAGTGGGGAAATCAGAAGTAAATATGACAAAATGTTAACCTCTGCTAATACGTGTGACAGGCGTGTAGGTGTTGTATTTTCTGCAGGATTTAGAATGTGTGAAATACTCTATAATCAAAATTATATTAAAAAATCATTCAAACAGAACAAAGAAGTGGTTCTCTCTGATTAAGTGTGTAATTCATTCGGTGGAATTTCTTCTGATATCAGTTTTCAGATGACATGCCTGCCAAAAAGCCTGTAATGATTCATAATGAAACTCACTATTTTGTATGCTAACTAACTAAAAAAAAAAAAAAAAAAAGTTTTTCCTTAAAAAGAAGTTGGGTTTTGTGGCCCATACCTGTAACCATAGCACTTGGGAAGCCGAGCCAAGAAGATGACTAAAGGTCCAGGCCAGTCTGATGGGCAGGATAAGGCCCTATCTTTACAAACAAAACAACCAAATTATGCAATAATTGTTTCTATGTGTGTTTACCACATGCAAGGCCAGTGTAGTGACGAACACCTATAATCCCAGCACTCGAGACACAGAGGCAAGGGGATCTTTGTGAGTTCGAGGCCAGCCTGGTCTACAAAGGGAGTCCAGGATAGCCAGGGCAATTACACAGAGAAACCCTGTCTTGAAAAACCAAAAGAGAAAAAAAAAAAAAAATGGGCTGGAGAGATGGCTAGGTGGCTAAGAGCACAGACTGCTCCTCCAGAGGTCCTGAGTTCAATTCCCGGCACTCACAACTGTCTGTAACTACAAGATCTGACACCCACAGACATAAATGCAGGCAAAACACCAATGCACATAAAATAAAAATAAATATTTTTTAAAAAGAAAGAAAAAGAAAGGATGCCATGCAGAGGTTCTAGAACATTAACAGTGTTGACAGCCCTCACACCGTCTAGGTCCACATGGCTATTCCCCATAAGGAGCCTCATGCACGTTAGTCACTCCGCAGCCCTCCCTTCTCCAGCTCCTGTTGGCCACTGATGCACCTATCCACGCGTGAACCCAAGGTGTCAATCTGTGGTGCTCAGGCTGCACGCACCCCAGGAGAGCTATGAATACAGCCCGACACACACTGCAATATGAAAAGGCTGGACCTCTAGCCCACCTATGGAATCAGAAATTGATGACAGTGTTGGGAGATGGTGGAAACTACTACAGCCAGCAGACCATGGATTAAATTTCTGTTTTAAATTGTTTCTGTGCGGGCTGGAGAGATGGCTCAGTGGTTAAGAGCACTGACTGCTCTTTCAGAGGACCCGGGTTCAATTCCCAGCATCCACATGGCAGCTCATAACTGTCTGTAACTCCAGGATCCAACACCATCACATAGACATACAGACAAAACATCAATAAAAACAAATAATTTTTTAAAAATGACTTAAAATTGTTTCTATAAATTACTTGTCATGGCAACAAAAATACTAACACATCATATAATATGACCCTCCGATTCCACTTCTGGGTATACACCCAGATGACTGAAAACAAACATGTAAAACAATGGAATATTATTCAGCTGTATAAACTTTAATGACATTATGCTAATTGAAATAAGATAGTCACAAAGAGGTGAACAAGGTATACTGAGGAGTCAAATCAGAAACAGAAATAAAAGTGAACCCCAGAGGCTAGGGAAAGAGAAGATGAGGAGTTACTGTTTGAGGGGTGTGGCTTCAGTGGGTGCTCTCTCAGATCTAAAGTATCCCCAAAGGCTCAAACGTTAAAAGCTTGGTACCAGTGCACAATGATATTAGGAAGAGGTGGGTCCTTTAAATGGCAGAGCCAAGTGGGAGGAAATTAGGTCCTTAAGGAATGTCCTTTCCCTCCCTAGCTGGCTTCTGGGAGGTGAGCAGCTTTGCTGCACCATAAACGTCCCGCCATGCCATTCTCTCTGCCTCACAGCCGTGGAACGCTTCCCTCTGACCCTAATGGTTTTATCATCTTCACCCGAGCAGCTGTGTCTACTCACAGGAGACCCTCCAGATCAGGCCTGTTACCTTCCCTCATAAAACAGGGTTGGGGGAGGGATGGGGGCCGTCTAATGACCCATCTGAGATTGCAGCCACGCCCTCCTGCACCCGCCGCCAGCGGTACTAGTCTTGGGAAGTGCTAGTGCACACTGAGTGTGGAAGGTTAACTGAAGGGTAGGCTCTGTCTGTGCAACTCTGAGGAAGTCATTGTCCATGCTGGGACGGGGTGCTTCAGTCATATGGCTGTGGGTGCTCCAGAGTCACCCACACTCCTGTAACCAACTTCTCACCCGTGGTTCTATAAGCCAAGGTAAATGCACTGATTCACCAACATAGACACAGATAGAGCCATTCCTCTGGTTGGTCATTGGTGCTTTGTCTAGGGTTAGAAAGCATTTGCTTACGTCTCCTGCCACACTCACCACAGGCCCTGAAGCAACAGAGCGGGCTGACCGACCGTGGACTGACACCTCTGAAACCATGAACGCAAACAAACCCTCCCCAGCTACACAGAACAGAGGAAGCATCTTCAGAGTGGGTCTTTTCGCTTGTCTTGTTTTGTTGAGACAGGGTTGCTCTGTGTAGCCTACACATCCTGGAACTCACTCTGTAGACTAAGATGGTCTCGAACTCACAGAGATATACCTACCTCTGCCTCTTGGGATTAAAATCGTGCATCACCACCACCTGGCTCCACAGGGAGTCTCTGTAGCCACCTCATCTGTGATGTCACAAGTTAGCAAGAACCCAATTTTCACGCGTGCGGCTGTCCTCCTCATCCAAAATGGCTGTCTTCCAAGACCCTCGGTGGGTGTTCAAACCAGAAGACAGTAGCAAATGCTATCTACACTCTGCTTTTTGTTGTTGTTTGTTTGTTTGTTTGTTTTACAAGACAGGGTCTCTCTGTGTAGTCTTGGCTGTCCTGGACTCCTTTTGTAGACCAGGCTGGCCTCGAACTCACAGAGATCCGCCTGCCTCTGCCTCCCAAGTGCTGGGATTAAAGGCGTGCACCACTGCGCCCGGCTTATACTCTGCTTTGTTTAGCATACAGTTTAGGTTACAAATTAAGCCCAGAAAGAGGTTAACAACAACTAGATGAACTCTATCAAGATTGCCAGCATCTCTAGTGTTGCACTTGGAGGACATTGTCCAGTAAAATGTAGGTAACTTGAACACAAGCATGTGCCTCCATGGCAGTCACTCTGACAAAGGGGATGGTGGCTAGTAGCACAGATACACTAGACAAAGGGATGGTTCGTGTCCTACGTGGGACAGAGCCAAATTCATCATAGTATCCAGAATGAGGCGCTACTAAACACTGCTTATTTCTAGAATTTTCATTTAATGCTTTAACCCAGGCCAGGGGAAAGTCTTCTCTCTGTGAATTCTGATTTTTTTTTTTTTTTTTTTTTTTTTACATTTCCAAAGGCCAGCCTCTGGTGGCATTTGCAGCTGGTGACACAGTTCTTACAGATGCCAGCACTCACACAGATTTCTGTGCAATGCTGAGCAGGTAGCTGAAGCTACCCAGAGCACGCTGGCCAGGATTAGGCCCCATATGCTGCTTTCCTCGTTCCTCCCTTGAAAACACCCTTTTCTCCTGGGCATCCTGCCTGCTGGGTCTGTTCATAATCCTCTTATCCTTCCACCAGATGGCAGGAGAGGGACGCCTGGCAAACCCTCCACCCTCCCTGCACTGCACTGTCCTCACGCAGTCTCAACACAAAACTGTCCTAACTTCCTGTTCTACCAAGATATGGACTCTCAGCAGAGTGGCTCAGATCCAGGCGCAGTCTCCTCAAGATGCCTCACGGCTGTTTCCTGGGGTACAATTAGGGCAACACTAGTGTGAAAGGTGAAGCAGAGAGCAATATTGAGAAGGGGAAAAAGTGGCGCTGAGCAGCTGTTCTGGACTGAACCTACCTGCAGCTTTGCAGGCCACTGAGGCAGAGGTGACAGTCCCCTTCACACGCCCCTCGACCCCTCCTTGTTGATCTGTCTCCTCCTCGAGGCTACTGGGCATCTGGGTGTGGTAGCACACATCTCTGATCCCAGGCCTCACAAGGTGGAAGCAGAAGGATCTGGAGTTCAATGCCATCCTCAGCTACGTAGCAAGTTCAAAGCTAGCCTGAGTTACATAAGACTCTATCTAAAAAAACAAAAACAAAAAGATGATGATGTTGATGACAATGATACCACCAGTGAGTAGGAGAGGCTGGTCCCAACAAGGCAGCCTGTGCCATGCTACAGAAGCTTCTCCAATCTTTTCATTAGGCCCCTTGGGGACATTTGACGACAGACACACCAGAAAGCAAACACATGGACAGAGCCTGGCTTCTGAAATGGAGGAAGATGCAGATAAGGTACCATCCTGGTGAATCCTTGTAATGCCATACTTCCTCCCGATGTGTGGGGGATTTTTCAAAGGATTTTCCTACGTGTCTACTGTGCTGACTGTCAACAGCGTCACCAAGGCTAGGCACAATGAGTGGACTAAGCCAAAGTTCCCAGATTCCATCCTCTCAGAGGCCTCTGCAGCACAGGTGGCTTAGAGGGACCCTCTACTCCGCCCTAATCATCAGATGCCCAATACTCCCCTCCTAGGGCCGCCACACTTCAGGGTCTGACCTTCCACCCCGCAGGACCTGGCAACTTGACTCCTTCCTTTCATCCTCACAGCTTCTTCCTGTATCTATTTCTCTGGTTCCTCAGCTTTGCAGGTTTGCCTCTTTAGGTCTCCCAACACCTGTGCAGACAATTTCTTTTATTAACTGCTGGAGAGGGAAAGAGAGATGGGGGTGGGGTAAGGCACAGCTCCCTAGCAGGTTGAAGCAGGAGTGAAGCTAGCAGATGCTGGCTTCCCATCTCCAGGCTATTCTCCCCCTACCAAGAAACGAATGCTTTAGAAGAGACACCGATAGGATTTCTTCCCACTCCCTGTGTCCCTGTCAAACTCCCAGCACCATCACTTACCAGCAGTGTGACCATAGGAAGGTGATTTGACCTGTCTGGGCCTTGGCGCTTCATCTATAAATGTAGATTTTGACTGTACCTGTATCTCAAGGTTGTAAGACCTGAATGAGGTTGTGTGTGCCCAGGCCTTCCCGCAAATATAGTATTTTATAAATGACAGGACTTAATACCACATAGAATATGTAATGGTTAAAAAAAAAAATGTTCATTTTTAAATGGTCAAAGCTTGGGTTAGATCGACAGCTCACGCAGTACTGGCTCCTCCTCCAGAAGAGCTGGGTTCAATTCCCAGCCTCCACACAGCAACTCACAGTTCCAAGGGACCAGACACCTTCTTCAGATGGCCACAGGTGTCAGGCATGTACATACATGCAGGCAGAACACCAATAAACATAAAATAAATAACGTGAAAATAAAGTTAAAAAATAACAGTCAAGCCTGGCAGTGGGGGTAAACATCTTTAATCCCAGCACTTGGAAGGCAGAGGCAGGCCTCTGGTCTACAAAGAGAGTCCAGGAAAGCCAAGACTATTAAGAGAAACTCTGCTTCGAAAAACTAAAATTAATAATAATAACAATAATAATAACAACAACAACAACAATAATAATAGTCAAAGGGCTAGGTGAGGTGGTGTACACCTTAAGCTGAGCACTCAGAAGCACTCAGGAGCCAGAGGCAGGTGGGTCCCTTGTGAGCTAGAAGCCAATCTGATATACGAGTGAATTTCAGGCCAGCCATGAACCCTGTCTGAAAAGAAAGTAAAGAAAGACCGAAGGACTTGAGTAAACATTTCTCCAAAGAAGAAATACAGGTGAAGAAACGAGTCCACGGCAGGGCTGGGGAGCTGGCGCCATGGGAAACGTGCTCACTGTACAAGCATGAGGACCTGAGCTCCACCTGCAGCACCCATGAGGCTTTTTTAAGGTGCATTTGGAGTTGTGACGGGCATGGCAGTGTGCACCTGTATCCCAGAGCAGCAGTCAAGGAAGAGGACCCCCTGGGCATTTTAGTTAAGACAAATTAGCAAACTTGAGGTTCAGGAAATGCAAGTCCAACCACAATGGAATGCTGCTTCACAATGGAATGCTTTAGTGGCACAGCTACCACTAAAAATGCAAAGAGGGCTTGGAGCAGTGGATAAGGGGCTCGCTGTGCAAGTGTGAGGACCAGAGTTTGAACTCCCAGAACCCACATAAAAGCTGGCAGGGGTAGCGGCCACTGCGATCACAACACCTGGATGCGGGGACAGGGGCTCCCCCAGAGCAGGCTGCCCCAGGATCAGTGCTATCCCTGCCTGAGTAAATAAGACGCTGAGCAATCAAGGAATCTACTTGGTATCAACCCTTGGCCTACACACATACTCAGGCACACCACACACACATACATGTGCAAAAAAAAAAAAAAAACCAGTAAAAGCAGAGAGAAGCTGAGAGTGAGCTCAGCATAGGAGTGGCTGAGTTCCCTCCCTGGCAGAAGGAGGAGGGGAGGGAGGAGCTAGGATGTAGGACCTTTGAACTTTATTGGCAGGCTTGGGAAGGGGTACAGCCACTAGGGAAAGCACTATGGAGTTCCTGAATAAAGGATAAGAAGCTGAGCAGCAGTGGCCTCTAATCCCCAGCACTCAGGAGGCAAAGGCCTGCGCATCTCTGAGTTCGAGGCCAGCTTGATCCACAGAGTGAGTCCAGGACAGCCAGGGGTAAACAGAGAAGCCCTGTCTCAGGAAGCAAAACAAAACAAAAAAGAATATAGCCGTCTCAGCTCTGATTGAAAACAAGGTACCCACTCCACTCTTAGGACTGACAGCAGGACCCTTTACCTGGTTTCTCCTTCTGGCCTCTCAGTTACTTGAGACATTTGCAAGGCCATGGTTACTCACACCAGCCAAAAGAAGGATGTCCGTCAACAGAGACAGCGTGGCATGCAGACACAACATGATAGCCTGCAGGCTTTGAAAATATGGAAGCCCTGTAATCCGCTGCTTTGAAAATATGGAAGTCCTGTAATCTGCTGCTTTGAAAATATGGAAGTCCTGTAATCTGCTGCTACATGGATAGAGCTGGAGGGCATTGTGCTAAGGAAAAGGACTGCAGGACTGCACTTAAGAAGGACGCAACAGCCAGGTGTGGTGGCGCATGCCTTTAATCCCAGCACTCGGGAGGCAGAGGCAGGCGGATCGCTGTGAGTTCGAGGCCAGCCTGGTCTACAAAGAGAGTCCATGACAGCCAAGGCTACACAGAGAGACCCTGTCTCGGAAAAAAAAAAGGATGCAACACAGCCAGCCCCCGTCTGCCCCTCCCCCTTCTCTCTTGAGCCTAAACTGAATGGGAATCAGGAACGGAGGAAATCCTTTTCTTCTACCAACCTTCTTCTTGTTTCTGGCTTATTTATTGGGTAAGTGTCTGTCGAGGATCTAGCGTGTGCTAAGTAAGCCCCAGGGTTTGGATCTATAAACAACAGTGGTAAGAAAGGCTGACCAATGCTCTCCCCCCGTCTTTTAGTCAAAAAAGTGACTTCAGCAAGTGTAACTGTCACACTGAGGATAAACAGATCTGCTAGAGTCAAGGAAGATTTGAAGTGAGAAAGCACCAAGCCGCCAGGAGCAGTGGAAACTCCGGGTAGAGGAAACACTGAAAGACCCCATTTCTAAATGTTGTTTAGTCAAATAGTTTAAGGCC
>OU015755.1:91971669-92011710 GCA_907169655.1 Acomys percivali | reverse complement strand
GTCACCCACCATTTCACAAAGCCTGCACAAACAGTTCAGAGAAACTGATTAAGTGGTCACCCACCATTTCACAAGGCCTGTACAAAACAGGATATATGATCTAAAAAATGACCCACCATTTCCTGATTCCACAACCCTGATTCCAAAACCCTAACCAGAGCCTAAATTAGTTAATCAAAACCCTGTAACTATGCCTCTCGCCTCTGTAACCCTGCTTTCTTTCCACCCTATATAAGGGGACTGTTTCCCCTCACTCGGCGCGCCAGTCCTCCGAAAGACTGTGTCGCCCGGGTACCCGTGTGTAACCAATAAAGCCTCTTGCGTTTGCAACCGGACTTTGGTATCGCTGGTTCTTGGGAAGGGTCTCCCTGACGAAGGGCACTCTGTGAGGAGGGTCTTTCAACACATACACACGCCCAGACAGAAGACAGCTCACCACGTCTAAGGAATAAAGACCACAGCGGCGCGAGGAGAGGTGCAACAGAGAACAGCCGGAGATGTGGCTTTAGTGACCAATCAGGGCTTTGAAGGTGTGAAAGAAAATGTGGATAACAAAACAGAATGTCCTGTGAGCAACTGTCCCCTCTGAACACTAGGACTCCAGTGAAGGCTAGAATTCAACACTCCCAGGTTCCTGCTCAAGGTTAAAAAGGTTTCTCTCTTTTTAAGAAATAGCCCTGGCTGTCCCAGAACTCTCTTTGTACACCAGGCTGGCCTCAAACTCACAAAGACCCGCCCACCTCCGCTTCCCGAGTGCTGGGATTACAGGCGTGCGCCACCACGCCAGGCTGTGGATCAGCTAACCTTATATAACAGACTCCTGGGTCACCTCATTTGGATCAGGTAGATCTGGGCAGGGCTGGAACTGGCACATCACACTCATGCCAAGACACTGCTGATGCTGGCAGTGCTCTCGGCGCTGTGTAGTCCTGGCCGGCCTTGAACTCACTGTGTAGACCAGGCTGGCCTCAAACTTGTAGTGATCCTCCAGCCTTTGCTTTCTGAGAGCTGGGATTACAAGCGTGAACCACGATGCCTGCTAGGAAAGCCTTTTATAAAAAGACAAAGATAAAGACGTGGAATTAGCACCTCCGTGATGTTCACCAAGCACCCTCCCATCTGCTTCCTTCGTAGTTTATAAGAAACGTTCTCACCTAAGAGGAGCGGCTGACTGCTTGAGAGTGGTGGCGATTTGACTTCGGTTACGCTAACTCTCACTCTTTGAGCTGCTGCTAACCCACGGAGCTAGGACGCTAGCTAGCTCGTCCTGCCTTGGAGGGACAGTCACACTTACTTCCATTGTTCTTTTCAGCAGCAGAGCTCGATGATGCCGCCTTCGAGGACCCATGGTTATTTTTGTCAACCATCATCTCATCCCACTCCTCCCAAACAAGGCTCTCCTGTGAGTCATCTGGGGAACCCAGAGGCATATGATGGCTGTTCAGCTGGAATGTGGCCATTCAGGAGGAGAGCGTTAACATGCTCTTGTGCTCAATTGGAAAAAAACAGCAACAACACAGATTCAAAGGCTGCTCGGAACTCAAGAATCTGCAATATGTATGTATGATAAATGCTTAGTATGTGTGTTTATTTATATTCACTCACAACTTCAGGAAATATTTGGGGATTATCTGTACCAGGCAGATTTTTGGTTTTTTTGTTTTGTTTTTTTGTTTTTTGTTTTTTGCTCTACTGACACAGCAGTGTATAAAACAGAGCCTCCCCCCCCTTTTTTTACGGGGTTCATTTACGTTCCATTCATGGACCATACGCAGTATCCACCTCATCAAGGCTTTTCTCTCTCTTTCTTTGTCTTGTTTGATTGTTTTTCTAAGACAGGGTTTCTCTGTGTAGCCTTGGCTGTTCTAGACTCACTCTGTAGACCAGGCTGGCCTTGAACTCACAGCGATCTACCTGCCTCTGCCTCCTGAGTGCTGGGATTAAAGGTATGCGCCACCGCCAGATCTCTGTGAGTTCAAGTCAGCCTGATATACAAAGTGAGTCCAGGAAAGTCGAGGCTACACAGAGAAATCCTGTCTCGAAAAACAAAAAACAAAAACAAAGGTGTGCGCCACCACGCCCAGCTACGGTTTTTTCTTTCTATTAGTCTCAGTTGCCCAATTCTAGAAACAAACAATGGATAAATTTTTATTTCTTTGTGTAGCCCTGGCTGTCCTGAAACTCTTTGTAGATGCTGCTACCCTTGAACTAGCCTCGCCTCCGGGGTGCCGGGATTAAAGGCATGCACCACCACCACCTGGCCTTTTTTGCTTTTCAAGACAGGGTTTCTCTGAATAGCTCTGGCTGTCCTGAAATAGATCTGTCTGAATAGATCTGCCTGCCTCTGCCTCTGCCTCCTAGTGCTGGGATTACAGGTGTGCACCACCACCAACCAGCAGATTGTATCTTTAAAGAAGTAACTATGTTAAAATGATTTCATTATATAAGTAGGATTATTACAAAAGGAGAACAATTGGACACAAATACCCAAAGGGAGGTCTGTATAAAGACCCAAGAAGACACCCACCTACACGCCAAGGGAAGAATCCTTGGAGAAAGGCAAGCAAGCCAACTCCTTGATCTTGACCCCTAGCAGCCTCCAGAAATATAGAAAATTAATCCCTATTTCTTAAGTCACCCAGTCTGGGGCAGTTTATTACAACCCTAAAACAATCAATGCAGAGTGGTCTAGTTTCATTTCTGTTGCTCTGAGGAAACACCCTGGCAAAAGGCAACAAGGAGAGAAAAGGTTTATCGGGTTTACAGTTTCAGCTACAGCCCACGGCAACAGAGAAGCTAAGGACCATCGCTTCACATCCACAGTCAGAAGCAGAGAAATACACATACCCAAGCTGCCTGCTCTCATCTACCCTCCTCCTGCCCTGTGTCCTTCAGGATCCTCTGCCTAGGGGATGGTGCCGCCTGTAGTGGGCTGTCTTCCCAAATCCATTAACAATCAAGACAATCCCCCAACAAGGCAAGGCAATTGTTCAGCTGAGATTCTCTCCCCGGGGTAATTCTAATTCGTGGCAAGTCGGCATTTAAAACTAACCATCACCAGAGGCGTTCTTCTGTGCAAAGGAAGCTGCATGACACTGCCGGGCACACTGAGCACCTGCAAGTGTTGTAAAGACGTGGAGTCTACTGTGCAAGGGATGGAGAGGCTGCAGCCGTGAGGAGGAGCTTGGCTAGGAAGGCCCTGCAATGATGAGATCTGGCCCTAACTTTGTATTCACAGTATCCAGGTGTTGAAAGGCTGAAGTCAAGAGTTAAATGGCAGCGCTGTGCAACACGAAGGCCATCCTAGAGTTGGACTGTAGAGCTAAGGGAGGAGATGAGGACAGGACTCTAACACAGGTTGTATCTATGAGGTGATTAATGATACAGCCTTGTAGTAGAGCCAGGAATGCCTGGGTGGAGAGGCAGTGTCCAACAGAGAGGCACAGAATGTAGATCTGTCAGCTCTTACTCCCCCTTTGGGTGAAGATCAGGAAAATCCTGGGGAAGGGAAAAAGAGTAGTGAAAATACTGCTTCCAGTCTGTACAAGTGGAGTCAAGAGATGCAGGCTGCCAAGGGATAGAATGGCATCAACTAAAAACAGGCAGCTAAGGGCCACCCCACAGAGGGCAACTGCGCCCAACAAAGTGTTAGGTCTAATGGTGGTCTGAATAAAGACGGCCTTCTTAGGCGCCTATGCATGAATGTTTGGACCTCAGTAAAAACCATGTGGGAGGAATCAGGAAGTGTGGCCTGGTTGGAGAAGGTGTGGGCTTTAAGATTGTGAAAGACTTGCACCATTCTCATTCTTTCTCTCTACGCTCTCTACCTGTGGATCCTGGTTTTATCAGTGGTTCCTGCCACCACTTGCCTCTTTGCTCTGCTATCATAGACTCTAACCCCCTGAAACCATAAAACCAATTAAACACTTTCTGTTCTAAGTTGCCTTGGCTATGGTGTTCTGCCACAGCAATAGGAAAGTAAATAGGACAGGTCTCTTAGATTGGGAAGATGGCCAGGGACACGTCAGAAGGGCCATGTGGCATTTAACATGCTGGAGGAGGAAGGGGCTCTCTAGAGAAGTGATGTCAAAGGAAGAAAGTACCAGTACAGGCTGTCCATTACTGCACCGCGGAAGCCAACGGCAGGAAAATCTAGTTAGGAAGGAGCAGCAATGGCTCAGACTAATCAACATGGAGCCTTGAAACTTTGGGTTCATAGAGTGAATTGAGACTTTCTTGTTAAATATGTACGGAAAAAACAAAAACAAGAAAACCAAGTATGGTCATGCTTACCTTTATTCCCAGTTTAATCCCAGTACTTGAGGCAGAGAGGAAGAGGCCAGCCTGCTATATATATTGAGTTCCAGGTCAGTGTGTGTGTGTGTGTGTGTGTGTGTGTGTGTGTGTGTGTGTCTGTCTGTCTGTCTCTCTCTCTCTCTCTCACATACACACACACACACACACACACACACACACGTTGAGGGACACCACAAGGAACCAAGACAAACAGGATCTGGCCCTCAGGGAGTTAACATTCTTGGAGAAGTATAGCATAAGGAGAAGTAAACAAACCAAGCAGACTCAACCAACTGCCAACCAAAGCTATTTGGGGGAAATTCCATCTGTCCTGAACATATGCAGGCATCTCTTTACACAGAATGTACATGGTATTAGGTGTTACAAGTAATCTAGAGGAAAGCATATGGGAGGGCGGGCATAGGTTATATGCAAATACTGTGTCATTTCCTAGAGACTACGTGAGCGTCCAATGACTCTGGCTCCTGTGCATGGCTGTGGAGTCCACCCCTGTAACACCAAGGGACAGTTTTGCACACATTCCCCTCGTTGATTCTGGTCCTCTAACGGACCCCAGGAACTGGCCACAGGGATAGCTCAACTGGCAGGGGCGAGGCCCTCTCCACCTCTTATCTACTCTCTACTGGGAATGCTGGCCTCCCTCTCTCCTTCACAGTTAGGCCTCTTCACACAGCAGGGACAATCATCACCATCTTACTGCTTGTGGCTCACAGCTGCGTCCAGATCATCAGCCTGAGAGCCCGGAGTGAACCTGTGCTAAGAGCTGCAATGAAGCACCGGACCGCACACTGTGAAAACCTGCAAGTTCCCTCAAGGGTGTAGTCAGCAAGCAGAGCCCAGGAGAGCCCACGCCACAAGTCCAGTCCAAGAGCCGGTAGGCTCAAAATGCAAGAACCAAGCTGGTGTTTGCATTTAGGGGACAGAGCCAGAGAAAGGTCCCGTCTCTCAGCTCAAGCATGCAGAAGCCATCTTGTTCCATTCAGCCCGTTGGTGGACGGGGTTAGGGCCACCTTCACAATCCGCTGCCCAGGAGCTGAGATTCACATGTCTGCCTCATCCAAAACCACCTCCGCAGCTACTCAGCTTCCGACAGCTGGGACAGGATACCTGAGGTAAATACCTTTTGCGTTTTTTGATTATAGATTTTTTAAAACTCAAGCCTGAAATATCAATAAAAATACCGATGTATAGGGGGCTGTTTTACATCCCAAGTCCCAGCACTTGGTCCTGCATCTGTCCTGTTACTTAATTTGTAAAAAGCTGAATGGTGCAGCTGTTTGAGCTTTCAAAGCTCAACAGTATGTCAGAAGACGGTGCGCGGAGGTTTGGAAGAACGAACTGTATCCGAGGGCTGGAACAGTCCATGACCAGAAGGACTAAACACATAAAAAGATGGGCGACTCCTTAGGGCGTCAAACGTCATATCCTTTAGCTCTGAAGTGGCATCCCTGTCTTTAAAGTCCCCTGCAGTGTGAACTACGCCATAACAGGTAACTGCAAAGGCCAGGAGGGTCTGGAGCACTATGTCTCCCGGCAGCGACTCATACTCCTTTTCCGCCAGTCGGATATGAGAACGATGCTGCGCAGCCGAAAAGGCAGCGTGGGCAAGGGCGAAGAGGCCGATGCACACCAGCCCCCTCCACAGCCACGGCACCATGACTCGGAAGGAACGGCGGCCCCAGAGCTAGCCTTCCACTCCGGGATAAATATCTCAGAAGATGGAAAAACTTGTCTTGGCTCACAGTTTCAACGCTTCCACGCTCATCCGGCCTCCTTGCTTTGGGCCTGTGGCAGCGCAGCACATCGTGGTGGGAGCACTTGGCAGAACAGGGGCGTTCAGCCTATGGCCACTGGGAAGCAAAGAGAGAGAACGGATCAGGGACATACCCCCCCAGTGACTTCACTTACCCACCAGTCCCACCTCTTCTCCTCTTGCTGGTTATTACAGTGTCTCACTTGTGTAGCCCAGGTGGACCTCACACTTGTGGCAATCCTCCTGACTCAGCTTCCTGGGTATTGAGATTTACAAATATTGCACCACCGCTTCCTCTGGGCCCTGTCTCTGAGATATTCTTCCACTTCTCAAAGGTGCCACAGGCTGAAAGCGGGCCTTTAACACCCGAGTCTTGGAGGAAATACTGCAGACTCCAGCCGCAGCACAGAAATGGCCGGAACAAGGTGTAGCCCTATATCTGGACATCCTGTGGCTCAATCAAGTTGACCAACTTGATGATATAACTGCATCACACAGAAGAGGGATGGCCCCTCAGTGGCAAGCTTGGAAACAACCCTAGGCTAGCCTCAGAGACAAAGGCACTGGGGTTGCTGTTCCTTTTTTTTTGAGCAGGGTTTCTCTGTATAGCCTTCTCTCTTTGTAGACCAGGCTGGCCTCGAACTCACAGAGATCTACCTGCCTCTGCTTCCCGAGTGCTGGGATTAAAGGCGTGCGCCACCACCACCCAGCTTTAGCTTGCTTTTCCTAGTCAAGGTTCTCTCTGCTGTCTAAGGCTCCTTGTGCGGAAACAGGTTAGCGGGAATCTACGTGTTTATTTATAGGTTTGGGGCAACCTGTTTATTAAGCTGAGACATGCTTTTGTGACATCTGTTGACTCTAACATGAACGCTCACTCTCTCTAACATAACTGCAAGCCAGATTTGGTGGCTCATACCTTTAATCCTAGCACCTGTGATTCCTAGGACCTAAGGTGGCTCACAACTCTAGCTGCAGGGAATCCGACACCCTCTTCCGGTCTCTGAAGAAACCAGACATGCATGTGATGCACAGACATATATGCAGGAAAACTATAACAAAATAAACTAAAATGAAACTCCAGTTTCCAGGGGCTATGATACCTTCACAGGGTATATGATCCCCTCCACACGTACCAGACACACCTGTGGTGCATAGGCACCGGTGTAGGCAAAACGCCCATATGCATAAAATAAACAATAAAACAAACATGCTCGTTTTGTTGTTGTTTTCAAGACAAGAGTTTCTCTGTGTAATCTTGGCTGTCCTGGAACTCACTCCATAGAGCAGGCAGGCCTTGAACTCGGAGATCTGCCTCTCAAGTGCTGGGATTAAGGGTATGTGCCACCACCACCTCGCTTGATTTTTAAGCCAGATTCAGTAGCGCACACACATCTGTAGTCCCAGCACTCTTGCCGCAAGATTTTGGAAGGCAGACACAAGAGAACTGCCTATAAGCTTGAGGGCCAGCTCGCCTAGAATACACAGAAGGGTGAAAGAAATGAGACCCCACACCTCAACAAAGCGGGAGGAGAAAGTCAACAAGAGCTGTTCTCTGCCCTCCATATGCATGCTATACACATGTAGCCAGGACACACACGCACACACAAATACACACACGCACACACACATCACATATACACACGTGCACATCACACACACACATGCACACATGTACACACACACACACACACAGTAATAACAAAATATAAAAATGTTTAAATCCCACCTATACTTCCAGTGGATGGGTAGCCGCCCCATGTAGTGACTCAGGGGTCCAGGCTGTGACTGTGGCTCTCCCAAGACCCTGGTCATCATCTCCATCTTGCCAAGAGGAAGGGAAAAGAGGGGAGTGGCAGGCTTCGTTCTTGGTTACGTACCATCGGTGAGAACTAGTCACACGGTCACGCCGCAAAGGAGGCTCGGGTACACACTGGTGTCGCCCTGTACTGTAACTCTGAATGTTTATAATGGGAGAAGGTCACTTGAGTGGACAGTTTGACTTTCTGAGAGAATTGGATGGCAGGCACTTGGGTGCTTGGACTCTCGGTTTCTGTGTCAGACTCTTTTTCTTTAGATTTGTTTGTTTGTTTGTTTGTTTGACCTGTATATATGAATATATATGTATGTGAGCCTCATGCACACCCGGTGCCCACGGAAGGCAGAAGATGGTGTCAGATATCCAAGAGTGAAGGATGGCTTTGAGCCACCATGCGCATTCTGGGAACTGGACCTGGGTCCTTTGAAAGAGCAACAAGTGCTTTTTAACTGTGTAGCCAACTCTTCAGCCCCCATATCAAGCCACCACTGACATGTTAGACTGCATAATTCGTTAGAGAGAGAACAGTGTGCCGTGTGTGCTGGGATGTTTAACACCACCTCTGGCTTCCATCCTCTGACACCTGGAGTACCACAGCCCCAGACATGACATTAGATAATGTCCCTCCAGCTGGCTGTGGTGGCACACGTCTTTAATTCTAGAACGTGCGAGGCAGAGGCAGGTAAATTTCTGTGAGTTCATGGCCAGTCTGGTCTATACAGTTAATTCCAGGACAGCAGGTGCTATAGAGAGAAACCCTGACTCAGTAAAGGAAGAGGAGGAGGAGAAAGAAGAAGAAAAAAAGCAAGTTTCTCCTCACATCGTAACAACACACATAAATAAATAAACGTAACAAATGTTTTAATATCTCTAAGCATTAGACAGTATAACTGCGGTTACAGAAGGTCGTGAGCCACACGTGGGTTCTGGGATTCCTCAGGCACACTAACAGCTGAGCCATACATAACCCTAGGCCCACAACAGGTGCTTTACAACCCCATGGGTACAGTTTTCTACGAACAGGCCTGAAAACTCCAGCTTTTCCACTTCTTCATTTGCTCTTTAGTTTGGAAATAGTTTGGAAACCTTGAGCACAAAAATTCAACAACACCCCCCCCTCAACTAAGAACAATTGTTCTAGATAAGAAAGAAGCTGTCAGCCTATCTGTCAGCTAGATATGGAATGTAACGAAATAGCGTGTTCGGTTTCTTTATCGCTTGCAGAGCTCAGGGGATCACTGTTCGGTCTTGCTCACAGAGTTACTGACACAATAGCAGAGGTGCTGACTTGAAGATCCAGAGAGAACTGCACTATGAGTCCTCAAGCTCAGGGCTGTGCTATTCCCAGGATGAGAGAATAATCTCTGGAGATACCACACTGCTTGGCAAAGCCAGAGCAACTCACAAAGAAACACTCTGCCTCCTTTGCAAATTAGCGTGCCCGTGTGACACCTGGATGTGATCTGAAGTGGTATGTGCCACTCCTTCCTAAGGCTTCTAAGATTTTTCTTCTCCCCATGACTTGAACTAGGACTTTTTTTCTTGGCTTATTTTGTTTTGTTTTACCATGCTGGCTTGTCTGTAAAAAATAGACTTTCTAGCCAGGCGTGGTAGCGCACACCTTTAATCCCAGCACTCAGGAGGCAGAGGCAGGTGGATCGCTGCAAGTTTGAGGCCAGCCTGGTCTACATAGCAAGTCCAGGACAGGCAAGGCTACCACAGAGAAACCCTGTCTTGAAAAACAAAAACAGGGCTGGAGAGATGGCTCAGAGGTTAAGGGCACTGACTGTGCTTCCAGAGGTCCTGAGTTCAATTCCCAGCAACCACATGGTGGCTCACAACCATCTATAATGTGATCTGATGCATACCGTATACATAATAAATAAATCTTTAAAAAAGGAAAAAAAGAAAAAGAAAAACAAACAAACAAAAATATAAAGAGAATAGCCTTTCTGAACTTGTTGTTACAGATTCCCTGAAATTTCTGTGCAGAAACAAGACTTTTTGATAATTTTGCCTAATGAAAGATAATACTTTTCAGTACCCAGGCAATTCTTGGTCTTCCTGAGGCTGATGAAATATACTCTTAGGATGAATATTAATTCCAGGAAATGGACTAACTGGTGAGGAGCGACAGGAAGCAGTACCAGCCAGCTGAGCCTTGGGAGGCCAATAGCTTGCTTTATCGCCCAGACACCTAACAGTAGGGTGTTGCTTTGCTACACAGCTTTCCTGGCTGCAGCTGATAGGGCAATCCTTCACACTCCCACGGAAAGCTTTGAGACAGTGTCAGAATCGCAGTGAACTCCAGGTTTGCAGACGGCTACCAATAGGAAGTACTGGTTTCTATATTCATAAAAACATACAAGGCTTGGGCTGGAGAGATGGCTCAGTGGTTAAGAGCACTGCCTGCTCTTCCAAAGGACTGGGGTTCAATTCCCAGCACCCATATGGCAGCTCACAGCTGTCTGTAACTCCAAGATCTGACACCCTCACACCAACACACATAAATTAAAAATTAAATAAAATATTTTTTTAAAAACATACAAGGCTCCAGAAACTAAAAATGGTTATTGGAATATAACTTAATTGTGATGAAATACAAGGTGTGATTGATAAAGATTTGCTTGAAACAAAACTGAAAAAAAAAAAAGAGAGACTATAGCTGCTGGAGTTTCTGTGAGGTAAGGATTCACCTGTGAATTCTGAAGTGTCCCTTCTGAGCGGAGCAATTTGGATCTGGGTAAGTGAATTTTTAAAATATTTTTGTCTTTACTTATATGTATAGATGTGTCTGTGTGTAGGTTTGTGTATTTGGGTGCAGTGCCTGCAGTGGCCAGAAGAAGGCATCCAATCCCTGGGAACTGGAGTTACAGATGGTTGTGAGCCACCATGTGGGTCCTGGGAACCGAACTGGGGGGCGTCTGCAAAAGCATCAAGTGCTGTAACCGCTGAGCGTCTCTCCAGCCCCACAACGGGTGCTTTACAACGCCGCATGTGTTAGTCCACCAGCCTTTACTCCTCTCTTCCACTTGCCATTTATCTCAGAGACAATAAACAAATAGAATACCCGATGGTGTATTGTGAATAAAAGTAACTCTACCCAGTTCCTGCTCAGAAGCTTCCCGCAGACTATCCAGATGCCTTGCCAGGCGCCATGGCCTCTGCTGGCTGGCCCAGGCTTCCGCAATCACCCGAAGAGTCAAGTGTAGAGATGGGGTGCATGCACCGGGAAGTGTTGGGACCACACACTGATGAAATTTCTCCCTCCCCAGGCAGCAAAATTTAGTGAGACTGTTTTATGTTTTATGTGAGAATGTTTTATGTTTCTATGTTACATATAAGCTTTCCATATAGGCTCCCAGGCCTCCTGAGAAGAACTCGTCTCATGTCACCAATAGACCTTTGTCACTCTGAGCATTTTATACAACTTGCCTGCATACACTGCACATACAGTCCCTCTCAGTCCATGAATCTCACTGGGGGGTCCCATGCCTGACACAGGACCTAAAGACTGGCCATCATTCAGCGCTCAGTGTACAAAAAGAGAAAACTTTTTTTAAAATAATTATCTCACGAGCAGATGCTGCCACATGACTGTTTTCTTTTAGGCGGCGGTAGAGCGCAGCATAACGCAGGGTTTATGGGTCCTACCATTCTTCAGCATTTACAGTCGTTTCCCACTGTTCTGGTCTCTGGGGCGTCTCCCTTCATTGCAAAGCAGACATTGTGTCCCCACGAAACAACTCCACACTCCCCTCACCCTGCCCGACTCTCTCTATGAATGTGACCACCCTGTGGCACGCCTGTAAGCAGAGCCGAGCAGTGCCTGTCGCTCTGTGGTGGTGTATTCTACACAGTGCTGTTCACCATGTATGAGTTAAGAGCGTCCTCCTCTGTGGCTGAGTGATGACCCCCGGCGTGACTACATGACATTCTTAGGTACTGCTCGTCAGTAGATCTAGGTTAGGCTACCTTATGGCTGTTGTAAGTAAGTTGGGAGGCTTCCGTTACTGCCGTTATTTGCAGGCAGGGTCCCACGATGTAGCTCTGGCTGTCCTGGAACTCACTCTATTAGACCAGGCTGGCCTCTGCCTCCTGAGGGCTGAGATTAAAGGTGCGTGCCACTATGCCTGTAAATTCTGTTGTTTTAACCTATGAAGATTGTGGTACTTTGTTACAGCTGTGACCAAAAACTAACACAACAACCCAACAGAGATACAGGCACGAGATAGAGACCCCTACTGGAAAAGAGAGGAGCAGCTGTTGACTTCTCCAGGGTCCTGGTCAGCTCCTGCTTTCAGAATAAGCCCTCAGGGCGGGTGCTTAAAGAGCAGGATTGATCCCCACAGTGCTCAAGGATGAAAGCTAAAGGTGCCAGGTGGAGTTCTTGTAAGGACTCTCTCTCCAGCTTCTAGCAGCTTCCTCCTTGCTGTGTTTGAAATGGCCTTCCCTGTGGTATCAAGAACTCAACCCTCTAGACTTTAGCTAACGCTAATTACTTTCCAAAAGCCAGTCTCTAAATAGCTCCACAGTGGGGCTAAAGCTTCAGCATAGGACTGCTCAGAGGATGCAATGCAGTTGACAGCATTCCACTCCAGGTCCACAGAATTTACCCACCCTCACTCCCTCCCTCCCTCCCTTCCTCCTCCCTGTAAATGAGTGTACAGGGCTAGAGAGATGGCTCAGCAGTTAAGAGCACAGACTGCTCTTCCAGCGGACCCAGGTTTGACTCCCAGCACTCACATGGCAGCTCAAAACAGTCCGTAACTCCAATTTTAGGGGATCCTATGCCGCTGACCTCTGAGGCACCTGCCCTCATGTGCACATACCCACTTGGAGGCGCGCACACCTACATACAATTTAAAAATTAAAAATAAATCTTTTCTTTAAAAAGAAATAACATTCAGTGCAGTGCTCTTCACAACAGCAAAAACCCACAAAGTGGCCATCAATAATGGGGGTGGGAGGCTGGGAGCATGAGTGGGGACAGGGAGACACCACACAAGCCCTGAACGATCTATCTTTGGTGACACACTGCAATACTGAATTTTATCGATTCATTAGTATATGGGGGAAAAAAAAGTTGGTTCCACAAAAAAAAATTCATACAGCAAGATGAATTTTTATAAATCTAAAAATAACCCAAAGTAAGAACAGATACTCGTTAGAAACATACGCAGAACACAAGTGCCTAAGAGACGCAGAGGCCACTGGGCCTGGAGGCACAGGCCCCCAATCCCAGAGGTTCAAGGCCTGCCTGAGCCACAGAGGGGGTCAAGGCCTGTCTGAGCAACTTAGCAAAAACACTATCTCAAAATAAAAGTCTAAACAGGAGCCTGGGGACTCAGTGACAGAGCATCTTCCCAGAAAGCACTGGGCCCTAGGTTTGACCCAGCCCCACACAAACAACAACCAAAATAGAAATGGGAAACAGGACAAAGGCAGGGTAACGGGAGAGCAGACTAGTTTCGAGCTGTGAATAGTTAAACTTTCCCATTTAAGTACATTTAAAATAACATAAAAGGGAAAGCAAATATAGGATTCAGGACATGGACTACCAGGCATTGGGAGGCAGGATCTTAGGGTGGAGACCCCTACAATTCCACATTAGTTCCTGCCAAGTATTAGTCAGCTTCCTGGTACTATAACAAAATACCTGGCGATCAACTTACAAAGATGAAAGGTTTTTTGGGGGCTCACAGTTTTGGAGGTTGAGGCTCCAGCCATGGTCCACGGCTCCACTGCACTATACATTTTTTTTCTACATTTATTTTATGCGTATGGGTGTTTCGCCTGCATGTATATGTCTGTGCACTCTTTGCATGCCTCGTGTCCTTGGAAGCTGGAGGAAGGTATCCGAGCCCTCGGGACTGGAGATGGATGGTTATGGGCTGCCACGTGGCCGCTAAGCATCGAACTGGGGTCCTCTATAAGAGCAGGACAGTGCTCTACATCACTGAGGCACCGCCCCAGTCCCTGCACTGCTTTTGAGTCTATGACAAGGCAGCAGCACATCACGGCAGGAGTAGAGGAAGCCGCTTTATGGCAGCTGGGAAATGAGAGCATAAGCGAGGGGTGACTCCTTCAAGGGCACACCCACAGTGGCCTAATGCTTCCTGGCAGGCCTCACCTCTTACAAGTTCCACTACCTCCTAAGCGGGCTAAGCCAGGGATCAGGCCTTGCTGACAAGACATTCCAGCTCCAAATTATACCATCCCAGATCTGGCGGCTTGGTTTTGTTTTGGGTGGTGAGTTCGTGAGCTCCTATTATAGAGCAAACTAAATAACTAGATTAAGGCAGGCCATGCGTGGAGCAATGAAAAACCAATTAGAAATGCAGAAAGGAAAACACGAAGCCATTGTCCACGGCTCATGGCAGCTCCAGGTGGGCGGACCAAGGAAGCCTGCCTCTGCTGCTGTGAGGAGACAGCACAGACTAGAGATTTGGTCCCTAGCTCTGCTGTCCTCCCTGGCTCGCCCTCCCCTGGAAGGCTGTTTCTCTCAACAGCATCTCTGACCATCTGACTGTATACTGACCAGCAGAGGACTGCAGTGCGGTGTTCTCGGTGTTTTCAGTATTCTTCTACACTGCTAATTAAGAGAGGCGTCGGATGCACAGGACGTCACACAAGTGGCTGGCTTATACTGCCCACACTTGGGGCTAACAGACAGGAGTTTACATTGGTCCCTGGTACCTGCCTGTTAGAGACTGTGGTGATTAACATTGACTGTCAGCCTGCTGGATTGACACTCATGAAGCAGACAGCCTGTGGGCGTGTCTCTGAGAAGTTTCCTGATTGGGTTACTACGGGTTGGAGAATCCATCCTAAATGTGAGCTGCACCACGTCATGGGCCTAGGATCTAGACTGAATAAAAGGAAGAAAAAAATTTTTTAATTTGCCAGATGATGGTGGTGCATGCCTTTAATCCCGGCACTTTGGGAGGCAGAGGCAGGAAGATCTCTGAGTTCAAGGCCAGCCTGATCTACAGAGGAAGTTCCACGACAGCCAGGGCTACACAGAGAAACCCTGTCTCAAAAAAGTCAAAAAGAAAAAAATTACTCTTTTTAAAAGATGGGATGTCGGGGCTGGAGAGATGGCTCAGAGGTTAAGAGCACTGGCTGCTCTTCCAAAGGTCTTGAGTTCAATTCCCAGCAACCACATGGTGGCTCACAACCATCTGTAATAAGATCTAGCACCCTCTGTACATGCAGACAGAACACTGTATACATAATAAATAAATAAATAAATAAATAAATCTTTAAAAAAAAAAAAAGATGGGATCTCTTTATTGTGCAGCTCTGGCTGGCCTGGAATTCAGAGATTCACCCGTCTCTGCCTCCCGAGCGCTGGGATTAAAGGCACACTGTCATGCCCAGCCAAAAACATAAGAAAAAAAAATTAAAAATATGAAGAAATCAAATGAAGGGCCAACATCTATCTTTCCTCTGCTTCCTAACTGCAGATGCATGAGACCAGCCACCCCATGAGAGGCTACACTCTTGGACTGTGAGCCAAATACTCTCTTCCTTCATGGAAGTGCCTGCATCAGGTGTCTTGTCACAGCAAGGAAGAAATGAACAGATACAAGGACCCTAAAGCATTTTAGAAGTGCCACATTGAGAAATAACTGGGCTACTGGGGACACCCTAGATAGGTGACAACTGAGCTACCATGGAACCCTAGGAAAGACAGCAAGTCTTCCTTTGAAGAGAAAATAAACCTGTCAAGCAAAAAAAAAAAAAAAGTTCTTCAATACTTGTAAAAGCAGCACTAAACAAAAAAAAAACAAAAAACAGAAAAAAAAACCTCACTCAAGATCATGTCCCCAAATCAGGGACCACTACATGTGATTTTCAGTGCAGAGAAGAGATGGGGCCCAACCCTCCTATACACAGACAGGGGACCTTACAGCCACAGGCAAGGGCAAGGTCAGCGGATGGAAAATTACCAAGAGGAAATAGGAAAAGTAAGAGGGAGTCTGGCTAAACTGACCTGACAGGATTCTTACGGAAGACAAGCCAGCATGAACAAGCACCACCTGGGGCTTGGTGCTGAGTAAAAAAGCCTGATCGTGGGAGCAAGCAGATAATGAACACAGAGGGTTCTACCTTAATGACCGTGGCAGAGTTCTTTGCTGAAACTGGTTCTTACAAGGAAATACACAGACCGGCCTAGGAGAGAGTTCAAACTATAAAGATCGACTAAACTTTGACCAAGCAGAAGATCGTTGTCAAGGAAGAAACAGAAAAGCCCTTTTGTTGTATGGGGTGGGAGTGAGGGGCGCGGGGGGCGGAGGCACTGATGTCCACTAAAGGTCAGCACTAAATTCCTCTCAGTCCACAGAAGATCATGAGATTGAGAAGAAAAATACTCCCACTGACTTTCTCCCACACCCCAACTCCTGTACCTCTAGTGTGGTCCCAGACAGAGCTGCGTGGGAGCAGCTATGACCCTCCCAATGTCACTTATGTATTGCTGTGACCACACACCCACCGGGAACACTGAAGGGGAGGGGGCGGCTTTTTTGGATCATAGTTCCAGAGGGTCCCAGCGCCTCACGGAAGGCAGGGCAGAGCAGGGCAGTCCTTGGTAGCGAGACCACAAGGAGGAAGCTGGACATGGCTAATCCTCATTATCAGCGGGACTGGATTCAGAATCACCAAGGAAACGTTTTCCCGGGGCAGTGCCATCCCACGGGCTGGAGTCCTGGACTGAACAAAGAGGAAGAAATAGGGGCTGGAGAGATGGCTCAGCGGTTAAGAGCACTGACTGCTATTCCAGAGGACCTGGGTTCAATTCCCTGCAGCCACATGACAGTTCACAACTATCTGTAACTCCATCTCTCCAACCCCTGGACTCTCTTTGCAGAGCAGGCTGGCCTCGAACTCACAGCGATCCGCCTGCCTCTGCCTGCCAGAGTGCTGGGATGAGAGACGTGCGCCACAGCACCTGACTGGTACCAGGATTCTTGCCTCGGCTACCTGAATGCAGACACAATGTGATCAGCCACCACACACTCCAATCATCACACCTCTCGGCCTCATACTGTGAATTGCAATAAACCCTTTTCCCTTGAGTTGCCTTCATCAGGTGTTTTGTCACCGCAACGTGACACTAATACACAGCTGTTCAAAACATGGCGGACTAGGGAGCAGAGAGTTTCATTCAACAATTTCTTGAGCTCTCCCAGGGTTTTGGGCACTGACGTGCAACGGCCTTCACTAATGATAACCCTATTCCTATAGCGTCTTGTATAGGCAAAGGGACTTCAGGATACGCAAGATGGACACCCAAGTGGAGTAAGAGGAGGCAAAGAAATCCTAGAAGCCACCCCAGAGAAAGTGACAGTAAGTGAAGTCTAAATGCTAAGGAGGGGGTTAGCCCACGAAGGGATGAAGGCTGTTTAAGGAGGAACACTATGAGAAAATGGAAGCGCCAGAGATGCCACTGTCCCCTATATAGTCACCTAAAGGTGGCACGGGGACCTCACATGAAAAGAGGGATGGCTGAGTCTCTGTTAAGGAGGAAAGGACAGAGGCATCTTGGGAGATGTATGAGTCATATGAGTGACAAAAGTAAACAAGAAGAAGGCACAACAGCCCCTCAGAGTTATCAAGGTCACATTTAGTAGCTTACAGTGAAGGTGACAGAAAACCCTGAAGAAAGGAGAGTGCTGTCATTTGAATTTGAATGTCCCCCAAAGGTCCATTCGTTAAGCTTGGTCTCTAGTGTGGCACCACTGGAAGGCAGTGGAAATGTTAAGAGGCCGGTCCTAGTGGGAAGCCCTCAGGTCACTGAGGTCACAGCCCCTTGACTGGAACTGTGGGACACTGACCACTTCCTCTCTCACTTCCGAGACATAAAGTGAACAGTTCTGCCCTTCCATGCACCCCCCCCAACTCCCACTGTTGCTACCCCACACCAAAACAGTGACCTAAAAGCTCCGCGTCCTCCTGATCACAGACTGAAAACCTCTAAAGCTGGGAATCTGCTGGATGTGTCACCTTACACCTATAATCCTAGCATATGCGAGGCTAAAGCAGAAGCGGGGCAAGTCCAGGCTGAGCTACATAGTGAGATGCTGTCTGGAAGGAAGAAAATATTGCATCTTAACAGGTGCTAGAGGGGCTGGAGCGATGGCTCAGTGGTTAAGAGCACTGTCTGTTCTTCCAAAGGACCCGGGTTCAGTTCCCAGCACCCACATGGCAGCTCACAACTGTCTGTAACTCCAAGATCTGACATCACACCAATGCACATAAATTAAAATAAAATTAAAAAAAAAAAAAAAACATGTGCTAGAGAGATGGCTCAGCAGTGGAGAGTGCATACTGCTCTTTTGTTTAAAGATGTATTTATTATGTTATATACAGTGTTCTGTCTGCATGTACACCTGCAGGCCAGAAGAGGGCGTCAGATCACATTATAGATGGTTGTGAGCCACCATGTGGTTGCTGGGAGTTTGAACTCAGGACCTCTGGAAGAGCAGTCAACGCCCTTAACCTCTGAGCCATCTCTCCAGGCCCTGCATACTGCTTTTTACAAAGGATTTAAGTTTACTTCCCAGCCCCCACCTTGGAGGCTCATACCATCTTTAACTCCAGCTCCAGGGAATCCAGTGCCCTCGTCTGGCCTCCAAGGGTGCTTGCGTTTGGATACACACACACACACATGCACGCATGCACATAATTAAAAATAAAATAAATCTTTTTTAACAAAACAAAAATAGCCGGGCAGTGGTGGCACATACCTTTAATCCCAGCACTCGGGAGGCAGAGGCAGGTGGATCCTTGTGAGTTCGAGGCCAGCCTGGTCTACAGTGCGAGTCCAGGACAACCAAGGCTACACAGAGAAACCCTGTCTCAAAAAAAAACAAAATAAATAAATAAATAAATCATGAGCCAAAATAAACCTTTTTTTTTCCTTTATAAGTTGATTCTCTCAGATACTTGCTATAGTCAAGAAAAGCCACTAATATAGAAAGAGAGAAAGATGTGAATAGAGTTAAAAGGACAGAACCTCAACCAAGGCAATAGCTATCAGACAGGAACACATTTTAAAAGGAAGACCAATGGAATGAAGAGCCTGGCATGCTCTCATATCTTTCGACTGGGACGGCCCTGCCTCTTTTTTACCTGCGCCTCTCCTCAGTCTTGTGCTTTTAACAAGCACCCTCGAAGGGTGACACTTTACTGCTTCCTTTAGAAGCCGTAGATCGCCACCCCCCCAGCTCCGTGCTTCTCGGCTATGACAAAAACCATCCGCATGTGGGCATGTGGCGCATCCATCTGGGTCCACCACACTGCCCCTACAGGGCTTGGAGGCGAGGAGAACTTACACAAATGTGCTGCTGCTCCTGCTCCTTGCTCCGCCACAGCGGGAAAGTCCTAGGTCTCTAACCCC
Organism: Acomys percivali; assembly: GCA_907169655.1. Taxonomy (NCBI): domain Eukaryota; kingdom Metazoa; phylum Chordata; class Mammalia; order Rodentia; family Muridae; genus Acomys; species Acomys percivali. Next base: position 91,992,417 of record OU015755.1, on the reverse strand, counting down.
AAAGGCTTGTGACTGCTGCCAATAACCATGAACCAATGGCAAGTTCAGTTATTAGCTCATGATCTAGAAAGGAGCCGGAGCCATCGGTGTGCGCACGCGCGGTGCGAGGCCCATGAACGTGACCGGCAAAGCCTATACTTGGGCAAACAAGCAAAAGACAGAGGTAAAGAAGGAAGGCTCCAAAGGACTCAAGGAGTTCCTCAGAGCAGTTCCTTTTTCAAACCGTCTTCCTCTGTAGGCCAAGCTGTCCTGGAATCCATCCTCAAACTTGCTATCCTCCTGCCTCAATCTCCCAAGTGCTGGAATTACAGGGGTGCACCATTCATGCCAGACTGGAAAGTAGTTTCAACCGAAACCAAGCAGGCAACAGGAGCAAACGCCGCTGTGCCTCTGCGTGATGAAGACTAAAAGTAGCGACTGATTTAGCAACTAGGTCACTGGCAAGACACATTGCAATGATGTGGTGTGGCCAGAAGCCAAACTGTAGTGGAAGAAGAATGAATGGAGGTAAAGAAGTTGTAACAATGAATACGAGGCCTTTCTTACAAGCTCTGCTGGAGCGGGGTGTGGTAGCACACACCTTTAATGCCAGCACTCAGGAAGCAGAGGTGGGGGTGGGGGTGGGGGGGGGGGGGGGGGGAATCCCTGATTTCAGGCCAGCCTAGTCCACAAAGTGAGTTCCAGGACACACAGGGCTACACAGAGAAATCCTGTCTTGAAAACAAAACAAAACAAAAGCTTGGCGAAAACTGAAGGAGGGAGGCGCAGCACTGGTGGGAACAGGTGAGGGCAAACTCAACTGGTGTCTTAATAAATGGAGGGGACTGAAATGTCGTTACTGAGAACAAGGCCAGAAAGAGAAAAATTAGAGAAAACAAAACAAAACAAAAAACAGGAGGATGGATTCGAAGGAAGAATAACCTCGGATCCCAGGTAAGACTGCATCTACCCCAGTCATACATCCTCGAGTGGGTCAACCTGCTGGCTCAGGTCTTGGGGTCCCTATCAGCAGGGGTCCTTCAAGGCTACTTTCCTGGGTGGTCACTCAGGCCGGATAGGAGACTCTCTCTCTGCATCTCCCAAACCAGATTTCTCAAGACACCAGTAAGCATACTCTGCACACAAAAGCCACCTACTTCTGAGTGCTGTGCTTAAACTGTGATGCCAGAGTATCCTCACAGAGCATCTGACAGTGGGCTGCAGAAAAAGAATTTGGGGAGACCCAAGGCCTCGCCCTCAAGGTAACTCAGGGTTGACAGAGAAGACACACTGGGGAGGAAGGAAAAGAAATCTCACTTCTGCAGCACCTCCACTTGCAGTTCATCTGCTGATAAGACTGTCTGCTTCGCCAAGCCTGTCAGGCCCATCGGTACACGGCAGACCTTCGAGCATCCAGTTCCAGGGAAACCGTTTTCTCTCTCAAGTCTGTTTAGGAAGAACTCGGGGTGGCTGATCACCTGCAATGTTTGGTGAGGTTTCCATCCTCTACCAGCCTACAGAGATGTTGACTCATTCTGTGTTCAGCAACTCTGTTAGGCCAGCTTAGAATCCCCTTGTACAGGGTGCTTCCACTTAACCACCTTCTATCCATCAACGCCTACCCAGCCGCTACACCATCAACTCAGGGCCGTGTTAGCGCTCTCTCCCCTAGTGCGGAAACCCTGCTAAGGGTGCTCCCGAGTAACAAGTGTCATTATGTAACTTTTTCAGTCCTCCATTGGGCTGAGCGATGGCTCAATTGGTAAGGTGCTTGCCTTGCAAGCAAGACCTGAGTTTGGTATCCATAACTCCTTTTTTTAAAAAAATAATTAAACTGGTCTACAAAGAGAGTTCCTGGATTAGCCACGGTGGTTATACAGAGAAATCCTGGCTCAAGAAAAAAGAAAGGAAAAAGCCACAGTCCTTTAATCCTAGCACTCTGGAAGCTGAGTTGGGTAGTCAGTTCAAGGCCAGCCTAGTCTACATAGAAAGTTCCAGGTGACCTATCTTTTAAAAAAGAGTCAAGTGTGATAGCATTCACCTAACGCCAAACTAGCCTGCTTGGGAAGTTCCAGACTAACGAGAAACCTTGTTTTAAAAGAAAAAAGAAAAACCAACCCAACACACACACACACACACACACACACACACACACACACACACACGAGAGAGAGAGAGAGAGAGAGAGAGAGAGAGAGAGAGAGAGAGAGAGAGACTGACTCACCTTCCAGCTCCTGACATAATGTTACTATCCTAGAGAGACTCACGTTCCAGCTCTTTACATGTTACTATCCTTCCTACACACAGACACACACACATACACACACACCAATTGTTGACTTGACATAATGTAACTACCCTAACCTTCCAGAAGGAGCCAGGGATTTGGAAGCCTAAGGCTTTCCTGATAAAGCTCAGCAGGCGATATGTGCCAGCCTTCTTGCTTAAGGAGGCCCTGGGGAACTGAAGGGGAAAAAAAAAAAAATACGAGAACAAAACTGCTGCCCCTTCTACAGGTAAGAACAGGTGCCTTACCAAGGCACTATGGGTTCCCAGAGGCGTTGGCAAAAGAAACCTCTGAAGAAAACAACAGGAACGCACAACCAGAAGCCACGTTTCTGCTTTGTAGTAGCATATGACCTAAAGGAATCCTCTCAACAGTGTCGGAGAACAAGAATGCAGAGTTCAGAAAAAGAGTAATCCGGTCTGAGTCCGTGCACCAACCCCCATCACTGACCCACACCCTGAAAGCCACCGGGGCTCCAAGGAACGAGCATCGGAACAGTTCAAGATGCTAGCTAAATGCACATTTTCAGACCCGGAGAAGAGGCTCATTCAGTGGGCATGGAGCCAGGCTTTCAACCAGCACCCTCGGGCAACCTGGGGGACTGATTCTCTGCGGAGCCCACTCTGAGAAACCAGACTCTGGAGAGAACAGGGCCTCCAAGTTCCAAAGTTTCCCCATCTCGCTAGGCGCACGGACTCTCCTCCCACCACCACCACCACCACCACCACCACCACCCCGGGCCTCACCCACAGGCGCGGTCGTGAAAAGCGTCGGGGAACTCAGTGATGGGCTCGCCGACCTTTGTGAGGGCGTCGCGGGACCCAAAAGGCGCAGCACGGTGGCCGGCAGAGGGCGCTGCACGAGGGACAATACCGGGCGGGGGCGCTGGGCACCCCTAGCCCAGAGTGGCGCGGCGGGAAGGAGCGGGAGCCGGGGAGGGAGGGAGGGAGACACGCGGCGGCGCGGGGGCGGGGCGGCCGGCGGGGTGGGGCGGGGCCGACAGGCTGGCGGCGAGCGCGGGGAGAGCGCGCCGGGGCAGCGAGGAGGGAGGAGCGAGGGGGAACGCGGGCCGCAGCCGCCCCCGCCCCGCGCCCGCGCCTCCCGCGCGCAACAGTTCCCCCAAAGTTGCCGCTGGGGAGGCGCGCAGCCGGCGGGGGACGCGGCCTTGGTCCGACGGGCGCAGCCCTTGGGTGGGCGGCGGCATGGGCACTCGGCAGACCAAGGGCAGCCTGGCGGAGAGAGCTAGCCCGGGCGCGGCGCCTGGCCCCCGCCGCGAAAGACCCGACTTCTGGGCGTCGCTGCTACTGCGCGCCGGGGACAAGGCGGGGCGCGCGGGCGCTGGGCTACCCCCCTACCACCGGCGCGTCGGCATGGTCCAGGAGCTGCTGCGGATGGTGCGCCAGGGCCGGCGGGAGGAGGCGGGGACGCTGCTGCAGCACCTGCGCCAGGTGAGCGCGGGGAGGGGGCATAGGGGTGCGGCGGCTCCCGGAGCGCCCCGCCCCTACGATGGGTGGGTGGTGAGAGAGCGCCAGGAGGCACCGCCCAGGATCCCCCCCACCCGTCCGCGGGGATGGAGCGCTGTGGCTGCAGGTGCCTCTGCGTTCCCGCTGAATTTGGGCCTCAGGCTAGGGTGGGGAAGGCTGACCCTGAGAGGCTGGTAAAGGGGGACCTGTTGGACCATTGTCCCTGCTCCTCTCCCCCGCAGGTTTCCCTGGGAGAGTTGATGAGAGAGGAGACAGATGCATGCCTGGGGTGGGCCAGGGTTCTCGTCCTCTCTGCCTACTACCTGTCACCCTCTTCCAAGGGTCCCCGGGGAATGCTCAGTTATCTGCAAAATCCAACTTCTGAGGCATGTCCCAAGGGCTGGTAAGATTTCAGTCTCTAGGTCATTTGCCACCTGGAGATACTGTGTGTTGTGGTTTCACCTCCCCTAACTTTGCTGGTCCTGGCCGTGAGCCCCTGCCTAAGTCTTGGCCAGAATGAAGCAAGGCTTGGTTTCTTCCCCAGCAGGAAGGGAGGCTGCGGCCAGTGCTCTACCCTCAGCCTGCTCATGACCCCATTGGTTAGGGGCAAGCTACAAATCTGAGCAGTTCTCTCTGTTCGAGGGCTGATGGGGCACCCACCTCTCGGGTTTTTGTTTTCCTTTCTCAGTTTCTTTTGGGGAAAGTGGCATAGGCGCTCTGCAGAACGTGATCAGATTGCTTTGGTCTGGCTTTGTGGTATATAGACTCACACAGACCCCAGCAGATAAGCAGTCTGCTGCAGATGGGGGCAGGGAAAACCTCAGCTGACCTTTGTGAGGTTTTTTTCCAATTTCTGATAGACGAGGCCATAGGGACAACTTCCTGGAGGAGCTTCTAGAACCTAATTGGATCCACATCTCGCTGTATTGTGTTCCATGGCTTCCCTCACGCCCTTATGATGTGCCTCTGGAGTTTGTTCCTAAGGTGTATGCTGCAAAAGAGAAAAAAGTAGAGACTCGGGGACTTGGGCGATGTAAGCCTTCCACCTTTGCTTCTAGTTTGTCTGACAGCATCCACAGTGATGCCCCGGAGGCGGCTGATCCTCAGGTACCTTCCCCTGAGTGGAACCATCAAAAAAAAGATGACATTTTACACCACATAACTTTAGTGATGTGTGTTTCTCCTGTCTTTTGAAAACTAGAAGCTGACCTTGTATGGCCTCCATGGTAACACTGTCGGTCACGCTCATACAGAAAATGGATTTTCCAGACCATCATAAGCTATTTGCACAATAGACAGTTAAAGGGTTGTATGGACAGCATGCTGTTTCCCCAGTCCTGGGAGCGCTGTTCTGAAGAATACCAAAGCACGGAAGAAACCGACAAGCCTTTATTGAGGGGTGGGGTGGGGGGTGAGGGAGAGTGAAGGCAGCGTTGGCAAGCACTAGGTAGAAGGCCACCAGTAGAGGCTGTGGGTCTCAGGGAGAAGGCCGATGCTTAGGGTATCTGATCTAATTACACACTGCATTATAGAACCTGGGCCTCTCCTTTAGGGTCTTGTATTTTGGCTTTTTTGGCACCTCTCCATCCACAGGCCTGGGAGGCCTAAAGGGAAGAGGCAGGGTTAAACAGACCTCCCTCTTTTCTGGGGCTCCAGTGGCCCTGTGGCTGATGGTGAGGGCTGTGAACCTGGAGAGCTGCCCCGTGCTGCCTGTAATGTGGGGATCAGAGCCCTTCCAGGAAATGGTCCTTGGCCTTTGGTATGTGCAAATGGAGCTCAGGGATTTCCAAGTGGCTATGACAAATGAGCAGGGTGGTTTCTAGGACCCTGAAACCAGCAAGTGGAATGTCTAGCCAGATTTGCACTGCAGTCTGAGTGGCTCTCCCAACACCACCACCACCCCCATCACCCCCCCACCCCGCATGGCCCCCACCCCGCCCCCATACTATTTCCATCTTAGTTTCCTCCTGGCAGGCAAGGCAGTTTGACCACTCCCATTCACATAGTACTTTCTCCTATATTTGATAACATATTTGTCAATAAATGTTGAGTTTGGGATTTTTGAAGCAAGGTCTCATATGTCCTTGGCCTCTTAACTCAGTGTAACCCGCCCCCACCACCCCCCAGGATTACAAGCATGGGCTACCACACCCAGTTTGCTTGTTACTGGAGATCAAGCTCTGGGCCTTGTACAAGCCAGACGAACATTCTTCCAACTGAGCTACTGCCCAGCCGTGGACGCTGGATTTCTGTGGTCCGTAACCCCTGTGGTCCTCAGGGAATTGAATCCTTGATCTCTCTGAGGCGGTTTCAGAGCCTCACACACTCTCCTCGGATAAGTCACCTGATCTTGCAAAGAATTTCAAGAGGTACACAGAGCTGGCGAGCACTACTTGCAAGGCCCAAATTTGGAGTCAGTGCTCCTGTCCTGTGCCTCTGTTTCCCCTGTTTTGTGGTCTGTACATAGAAGCAAATCAGAACCGTATGGCAGTTCGTCGTGAGCCAGTGCATATGGCTGCTGGTGCCACTTGTAAGATTCGGGCACTGTTTTCTTGCTTGGAGACTTTCCAGCTTATCGCTTGTGGGAAGGCCTTGCCCATAGTTCAAAGGGTGCAAGCAGGATGCCAGGCCTTGAAATATCACAGAGTCATCCTCTTTGCTTTAGGAATGGTGTGAACTGAGAAAAGCCTGGGGTCAAGCCTGGGTAGCTCAGCCTGCTGTGCCCTTGGGCCCTGTCTTAGCCTCTCTGAGTTGTGTTTTCTCATTTCCCAGAGAGGGATCCTGGGTGCTGAGCAGAGCAAATGCTATCAAGTGTGTGAAATTTTGTTGGCAATGCCAATCAAGATGTGTTCTCATGGCAACCAAGAGACTCTGGCCTGCTTTGGGGATAGCTGGGCTAAGGGCAAGATCATGTGCCCTTTCTCTTCAGGCCTGAAGCAAGGAGTTCCAGGATCAGAAGTGGTCTGGAACATGTGCTCATGAGGAAACAGGAAGCCATTCCCCCCACTCTTACCCATCACACCCCTCACCTAGGCCTCCTGCTTCCTCGTGCATCTTGGGTTTGGGGGCTCAGACTTGCCATCTTTAAGGAGTCCTGGGGAAGAGATGGTCTGACAGAGGGTAAGTGACGGATGCATGGAAGGTGCATCATCACTGCCTCCTCAGTCCAGCTGCTTCTCTTCTGTCCCCAAAGTTTCAGACCGTATTGTTGTCCCGTTTCATGGAATAGTAGAATAAGAAGAGATGGCATACTCCACACCCGGGATGACCCGTCTCCGAGTTTACCAGAATCCCTTCTGTCTTAGTCGGCTGTTAGTATGACCAATACATGACGTATTCCGCTTTAAGGGGCAAGGCTCTGTTTTGGCTCACAGCTTCAGAGGTCTCAGGTAGTGCTCACTGGGTCCTCTGGTAGAGAGGCACATCAACGCAAGGAGTGTGTGGCTGAGGATGCTGTTCACCTCATCCAGGAGGGAAGGAGCCAGGGTCCCAAGACCTCCCACGAGTTCCCACCTCTTAAAACTTCCACCACCTCACCTCTACAGAGCGCCACATGTTAAGAGACTCTCATCCGAACCCCAGTGTCTGCTTCCCTGTGAGAGTCCAGCTGGGCAGATTTACTCCTGGTGTGGTGCATCCCTAATTGGCAGAGCTGTTCTCCTGTTGGTCTGACCGGCCTCACCTCAGCATGGCCTGGATTTGTGGCTCTGGGTACTGTCTAGAAGAATAATGGGGCTGTCCTATGCTCGAGGAGCAGAAACCATGTCCACTAACAAGAACCAAACACATAGGGCTCTATACACGTGTCACTGACCCAAGAGGAGCTGGACAATGTCCAAGTCCTTGGAGAGCCCCTGTTGACCCCCTTGACTTTGAGAGACACGCATGGTGACCTTTGAAGGTCATCTCTCCCCTCCCGTACCCCTCCTAAGAGAATCTTGAAGGTGAGCCAATAGGAAGACCACCACACTCCGAGCAGGCCGGTTCCCTCACTGTCAGCTCTTACTCTTCCTCCGCCTGGAATGTACCATCTTGTTTCCACACATGCTCTTTACCTTCGGTGGGCCACCTTCCTGAGCCTCCAGCCCACGCTCTGGCACCTAATTAGCATGTCAGTTCTAACGTAGTGCGTAGTGTTTAATTACTCATAGTCCCCCCCCCCATGACTTTTTTTTTAAAAACCTTTCGTTTGTCAGACAAAGCCATGCACTTGCTGAGAGTGGAGACCCACCATCACCAGTATCCATGGTACAGTATTGAAAACCTGCAGGTTTTTAATCGCTCTTTAGCCAGTCTCTGTGCTATAGAGGTACGTATGTAGACTGTCCGCATGGTGTGTCCTCAGGAAACACTTGGTTCCCTTGTGTCAGCCCTGCAACTGATTTATCAGGCTGCCAGTATGGCTGTGAGATTGCTGTGCGTTTGCGTTTAGGTTTCTGGGCATTGCCAGTTTTCAGGAAATCCCTGATGGCCACAAGCTTGACTGTGCCTGGCATCCAGCCAGGCCGAGGTGTTCTTGGAGAGAGGAGTGGCATGCTGCCCAGCCTTGGCACCACAGGATCCCATAGGGCAGGTGTAGTCTGGGGCCTCTGCTGAGGTGGCAGGAGGAGAGCAAAGCCTGATGGGAGAGTTGGGCCTCCCAATGCCTGGCGAGCTCTTGCAGGATCACATGAATTGCCAACACAGAGGAGCCTTCCTTTTTGATCTCTTCCAATCCGCTTTGCAAGCATTTCCAGTGATAACGGCACAGAGGCTTCTAATGTCAGGACCTGTTTTGTTGCTTTCTACAGCTGCCAGGGACACTGGCCAGGGACATAGCAACCTCTGTAGTGGCCAAGCTAACCACAGGCCGTAGAGTAGCCTGATGGGGCAGGGGAGGGTTCCCTCTTTTTGGAACAAATGCCATCATTTTAGAGATTGCCGGAAGCTGTTTTTTAAATCCAGTGTCTCTTCTGAGCTCTGACCATGGCCTCCAGCTCTGATGTGCAGGGTGGTGTGGTCTTACTCCCCTTCCCCCAGTATCGGGGCATTTCTCTGTGTGCCTTCTTGGGACTGAGGAATAAAGCCTTACACCAGATACGTTGGCACCCTGTAGTCTTGCTTGTTTTAGGTTTTTCCTTTCTTTCTTTTTTCCTTTTTTCTTTTTTCTTTTTTTTTCTCTCTCTCTCTCTCTCTCTCTCTCTTTTTTTTTTTTTTTTTCTCGAGACAAGGTCTCTTTATGCATTATGTAGCTCTGGCTTTCCTGGAACTCAACATGTAGACCAGGCTGGCCTTGAGCTCACGGTGATCTACCTGCCTCTGCTGGGATTACAGGCCTGGGCCACAATGCCTGGCCTGTAAACAACACAGTTTTAAATGTCTCAGGCACACTTCCCTCCAGCCCATTCTGCCCCATTCTGGCCATGGTATGCTCTCCTGGGAGTCTGCTAGGCTTGGCTAAGATTTCTCCATTATTTCCACTCTGAACTCTGGCCAGGGTAGCCTCCTGATTATTGGGTTCCAATAACTGCTCCTCATAATCCATTACCTCCAGTAAATAAGAGGCTTTTCCCCAGCAGACTAGTATCTCTACCCTGTCCCCATCAGGACGCACAGAGGTGGCGTCAGCATTGGAAGAGAGTCCCCTCCCCTAAGTAGAAATGTTCAGACAATCGTCTGACTCACCTTCGAGTCTTAGATGAGAAAACACACAAGTGCACACAGGGCTATTCACAGACACATCTGTGTGGGCTTGTTGGTCCTTACTGTAGATCTTCCTGGCTGTGTTTTTGCCAGTTATAATTGTCCTTCAGGCTGCTAGAACAGAATACCAGACTAGCTTATCGGCAACTACAATCCAGAGGCTAGAAGCCCAAGAGCCAAGCCCCAGCAGGTTCAGCATCTGGTGTGGGCCCACGTTGTGAGTTTAAGTGCCCTGGCATGCACAGAAGTGAAAAGCTTCCTTCTTTGGTTTGGTTTGGTTTGGTTTTGGTTTTGGTTTTGGTTTTCAAGGCAGGGTTTTTCTGTGTAGCTTTGACTGTCCTGGACTCTCTTTGTAGACTAGACTGACCTCGAACTCACAGAGATCCACCTGCCTCTGCCTCCTGAGTGCTGGGGCTACAGGTAGGGATTCCTATTTAAGGACATCAATTCCAGGGTCCTTGTAACTTCAGCCTGTCCTGAAAGGCCCAGCCAGGAGGTTATGCCTGTGGAGGTGGAGGATACAGCTGCCCAGACTCCTTCCTGCTCTGTCATCCTCCCGTTAAGTACTTGGAGGAGAAGGACCCAGTCATCCACATCAGCAGACCTCCCATTACTCCAGCAGTGGAGTGTTCAAAATGAGGTCTAGACCTTGGCTTGCTGCACAGGGGTGGGACCTCTTCTGACAGTGCTGGCTCTTCTCCCGACCCCACCCACCCCAGCTCTGAGTAGTGCCCACGTGGCTCCCTGGGAGCACCTCCCAGCTTTGCTGCTGCTGCTGCTGCTGCTGCTTTTTCTTCTTCATCTTCATCTCTTCCTCTTCCTCCTCCTCCTCCTCCTCCTCCTCCTCCTCCTCCTCCTCCTCTTCTTCTTCTTCTAACTTTTATTAGCTCAGACTCCTGGCTGCTGCAACCATATGGAGTTCCGCCGACAGCTGCTGCTCAAAGGGATGTGGCATTTGGATGTTTCTAACTTTATCTTAACCAGGATAGACACAGGAGTCCAGCTGAGGCTAGGGAGTACCAAAGTGTGTTTTCCTACAGAGGCAGACTCACTCTGAGTGTGAGGCCCATGTGCTGTGGTTTGAATGTGCCCTCCCGAAGATCCTGTGTGACACAGCTAACGTCCAGCTTCATGATGACAGTATGTGGGGGAGAAGGGGTTGGCGGCTAGCCTTTGGCAGCTGATTAGCATAAATTAATTCCTGAGGGTGGGGCTCCAGTGATGGGACTGGTGGCTTGAGCTGACGCTTGCTTGCCCTGTCTCACCCTTGAGATTCTCTCTGCTGCATGAACACAGCAAAAATCACCTTCTCGAGCCACGCGCAGCACTTGGGAGGCAGAGGCAGGCGGGACTCTGTGAGTTGGAGGCCAACGTGGTCTACAAAGCAAGTCCAGGACTGCCAAGGCTACACAGAGAAGCCCTGTCTCAAAAACACACACACACACAAAAAGAAAAGTAAAAAGAATACCTTCTCCAAATGCCATGCTTTGCCCTTGGATATCAGACCTCTGGATATGTGAGCGTAATAAACTTGAAACTCTGTTCTGTATAAATTACCAGCTTGGGACATTTTGTTACAGTAGCGGAACAGAGAAGCCCTGTCTCAAAAACACACACACAAAAAAAGAAAAGTAAAAAGAATACCTTCTCCAAATGCCGTGCTTTGCCCTTGGATATCAGACCTCTGGATATGTGAGCGTAATAAACTTGAAAGTCTGTTCTGTATAAATTACCAGCTTGGGACATTTTGTTACAGTAGCGGAAAGAGTAAAGCACCATGCTCACCTGCAGAGCTGCCCCTGGCCCTGGCCCCTCCTGTCAATGTCCACCTTTCCTCCCTGTCTATTTTGTTCTTGCGTCTTCTCTTTGAGTCTCTGAATCTCTCCACACTTTAATATCACTGATTCCCATGGGTAAAAAGCAGACTTTTTAAAACGTCTCTTGGGACAAGGTATGGTGGCATATGCCTTTTGCACCAGCACTGAGGAGGTATAGATAGAATTGGAAGTTTAAGACCAGCCTGGACTACATGAACCTCTTTACAAAACAAACACGCCTCTGGCTACTCTACCCGAGTTTTGTGGGCTTCCCTCTGTAACCCTCGCATCCTCCCTCGGCCAGCCCCAACTCTGTATAGAGCCAAAGATGGCTTTGGACTTCTCCTGTCTCCATCTCCTAAGTGTTGGGATTACCGGTGTATGCCACCACACCCAGTTCATGCAGTGCTGGGGATCCAGTCAAGGCCTCGCGTAAGCTAGGCCAGCCCTCCGCCGAAGGAGCTACATCCCAGCCCCTTTTAAATTCTTTAAATAGATGATGCGTTTTTTGTTTTGTTTTTTTTTTTTTTTTCAGACAGAGTCTCACTATCTGGCCCAGGCTGGCTTCAAACTTGTAACTTTCCTGCCTCAACCTCCCAATTGCTGGTTTATGGTGTGTGCCATCATGCTCTTTAAAAAACGTACTATAAAAAGCAGCGTTCTGGGGCTGGGAAGATGGCTCAGAGGTTAAGAGCTCCAACTGCTCTTCCAGAGGTCCTGAGTTCAATTCCCAGCAACCACGTGGTGGCTCACAACCGTCTAGAACGTGATCTGATGCCCTCTGCTGGCCTGAAGGTGTACATGCAAGCAGAGTGTGGTATACAAAATAAATAGATCTTTAAAAAAACAAACAAAAAGCAGTGTTCTGTCATTATGGAAATTAAGAACATGTAGATGAGCCAGGCAGTGGTGGTGCATGTCTTTAATCCCAGCACAGGCACAGGCAGGTAGATCTTTGTGAGTTCGAGGGTAGCCAAGGCTATATAGGGAAAGCCTGTCTCAAAAAAAAAAAAAAAAAAAAGGGAAAAGAAAAGAAATAAGATGTAGATGGGCACAAAGGAAAAAGAACAATTGAGTTAATGTACCCAGAGACCGAGTGCCTGTTCTTCAAGGGGACAGCTTCAGCTGTGGGGACGTAGCATGCAGCATGCTGGGAAAGGCCCCAGCCACACTGTGCCCAGTTTCACAGAGGGTGGCTGGGACCAAGAGCTCATCACAGCAGGCATGTGTGTTCAGCTAAGCAGTGTGCTTGCCGTAGCTGGGAACTGCTGTTCTGAGTCAGGGCACTCCTTCTAGAGAGGTCAGAGGAGCAGAAATGGCCACCGTGGCTGGTGGGCAATCAGAGCTATCTATATATGGCCCCTCAGATTCCAGCTCCTGGCTTGCTTCTGATTGAGAGCGACCCAGGGGTCTTCACAGGTACACTGGCCTCTGAATTCTCCCCTCTGTCCCATGGGGCTTATACGTGGTCACAGACACTCAGGCCCGGCTACAGGGAGCCAGGCCACCTGCCACTTTCTAACTAGGACCCAGCTAGCTACCCAGTGGTCAGGCCTGTTACCTTTCTGCCCTCTGGGTCCTCTGAACTGACTTTTCCCCCATCCTACGGCTGATGTCTCCGTGGAACAGAACCTCAAAGGGAAGCCTACTGCTCCCCTGAAAATCTCTCACCATTCAAGCTTGCGCTCTGGAAGAAGCCTGCATTCGTATAGCCTGGGAAGATGGTGGGGCCTGTGACTCTTCTACCTGCTCTTGCTTCTGAAGTTCATCCGTTGCGGCTCGTGCCTCCTGGAGCTCAGGCCTTGGGCCTCAGGTTGTCTCCTGGGCCGAGCAGGATTCCCTCCCTATGTGCTGTGGACAGGTGCCTAACACCTAAACACTCTAAAATCCCACCCCAGACCTGTCCAGCCCAGCACCTCTCCTGCCACGGCCTGTGGTAGTCATAGCACATCTCCCGCATATGAGTGAGCGTAGAGACCTGGGCTGCACAGGAAATATGGTAGAGCTCTCTAGTGCCCACACCCACACCCACACCCACCCCGGTGCCAGATAGGTGCTGGCTCAGGACACTTCTGATAGGCTCCTTGACCACCTTGCCCTACTCTGGCTATGATCCCCAGCTCCCTGCATCCAGCCAACCCTTTCTTCTCTTGGTGGAGGAAATGGGTGGTAGATGGGTGAGACCCTCTGCACTGAGTGTAGATGTTTAGTGGAGGCACAAATGACCCAGAGAGGAGTTAGGGTCCGTCTCGTGGAACTGAGCCAGGACTGGGTCTCCCAAGGTGCTGTCCCGGTAGTGATGGCTGGAGAAGCAATGGAAGCCTGAGTCTGCTTTAGAGACTAGTAAAGCTGTTAGTTTCGCGGTTTGGTTTGGTTTGTTTTCCCCCAGGCTGTCTGGGTTAGGGCAAGTAGCTTGTGTCCCCTCCTTATGAGCAGGGTAAAGGAGCTCCTTCTAGGTCACAGCGTTATCCCACCCTTTAGTGGCAGGAGCAGGAAGGAAGGTAGGGCAGACATTGAAAGATGGGGCGGGGCTGGAGAGATGGCTCAGAGGTTAGGAGCACTGACTGCTCTTCCAAAGGTCATGAGTTCAAATCCCAGCAACCACATGTTGGCTCACAACCAATTATAATGAGATCTATATACATAATAAATAAATCTTTAAAAAAAAAAAAAAAAGAAAGATGGGGAGCAGTCGAGCCGCGGTGGCGCACGCCTTTAATCCCAGCACTCGGGAGGCAGAGGCAGGCAGATCACCGTGAGTTCAAGGCCAGCCTAGTCTACAAAGCGAATCTAGGACAGCCAAGGCTAACACAGAGAGACCCTGTCTCAAAAAAAACAAAAAAAGAAAGAAAGAAAGAGAAATGGGCAGAACCACTGTCCCGAACACATTCTCCGAGTGACACTTGCAGAATATCATTTCTTAACCCTAAGGCGTGGAAACGGTGAGAGCTGGAGTGATGGACTGACAGACTGACACTGGGCAGCTCCTTGCCTCCCTGGTAGAGCCTAACTCTGCTCCTGGCAGCCCAGCTAGACCAAGAACTTGGAGTAAGAAAGCCATTTGGTGAGTGAAGCTGGGTCACCCGTTACCCAGGTTTCCTTAACAGGCAGCCTTCAGCCCACTCAGCGCCATCGCAGTCCAGCCCTACTCAGGTACCCGTGCCCAGCAAGCCCCACACAGCTGGCCTAGAAACAGCCTTGGTGAGCCTCTGGAGAAGTTCTTTATGAGCTGAGGCTGGCCGGCCGTTCCCTCTGCCAAATCCTCAGCACAGCCTCCCAGATCACCAAAGCCAAAGAACAGTGTGGTGAGACGGCAGCCAGGCCTTGACTTCTCAACCTGCCAGGCGCGGTGGTGCACACCTTTAATCCCAGCACTGGGGAGGCAGAGGCAGAGGGATCTCTGTATGGTCTACAAACTGAGTTCCACAGAGAAACCTTGTCTCGGAGGGTGGGGGTAGAAAGTTCTCAGCCAGTGCTTGACATCCTCCTCCTCCAGAATCTTCTAGGGCGGTGGTTCTCAACTTTCCTACTGCCACAACCCTACTTCCTGTGTTGTTGTGGTGACCATAAATTTGATTTGCTACTATTATGAATCATAACATAATCGTGTAAGTCTCTGGTACACAAGGTATCTGATACGCGACTCCTCTCCTGTGAAAGGGTCGCCCAACCTCCAAAGGGGTCATGACCCACATGAGAGCCACTGTCCTAGGAGGTTCTTGTTCAGCACGCCTATCTATTAACGAGCATCAGCTAGGATCAAGGCACCCTGAGTGGATCTGCACTCCATCTGGGCGGCCAGGACACAAGCAGAGATGTGGCGTCCATCCCTACTGAGCTTTCACAGACTGCCTGGGGCCAGGAATCCCCTTCTGGCTTCCCAGGCTGCCTGCACTTATTTCTCCTTCTAGGAGTTCCAAGGAGCTACAGTCGGGGTGTGCCCCATGCCCTCTTCTTAATCCCAGTTCCTCCAGACTCAGTAACCCCAGTCAGTTTAGTTTTCCTAGGTTGTGCCAACCTACTGAGCTTTTATTACTTCCAGCTGCAGACTTATAAGTCATCCATGTCCACCTGGAGTGATGTTTCTGAGTGAAAGTAGTGGTGGGCAGCACACTAGCCAGGGTTTCCAGGAAGCTGGATATGACGACCCTAGGGCCTTCAAGAACGCAGACTGGGCTGCCTCAGTATATGGAAACTCAGACACAAAACCAGGGATGATAGACTAGAAACGGTTTGGATGGAGTAGGACATTTCAAAGGGAAGTTGCTCCATGAGCCAGAAGAAGGGGCTCTTGGGAATGGGACCACAGGAGGCAGGCACAAGCCTGGAAAGGAGAGAGATGGCGTTAGGGTGAAATTTCAGACAGTTTTCCAGACATAAAATGTGCGTGTGTCTGTCTGTCTGTCTGTCTGTCTGTCTGTTGCTTTCAATCGACTGAGGGCCTGCTTCTTGCCTAATGGCCATTACCACTCAACTCCACCTCCACCCACTACAAATTGCTCTAGAAAATTCTAGAAGCCTATCCAGGAAACCAGAGGAGCCAGGAGTCAGGACAGATGTAGAGCAGCGCCCTGGGACAGGTCCCACTTGAGCGGTGCATGTGCTAGAAGATTCGTTCTTCGCCATGGCTGGTGCTGTGGGCACAAGCTGGCTGAGAGCACTGGACTCCTGCTAGCCCTATGGTGAGGGTCTTTCCCCCTCACCCATCTCTACGCCCTTCACCTCACTCACTACTTTCCTCCCTCCCAGTGTCCATGGAAGTCGTGGACACACTCAGGAGCCTCCCAGAAGCCAGGCGAAGATCCCTCCCATCCTCAGGGGACATGGCCACCTCCTCCCTATAGCCAGGAAAGCTCACTGCTCCTCTGCTGCAGCAGTGATGGCAGCAGCCCCTGGGACATCCACCCACGGAGGGAGCGTCAGGTCCTGAGGAACAGGGCTGTGTGGGAGCGATTCCACCTAACTGGGGGGGGGGGGGTCCCATGGCTCCTGCTAAAAAGCACTCAGGAAGGACACAGTGACTTCTTACTCTATCCTACTGTCCAGTGATAGAGAGCTGAGCTCCACTCAGTCAGGGTCTCACACTTAGGCAGCTTAAGGTCCTTTCTGGAGCTATTAAGAGTCGAGTTCAGCTGAGCTCCTCATAGAGTCAGAGTCATCTCTCAGGCCCAGAAGGAAGACAGCAAGAGGTCTGAGTCCAAATACTGGCGCCTTGGCTTTGACCTTGCCTCTAATGCAGAGATGTAACGTGATAAGGACCCCTCCCTCCACAGCGGTGCTAATTTTGTGCGTCCCTTCGGCTACACCATGACATCCACTTTGGTCAGCCATTAGGCTAGATGTCGCTAGAGGTATTTTTAAATGCAACGAATGTGTATATCTCGGCATTTTTCCAAAGGACATTGTCTTCTGCAGCATGGATGGGCCCTGTCGGTGGGTTGAGAAAGACGCAATCACCCGGGAAAGAAAGATTCTGCCTCCACACTCACATCCTGTAGCAGCAAAAACAAGACAGCGATGCCAGGTCTTGGGTAGGCCTCCAGCCCGTCCTCCTGCTCCACAGATTTCAGAGTCGCCAGCCCCCACAATCACATGACCCAAGTCCTTAAAATAAACCAAGTTCTCTCTCCCTCTCTCTCCCCCCCTACACACACACATGTATCTATTGGTTGTTTCTCTGGAGAACTGTGCCTAATATAAGTAACTCCCAAGGGCTGGTGGCCAGGAGAGGTGGAGTTAGAAACTTCTGGAGGCCCTGGGTTCCTTCTGTCTCTATAGCTTCCTCACTGAGGGAGTCAACCCCCAGGCCTCAGTTCCTCACTCTGAGGAATGGGTTGTTCCTGTGAAGGCGGGTCCTTCAAGTCATCCCTCAGCCTCTTCCTTGAATCTTGGTGATGAAACAAACCTTTCATCTAAATGGGACAGGCTTTACCATGCAACAGGGTAATGGACTTGAATGCGTTTGCCAGAGGTATAAACAGCTGATTTTATTATTCCCCAAGACGAAATGCAAAATGCCAAGAATTCGGGGAATTGAGGACCCTGGGGACCTCTGTGGCTTCTGCCCCTGCCCCTGTTTTCCACGAAATGTCAGTTGTGCAAGAGGCTCTGGGAAAGTGAGAAAGGCTACGGAATCAGTTGAGGGGATACTGTGGATGCTACACCTGTCTGAATCAGAAAGCACAAGCACTGGAGAGTGGGGGAGACTCCGCTGCAGAGAGAGATACCTCCACCCCACCCCAACACCCCCAAACAGAAAGTCCCGTTCCATCTCCACACTGAGAATATCTGAAAGGAGGCAGGGGAAAGCGGTTTGTTGAATTCTGTGTTCTCTGCTCTTTCCTGCTTCCTGCCACTGGCTCTAGGGGGGAGCTATGGCCCTGGGGGAATTCATCCAGCCCTCTGTTTTTCTAAAGAGAAAGCATCCTTTTGTAGTAGTCTGTTACTGCTGCTGTTTCTTGGGTTATAATTAAGTTATACTTGGCAGCAGCCAGGTATCTGTATACAGAGGGGCCTCTTGGTGTTTTTAGATTTATTTATTTAATTTTAGGTGTGTGAGTGCTTTGCTCGCATGTGTGTCTGTGTATCGCACGTGCCTGGTGCCCTTGGAGGTCAGAGGAAGGTGGAGAAGCCCCCTGGAACTGGAGCTCAGACGGTTGTGAGCCAACATGTTGGTGCTGGGAATCAAACCCAGGTCCTCTTCCAGAGCAGCAAGGGCTTCTTAGCCAGCAACCCACAATCCATCAGCGTCTCCCCCCCACCATGTATTTTGTGTGGGTGCATACAGGCCACAGTGAGTGTGTGGAGGTCAGAGGTCAGTGTGAGGCAGTTCCCTCCATCCACTGTGGGATTGATTACAACTCAGGTTGTCAGAGTCGCACATTCTGTAATAACTCACATCATTGAGTGTTTTTATTATGCAAAATCTTAGCGTTATATGCACATACCTCCATGGTGCCAGGCGGATCACTCCACAGGGCCTCAGGGAGTAAAGGCAATTACCACACAAGATGGGCAATCTTAGCTTGATCCCAAGTGGAAGCAGATACCAACTCACAGAACTCCCCTCTGACCATCCGTCATCTACCGGCTTTGCCATACATGCACATGCGTGCTCGAGCACAAACAAACCTGCATATGTACATTTTTTTTTTAACATTTATTTATTATTATGTACACAGTGCTCTGCCTCCATGTACACCTGAAGGCCAGAAGAGGGCACCAGATCTCATTACAGATGGTTGTGAGCCACCATGTGTTTTGCTGGGAATTGAACTCAGGACCTCTGGAACAGCAGCCAGTGCTCTTAACCTCTGAGCCATCTCTCCAGCCCGTACATTTTTTTTTTTAAAGCAGGGAGACATGGTAAGTCCAGTTGTAGAGGTAACTAAGGAATTGAGGCAGAAAAATGATGAATTTCAGGCTAGCCTGGGCTACATAATGAGACTTAAAGAGAGAAGGATAAACTCTCGATAGATCTGAGGCAGCTGGTGGTGCAGCACAGCATCCTGTTTTACAGTGAAGTTGTTTTCATAAGTAGGGATACACACTAAAATAGCACTAAAAACAGACTTGTGCACATCTACTCCACATACAAGGCCAAAGAAGCCAGGCCCACCCACCAAGAATCTGGATCATGTGACTTGGGCTTCCAGCTTCCGAAACTCGAAGACTCTCCAGAGGAAGTTATAAGCAGCCAGCCAAGATGGGGAAGTCATTCTGACCTAGGGCTAGATAGCTTAGAATAAATTTTGTTCACTATAAAATGAAATTCTCAAGTGCATTCATGTCCTGTCTGCCATCTTCTTTCTTATTTTTATGTGTGCACTTTCTGTACGTGTGGGTGCCTGCGTCACAGAGAAGGAACACAGGATAACTTTGTGCAGTCTGCTACCTCCTTCCACCTTTACGTGGGTTCCATGACTTGAATTCAGATCACCAGGCTTGCACAGCAAGCATCTTTAACCCCTACACTGGCCCTTTCTTTTTCTTCCTGTTTTTAAGAGTCAAGATATCATCATGTAGCCCAAATTGTACTCGAACTCACCGCGTCACCAAAGCTGGCCCTGAACTCCAGAACCTGCCTCTGCCTCCTGATTGCTAAGATTGGAGGTATGAGGTACCATTTCCCAGGTGTGTTTGCGCCCTGCCCCCCACTTTTTGAGTAGGCGGTGTATGAAAAGGCACAATGTTAAACTGAGCATGCTCACGTGTCCCTTGTCTCTACATGTGACAGCGAATGAATGTGTTTGACCAATAAGAGCCCCTTGATGCGCTTGCTTAGGGAGACACTATTTTGAATGGTTCCCAGTTTTCTCCTTGCTTGCTGCAAGCAGTAAACCTCCCTATGCTGTTTATTTTTGCTTGAGACAGAATCTTACTGTGTAGCCCTTGCTGGCCTCAAACTCATAGTAGCGATCTGCCCGCCTCTGCCTCCGCCTCCGCCTCCGCCTCCGCCTCCAGGTTGCTGGATTAAAGGCCTACAACACCATACCTGACCTCTTTATGATACACACATACATACATACATACATACATACATACATACATGCAGGAGGAGTTAAAGTGGGAGGGAAGAGTAGCCAAATACATGGTATGTTTCTGTGATATTCTCAAAAAACTGTATAAAAGATACATATATATACATACATAAAAATTAAACAAATTACTTGTTAATATCAGATATTATACACTCTACCTAATTATGTGAACTGTCCTTTCTTATGCCTGACAGCACAGCGAAGGTGTTGACACCAGCATCAGCATGGTCCGGTGACACCGTGCTCCAGGATGCTATGGTGTCTGGTGTTGCTAGGCAGCAGGAGTTTCTACATTCTCATGTAATCCTCTGGGACCACTGTTGTGTTCCTGGTCCTCCCATTACATAAGGGGACCGTAATTATGCAGCTTGTGCCTGAGATTTTCTCAATTAATATGCAGCATGCCCAGTGGAAAACCTAGGGGTTCCCTAAGCTTTTAATCATTTGTTTTGTTCCTTGGTTTTTTTGAGACAGGGTTTCTCTGTGTAGTCCTGGCTGTCCTGGAACTTGCTCTATAGACCAGGCCTCAAACTCAGAGATCACCTACCTGCCTTTGTTTTCTGAGTGCTGGGATTACAGGCGTGAGCCACCACATCCGGTCTGTTTCCTTAAGCTTTGAAATTTAACTCACCAATGTTATGTAACCTTACACAATTGCATTCGAGGGCAAAGAGGTTATAACTTAAGTAATTAAACCTCCTTGAAAATCGTTTTCTTCTGCAAGTGCAGGAAATGAAACCTCAAGCATTGGCACTCTGGGCGGACACTTTAACTCAGACCTTCACTCCAGATCTCCTAAACTGTTTGAAGTATTGGTATTTTTCTAAGTTTAATGTGTCCAGCTTGTTTGGTTTTGTTAACACACTTTTTTTTTTTTTTTTTTTTTACTTTTTAGAGTTACTTATTTAATGTGTTTGAGTGTTTACTTGCATGTACATATCTATATAGCATAGTCAGGCAGTGTCCACCGAGGCCAGAAG
>OU015755.1:91931781-91971659 GCA_907169655.1 Acomys percivali | reverse complement strand
CACCGAGGCCAGAAGAGGGCATTGGATCCCCCGGAACTGAAGTTACAGAGCACTGTGAGCTGCCATGTGGGAGCTGGGAATCCATCCAGCCCTGGTTTTCTCTAAGGACAGCCAGTGCTCTTAACTACTGAATCATTTCTCCAACTCCCATGTCCAGTTTTCTCAAGTTTACCACAACAAAAAAGGCAGGACTTTGCCAGGTTCCCAACCTGTTGTTAAAGATCAGGAAATTCAGCTCTGCACTGTGCTGACTGTGAGGTTCTCAGCACACCTCAATGCTGCCATACGTTTAGCTGAATTTCCCTTCAGTGGTCTGTTTAAAATCGTAAGACTGAAATCAGTTAGTCATCTTTATTAGTTTTGTTCATTTACATATGTTGGGAGTGTATGACTGCGTACATGCCAAGGCACATACCTGTGAGTCCTTATGTCTCTCTTTCCTTCTGCCATGCAGATGGTCACGCTTGGTAGTGGATTTTTACCCTCACTGAGTTGTCTGCCCAGGCCCCTCTTTTCTATTTTTATTCTTTTTGTTGTTGTTTGGTTGGTTTGGGGGGTTTTTGTTGAGTTGTTTGGTTGTTCGTTTGTTTTTGAGATAAGGTTTCTCTGTGTAACCTTGGCTGTCCTGGACTCACTTTGTAGACCAGGCTGGCTTCGAACTCACAGCGATCCACCTGCCTCTGCCTCCCTGGGTGCTGGGATTACAGGTGTGCGCCATCGCGCCTGGCTGGTTGGTTTTATATTTTGGACAATTTCATGTACGTAAACAATGTATTTAGATCACGTTGCTCTCCCCTAACCTTTCCTTCTTCTCTCCAGACGACTTCTTCCTGCCTAGCCCCCCTTTTCTACTTTCATGTCTGTGTGCGTCCATCTGTCTGTCTGTGTCCCACTCACTCTAATCACCGCTGCTTGCAGGAGCATGGACGCCTGCCTCACTAGTTAGTGGCTACGACACTGAAGGAAATGTCTCCCCCTCCCCCAGCAACCATTAATTACCCCCTGGGCCCCTCCCCGACTCGTGATAGGACGCACAGCTGCTGTTATGCATGGCTTAAACAAACTTGTGTCCAGGAAAACAGTGCTCCACAGTGCTTCTGTCCGTCCCCATTGATCGGCACAGTCTTTCCTCCCCATCTTCTGAGATGTCTCCTGTGCCTTGGAGGGGGAGATAGCATCCTTATTAGAGCTAAGCACTCGGCAGTCACTTTGTTCTCAGTGTTTTAAATGTGCCTCTATTTAATTCTGGTCCCTTCTGGGTTAGGGATACCCCATAGCCGAGGAAGCAAATACAGCACTAAAAGCCTTCTATCGATTGCTGAGCACCCACTTCTAGGGCGCGTTCTCAGCCCCAGGCTTCTGGAACGGTGCCTTGTTTCCTTTCTGATCTTCTGACCCAACGATGACCACTACCCCCCGCCCCCACCCACACACACACCATAGGATGGTTCAGCCACTAAATTAACCTCTTTGTATGGCTTGATTCCTTCAACACTCACCATAGGATGGTTCAACTACTAAATTAACCTCTTTGTATGGCTTGATTCCTTCAGCACTCAAGCCCCATTCCTCCATCCCCGGGGCTTCTTCCTCTTGGAATATCTTTGTGTGAACTTAGTGTGTATCTTAGGCTGTGCTATTGATTAGACTCAGGAAGCCAGGGAACATTCCCAGAATACACTTCCCATGTGCTAAAATCCTGCTGTAGACACGATAACCAAGCTTTGCCTCTGCTGCTACATACTTCCTAAATCCTGGGCTGGGTAGCTTTTCTTGATTGTGCAAAAACATATATACTGAAACTTCCCAGGACCGTGGCGGCACACGACTTTAATCCCAGCCCTTGGGAGACAGAGGCAGGCGGGTCTCTGAGTTTGAGGACAGCCTGGTCCTAAGTTCCAGGACAGCTTGGAAAGCAAGCATGCTGTCTCTGAACATCTCAGCACCCACTGTTGGTTTTGTTTTGTTTGTAATTTTTGCATGTATACATGTTTTGTCTGTGTGGATGTATATGCACCATCTCTGCACGTTTGGTACCCTGAAGGATCAGAAGGTGTCAGATTTCCTCATACTGGAGTTGTAGATGGTTGTGAGCCACCATCTTGCTGCTAGGATCTGAACCTGGCTCCTCTGCGAGAGCCACAAGTGCTCTTAAGCGATACATCTCTTGTTTTGATTTTTTTTTGTTTTATGTTTTTATGTGTATTGGTGTTTTGCCTGCATATGTACCTGTGCACCACATGCATGCCAGGTGCCTGTGGAGGCCAGAAAAGGGCTTCATATCCCTGGGACTGAAGCCGTGTGGGTGCTGAGAATCAGACCCGGGTCCTCAGGAAGAGCAGCCAATGCTCGTCTTAGCTGATGAGCCAAGCGCCTTGGTTCTAAATGCAATTTCCTGCATTGAGCTGGGGACCATCTTTGGGGTAAGTAGTGGCACTACTACATGCCCGCCCTACTGTGTGAGCTGACAACTAACAGATGCAGAGTGCTAAGCAGTGCCAGCATTCACTGCCCCCACTGATCTCAGCTGGTGTCAGCAGTAGCATAGGAACCCTGTCCCCCCTTCCACCTTGTTGAAGCCTTGAGAAAAGTGCCACCATTGCCTCAAGCCACTGTGCTAGATTCCTAAGGCTGCTGAAACAAATTTCCACCAACTGGGTGGCTTCAGACAACAGGATTTTGTTTGTTCTTCCCTTCAGCTTCAAGGGGCTTTCACCACACACACTCCTATCCCTCCCATCTCTTCTGAGCTCTACCTCTGCCAGTGCTTATCCCCCCCCCCCCAGCCCCATTCTGAGGACACCTGGGTTGGATTTGGGAAACCTGGATAAACAAAGGTGACAACATCTTCTCAAGGTTCTTATATTAATTTCATCTACAAAGATGGATCCTTTTTTTGACCAACGGAGTCACCTTCACAGGTTCTGGGCACCAACCAGAGCATGTGGGTGGGTGGGGATTGCGGGGGTGGGGGATCACCATTTTGGCCCTCTACATCCGTGTGCACGCAAGTCTCTCACCCTGGATGTATGCTGTACCCAAGCCTTCCTCCCTTCACCGTGACACTTTAAAGCCACCCTTCCCATACTATTGTTGTCCTAGGAAATGCCAGGCTCTTCAGCTCCACCCGCCCTGGCTCCTCTCCCAGCAGGTTTGCCGGAAGCTGCGTTTCCTAACAGCACCTGACATTTCCCTCCCCTCCCCCCGGGATTCCCTCGGAAGGAGATGTGAGTTGAGCTGCGAGTTTCCCTGGCAGGTCCCCTCCTTCGAGAAAAGCTGCCTGGGTTGCCCCCTGAGCCTGGAGGAGAGACTGCCTAGCCGCTTCCTGTTTGCTGTCCCGACGTTAATTAATTTCCTTCTGGAGGGGGCTGGGCTTGATTACAAGCTCGTTAGGCAGCTTTGCACTCAGGCTGTGGCGACGTCTGTGTAGCATCAGGGCTTGTTGTCTGCCTTCCCGGAGCTGTAGCCTCCCTCCTCTCCCCACTGTGTGGATGCGGAAACTGTGGAGTCACGCCTGGAGGAGAGACAGACGCCAGCTCAATCCCTGCAGGGCAGGTCTTTGAGGGAAAGGGGGAATTGGAGTTTAAAATAGAAAGTGCCTAGCGGTCCCCTCTGCAGCTTCCCCTCCTGTGCTCCCTCCACACAGCTCAGGAGACAATCCCCTCTCTCAAGGTGGGGGGGGGGGGGGGGGGGGAAAAACACTGCAAACAAAGACAGATAAGCAGTTTAGGAGAGACATCCCCACCCCCCACCCGCAAGCATAGCTGGTTCTAGAAGGAAGGAATCCAAGCTTTCTGAAGGAAAGGTCAGGAGCCATATTCTCCCTCAGCCTCAGGACTTCACCAACCACAGATCAGAGACTGGCCTTAGAGTGATGGTTTGGGGGTGACTTTCCGCCCTGCCGGCATGTTATAACATAGACCCAGCCTCTTTTGCTCCTGTTGATGTGGAGAGCTGGGTTGTCTCTTTTCCACTTGAGTCACAACAGCCAATGCCTTGTCTTCTGCAGGGTTGGTCTCAGCCAGCCAGAGCTGAAATCAGCTCTTAGCCTAGAAGGGTCATTCTGAAGGGTCTCAGGTAGCCCCCAGATACATCACCTCCAGGAGTGGGCAGGTGGAGGGGGAGTAGGATAACCATCATGGAACCTGGACCTCATCCCTGAAAGTGAACTGCAAGGTCCCAAAGAAATGAATGGGAACAAAAGGCCACCAGAAGAGGCCAAGGTAGGGGTGGGGCGGGGCCGAATGAGATGCTAAGGAAGATTAATGAGCAAAGGGGCACTCAAAGAGAGCCGAAATGCCAGCAGACTCTCCGTCCTTCCTTCCCAGCCAGGCTGAATGTGATGACCATTCACAGAATGTGAGAGCAGAGAGGTGTGGAAGGCACTGAGACCAGGCACCACTGCAGTTATATAGAACAGATGAACACAGGGACACTGAGAGCCAACATCAGTTTTCCTTACAAGGCAGAAGCTTAAGGGGGAAAACTGTAAATACGTAGAAAGATCCAAGCGTTCTCTGACAGTGATTCGGAGGGCATATACTCCATCACTGGACCAAGCGTAGTGACAGCTTCATTCTAGCTGCTTAAGAAGCTGAGGCAGGGGCGCCGGATGGATGGCTTAACAGTTAAGAGCACTGACTGCTCTTCCAGAGGACCCACATGGCTGCTCACACCTGTCCATAACTAGATGATCTGACACCCTTACACAGACACATGTAGACAAAACATCAATACATATATAAAATAAAAATAATTTTAAAAGTTTTTTTAAAAAGCTATCTCAAAAACTTAAGGGGCTGGAGAGATGGCTCAGTAGTTAAGAGCACTGATTGCTCTTGCAGAGGTCCAGCAACCACATGGTGGCTCACAACCATCTATAATGTAATCTGATGCCCTTTTCTGGTGTACAGGTATACATGCAAGCAGAGCACTGTATACATAATAAATAAATAAACTTTAAAAGGCAGAATTTCTCTGTGTAGCTCTGGCTGTTCTGGAACTCACTTTGTAGACCAGGCTGGCCTGATCTCAGAGATCACCTGCCTCTGCCTCCCAGTGCTGGGTTCAATGGTGCCACCCTTCCCGGCTTTGATGATTGATGTACGTGTATATTTGATGGCCTGGGTCTCACTTTCTTTTTTCTTTTTTTTCTTTTTATTTTATGTGCATTGATGTTTTGCCTGCATGTAGGTGTCCTTATGTGTACAATCTTAGAGTCACAGACAGTTGTGAGCTACCATGTGGGTGCTGAGAATTGAACCTGGGACCTTTGGAAGAACAGTCAATACTCTTAACTGCTGAGCCATCTCTCCAGACCCTCACTTTCTTTTATTTTCTATTTTTTTTCGAGACAGGGTTTCTCTGTGTAGCCTTGGCTGTCCTGGACTCACTTTGTAGACCAGCCTGGTCTCAAACTCACAGCTATCTACCTGCCTCTGCTTCCCAAGTGCTGGGATTAAAGGCGTGCGCCACCACCGCCTGGCTCACTTTCTTTTATCAAATGTTGACAGAGCATACATGATATAAAATTTATCAGTTTAGCCGGGCGGTGGTGGCGCACGCCTTTAATCCCAGCACTTGGGAGGCACAGGCAGGCGGATCGCTGTGAGTTCGAGGCCAGCCTGGTCTACAAAGTGAGTCCAGGACAGCCAAGGCTACACAGAGAAACCCTGTCTCAAAAAAAACAAAACAAAACAAAAAATTTATCAGTTTAACTTATTAGTGCTTTGGTCTGGTTCTGAGGATAACACCAGGACCTCACACATGCGTGCTACGTGACCTGCTGCCATCGCTGCCGAGCCAGAGCCCAGCCCCTCTCAAGTAAAGTGTAAAGTTCATACAGACCAAGCAGCCAGTCTCCATAACTCATCAGCAAAAGCTGAAACTCAACATCTGTTAAGCAGTAGTCCCACAGTCCCCTGGCCTGTTCCCGGGCAACCGTTGTTCTGCTGTCTCTGTGTGTTTAACTACTGCAGGGACCTTACATACGTGGATCATACAGGATTTGCTTTACCAGGGCTAGCTTATTGCACTCAACTTACTGTCCTTAAGACTCATCTTGTTTGTCACTTACCAGAATTTCCTTTTGTTGTTGTTGTTTTGTTTTGTTTTTCGAGACAGGATTTCTCTGTGTAGCTTTGACTGTCCTGGACATGTTTTGTTGTCTAGGCTGACTTTGAACTCACAGAGATCTGCCAGCCTCTGCCTCCCTGAGTGCTAGGATTATAGGTATTCGCCACCCTGCCTGGCCCCAGAATTTCCTTTCTCATTAAGGCTGAAATACTCTGTTTTCTTGATCCTTTCATCTGTCCATCGGCACTTGAGTTGTTTCTACTCTTTAAAAAGAAGAGGAGAGCCGGGCGGTGGTGGCGCATGCCTTTAATCCCAGCACTCCGGAGGCAGAGGCAGGCGGATCACTGTGAGTTCGAAGCCAGCCTGGTCTACAAAGGGAGTCCAGGACAGTCAAGGCTACACAGAGAAACCCTGTCTCAAAAACAAAAACAAAAACAAAAACAAAAAAGAGGAGGAGGGATAGGGCTGGAGAGATGGCACAGAGGTTATGAGCACTGACTGCTCTTCCAAAGGTCCTGAGATCAATTCCCAGCAACCACAGGGTGGCTCACAACCATTGATAATGTGATCGGATGCCCTATTCTGCCTCTTTAAATCTTTAAAGATTTAATCAGTCTTTTAAAAAGAAGCTGAGCATGATGGTGCAAGCCTGTAATCCCTGCACTCTAGGGGTGAGGGACAGAGGCAGGTGGGGGTCTCTGTGAATTCAAGGCCAGCCTGGTCTACAAAGCGAGTCCAGGACAGCCAAGGCTACATGGAGAAACCCTGTCTCAAAAGCCAAAAATAATTAAATAAATAAAACATTTTTGAAAATAAGATTTTTTAAAATTTTACATGTATGAGTGTTTTGCCTGCGTGCATGCCTGGTGCATGGAGAGTTCAGAAAAGGGGATTGGATCCCTTAGAACTAGATTTAAAAATGGTTTTGAGCCGTGGTGTGGGTGTTGAGAGTAGAACCCGAGTCCTCTGCAGGAGCCGCAAATTCTCTTCTCTGTTTTGCACATGAGTGTCAATGTCTGTCTGAGACCCTGCGCTCAGCTCTCTTGGCTGTGTATCCAGACTCAGATTGCTGGGCCTTATGGTAATTCTGCATTTCGTTTTATTTATTTTTATTTTTTTAAAAGAAACTGCCATGCCATTTTCTGCAGCGGTCATCCCAGATCACTTTCCTACCAGCAAAGTGCAAATGTTCCGGTTTCTCTCTCTTCACCAAGAACTTGTTTCTGGGTGCCTTAGGGAGGGCAAGGCCTTTTGGATCTTAGAACTCGATCAGGCCAAAGAAGACAGGTTGGAGAACTGTGACAGCAGGGCTTGCGGGCAGGGGCACTGAGAAGCTGGGGACACTACAGTGGTTGGAAAGTTAGGGGGAAGTTTCTAGAAAGTTGGGTTCATCGTGAATGGGATGCTTACATGATGAATGAGAGTCATGACGGTACCAACTATGTTATTGGCCTCCCAGGAGACACAGCTGGGGTTTAGTGTCAAACACAGACCTATAGGAGCCTGGTGTTGGGAGAGCAGCTGGAGAAATAAGACAGCTTCAGATGTCTGCATACCTGGCATTTTGAAGTTTCTGTTGAGCCTAATTGTCTTCAAGTATAAAGGGATTTTCAGAGTCTGTGTCAGGAAAGGACCCGACTACCTATTCAAGGGGAACAGGTGCTGGGCGATTGAGTACAAGATACAGAGTGAAGCCAGGTGATGGTGGCACACACCTTTAATCCCAGCACTCAGGAGGCAGAGGCAGGTGGATCACTGTGAGTTCGAGGCCAGCCTGGTCTACAAAGTGAGTCCAGGATAGCCAAGACTACACAGAGAAACCCTGTCTCAAAAACCCAAAAAAAAAAAAAAAAGATACAGAGTGAAGGTACCAGTCTCTCACTGGGCGGGAAGCAAGAAGCTGTGGTGAGTGTGCAAGCCCCGTGCAGAGTTCTGGGTGCCCGTGTGTGCAAACCTCAGTATACAATCCCAGATTCAAAGTAACAAGATAGAAGCTGGGGGATGGCCCAGGTAAAGTGCTCGCCCTGCAGGCTTTGAGGACTCGGGGTCCAGGTCCCCAGAAACCCACTGTCCTAGTTTCCCACAGCATGACAGAACACTGTACCAAAGGCAACTTTATCAAATAAAGCGCTTAATTTGGGGCTCACAGTTCCAGAGGGTTAGAGTCCATGGCCACTATGGTGGGGAGCATGGTAGCACGCAGGCATGGCTCTGGAGCTAAGAGCTTCTATCTTGACCTACAAGTACAAGGCAGAGGCAGCTAACTAGGTATGGCCCGGGCTTTTGAAACCTCAAAGCCTGCCCCTCAGTGACACACCTCCTCCAAGAAGGCCACAGCTCCTCGTCTTTCCCAGACAGTTCCACCAACTAGGGGCCGAGCATTCAAGCATATGAGCCTATAGGAGCCATTATCCTTCAAGCCACCACAGTCACGCACGCATTTGTGGGGTAGCCGTCCCAGCTCACCTGTAACTCTAGCCTCAGGTGACAGAGACAAATCCCAAGACTAGCCATATCATCAAGCTCTGGGTTTAATTGAGAGAGCCTGCCTCCGTGCTCGTGTGGAACAGCAAGGATGATTCCTGACATGAACCTTATGTGGTGCACAAGCGCTCACACGCATGCAGACCTGTTCACATAGGTCTGTATGCCAGACACGCATGAAAGGTGGGGAAAAAAATAACTGTGGCAGCAACAGCAGTGACCTAGATCTGAAACCCCCAGTTATAGCAGCAAAGGCCACAAAAGGAGTGCACTAGCCCAGGCAAATGTTGGCATTAAAGAGCTTGCCATGCTTTTCTCTCACACAGGAAGGGATTCCTTCTCCCCGGCACAGGTTGTTACAAAGTGCGTACTTACCTTCTCTGCACATGTCATGCTGTGCGGGGCTGTCTGCTGTGTCACAACACAGCGTGAGACCTTCACCGGATGTGACCACCCTGCATGGAACTCTCCGGTCTCTAGACTCATGAGCTAAATACAAACCTGTTCCTAGGTTACACAGACTCAGGTATTGTGTGATGGCAGCAGAAAATACAGGAAGACAGTTTCCTGGGTCTTTGTCCCCGTGGTGCGAGCTCTCTCTGGTGGGAAGTCCAGGGCCCAGTCCCTTGGGCTGATGGTTTTTTTTTTTTCTCCCAGATACCAGCTGTGGGCATAGGTTTCCCTTGAACCCCCAGTACCAGCATATAATCCGTGCCCACACGGACCAGGCACTTGATTGGAGAGTTGGGCATAGTAACGATAGGCAGAGCTAGGCACTGTGCGTCCAGAGGAGTTTTTCAGGGTGCAGAGGGCAAAGCCTTCCCTGGGGCTCTCTACTTCCTGCTACCTTCTTAGTTCTTTTCTCCCAGGGGGAAAAAAACAAAACAAACCACCCTTGTATCACAGCAGCTCCTGCATGGTGTTGGTAGGTCTTAAAATTACTGAGGGCTCCAAAGAGGTTTCCCTTGTGAAGAGCCTGTCTGATGCTAGTCACGGTGTCTGAAATTGAAGGGACTTGAGGGGCAGGAGAGAGAGCTGAGTGGTGAGACCCCTTGCTGCTCTTGCAGAGGACCTGGGTTCAGTTCGGAGGATGTGGTTTGTTTCGTTTTGGGGGTTTTGTTTGTTGTTGTTATTTCTTGAAGGCAAGGTTTCTTTCTGTATCCCTGGCTGTCCTGGATCTTACTCAGTAGATCAGACCTCTAACTCAGAGATCGGCCTCCCGAGTGCTGGGATAAAAGATGTGTGCCACCATGCCTGGCTAAGTACTTTGTTTGTTTGTTTGTTTGTTTCCAAGACAGGGTTTCCCTCTGTAGCCTTAGCTGTCCTGGACTCACTCTGTAGACCAGGCTGGCCTGGAACTCACAACAATCTGCCTGCCTCTGCCTCCCAAGTGCCACCACGCCCAGCAAACAAACATACATATATATGTATACATACATACATACATACATACGTGTTTTTTTTTTATCTGAATTTTAGGTGGGTTTTTCATTTGGTTGGTTGGTTTTGTTTGGGTCTTTTGGTGCTGATGATTGAACTCCGGACCTCACACATGCAGAACATATACTCTGCCACTGAGCTGTACCTCAGCCCCAGACTGTCCTGTGGATGAATAAATTATATGTGGGTTACATCTCAACAAACCTGTTTTGTTTTGTTTTGTTTTTTAATTTATAGCCAGGCGTGGTGGCACACACCTCTAATCCCAGCACTCAGGAAACAGAGGCAGGCAGATCGCTATGAGTTCGAGGCCAGCCTGGTCTACAGAGTGAGTCCAGGACAGCCAAGGCTCTACAGGGAAACCCTGTCTCAAAAAAATATTTTTATTTAATTATAACAAATTTGTATATGAGAGAAATAGAATTTTTTTAAGAGTAACTGAATTTTCCAGAGGAAAATAAAGACGTAAGAAGAGAGCTGTTTCCTGTCATAAATGTGTGGTACCCTGCTCCCTACCAGCAGCTGGTTTCCAGGGATGCAGCCATTACATTCAGGCTTTCACGGCGGGTTGTCTGGGGCTTGGACCTATGCAGAAAGTCAGGTGTGATACAGGTAATGTCACTGGCAGAGGCCCTTGAGGAGCCTCCGATTTCTCAAGGAAAGACCTCTGCTCCTCCTGAGGTCTTTAGCAGACTATACTTTGGGAAACGTAGTTCTGACTTCCAGTGTAGATCTATACTTGCCCTTTGGAATGGCCTTTGCCCTAGGCCCATCATCGCTTGTCCTGTTGCAAAATGTCCCCAAACCTGCTTATCTGAGATGGAGTCATGTGGGGCCCCACCTCCTTGAGATGCCCTGTGTACCTGTCACCTGTAGGCACAGCATTTCAGGTCAGGGAGCAGTTAGTGGCTTGGGGCTGGCCCAGCTACCCCCTCCTAGCAGAGCTCCCAGCAGCCGTGACTCAGTGTCTGCTGCCTAATGATGCTCGCCCAGACTTTCTGATGAGCAGCCATCTGTGCACACATCCTAGAGATGTGCTGTTCAGAGCCACAGGAGGGAGATGAGAGCCTCACAACAAACCAGCCCCTCCAAGGCCAGCACTGAAGGGGACATTCCCTCAACACAGCACTAGTACCCTTATGGCCGCAGCCTCCTGGGATGCCCTGAGGGGCCTAGGTATCCCCTCTCCCTCATACCCAGTTTATAAACCATGGCAGAAAAGTCCCCCCAATGAACTGAATTAGAGGAAGACAAGTAGAAGAGATACCCAGATACTGTGGTTTGTCCTGCAGTAACACACAAGGATGCTTGGACACAGTCAGAGCTGGAGATGAAGCAAGCAGTGACGTGCAGTGGCCTTCGCCCGGCCCCAGGCTTGTGCTTCCTTCTGTAGCTCTTAGACCTTAGGGAGCCTTGTCCCAGCTGGAATCCTTCAGGGAGGTGTTACTCCGCAACTCAGTTACCCACCCCGCCCTCTCCTGATGGGAACATCCTTTTCCCCCACCTTTTCTAGCTCTGTGACGTCACCATAGAGACAGCCACTGTCAGCCACGGGGCTCCTGAGTTGAAGGGTAGGAGGCACTAAGAGTAGGCCCTGGAGAGGTGCAGTCTGCACCCGGTCAGACCTACTCAGTCTCTGGATTAGCCCATGGTATGTCTTGGTCTTTCCGAGAATGTGGCGGCTCAACATGGCCTGGAATTTTGGGGGGGTGGGAAGGGAGAAGACTGAAGAGATGGGGCCCAGCATGGCTAGATGGAGAGCAGGAAGCCCACCCATCTTCTCTGATGTTTTCTTTCTTTTTTATTAGTCTTAATTTTAGTTTTCATTTTGGCAGTAGTTAATTCATGTGTTTGAGACCAAGATCTGCTCTGCCTGCCTTCTATTCCCACGCTCCCAGGGACCGCCAACCCCAGGACCGTGATAACTTTTGTAGTTGACCTGCCTGTTTCACCACATCCAAGGAGTGGGGGTCTCCTGCCCACAGACTTATAGTAAGCTAAGGGGTCTACAGAGTCCTGAGAACATTAGGTGTGAGTCTCCCCCAAGGACAGATATACCCAGGTGAGGGACAGAGTCTACCATTAGTCAAAAGTCAAAGGGGAGCAGGACAGATGGGGGAAAAAAACTTGGCTGGGTCTGGCCTACGTTCCCAGCAGTTGGGAAGCTGAGGCAGGGGGATTGTAAGTATGAGGCCAGCCTGGGCTGCAAAGAGAAAGAGAGGAAGGGAAAGAAAAAGAAAAGAAAGCCACCATATCCCTGACCTCCTTCCCATAGCTTCTAGCCCTGGGAATTGCCACATTTCTACCCTTTTCTCCACCTTCCTGTCTCCAGAAAGGGAGCCTTGACCTATATGCAGAGGTCTGGGGGACGGAGGGGGGGGTGGCTGGGGAGCTGAATGCAGGCTAAGGCCCTTTGACCACGTGGCCTTCCCGGGCTCCTTATGCCTCAGTCAGGGCTGGGTGGGGCAGGGCTTCCTCATTCCTGGGTGACAATCCTAGGTCCTGCACAGCCAGATGTGCCCTCCTGACCATAGGGCCAATATGGAATTCATGTGCCTGCCCTGGCTTCTGTTTTCTGAAGAGTCCATAGCTTCCTGCACATTCTCCTGTAAGCCTAAGGGCCACAGGTGTTGCATGCTATGATGTGGTAGGGAAGTGAGGAGCAGACAGGGTGGGGAGGGGAACAGACAGCCACCAGGGAACACCTGTCCCTGCCAGAAGCTTTGCTTCTGCTGCTTGGCTCTGTCCCCCTCACCGATTTCTGATGCTAGGCTAGGGTCACTGTCTCCATTTTATAGAGAGAGCACAGGCTTGGAGGTGTTGGGTAGATTGCATCGTAGCTGAGGGCTTGAACAACCAGAGGACAGAGGTCAAGGCAAGTGTTACAGTTGCCTGCTAGCTTTTCAGAAGCCTCTGCTCTCAGAGGTGCAGCAGCCAAAACCCAAGGGCCCCTTTTCAGCCCCACACTCATCCCCACTGGCCCAGCTCAGCCCTAGAGATGAGTGAGGGCTCATCAGTCCTTGCAAGACAGAGGCAGGACTGAAGCCTGGATCCACACCCACTGCCCTAAAATAACAGGGTTGTGAGGAGCCGGAAGAGCTGTGTGAGGCACCACACCTGTCCTGCTTCCGTGTTGAATCCAGATGCCTCCCTTGCACATACACTACAAGCCGTTTAAGCCACCACCACAGCCCCCAAATCTCTGGTTTTATGGGCAATCCAGAAGTCTAGTTGGGCACACTCTACTGGGATAGACTGATAGGAGGTGGGCAGGGCCTGTTTGTTCCAATTCTTAACACCTTTGTGCTTTGGGAATAAAAATCCCCCCTCCTCCCCCCCCAAAGTGTAGAGGGAAGCCCTCTGGAATGAAACCATGCCTTACTCTAGAGAGAAACTGGAGAAATGTTTTTGCACCCTGCTTCTGCCGTCTCAGTAAATGCCACAGTGTGCCCTAGGCCCTGTTGCCCCTAAGACCTTGTAGCTCCTCAAGTGGAACCCCAGCTTTGATGGTTTCTGCTGCATCCTACCCCATTCACCAGTGCTCCCTGATATGTTCCCCTTCCTGTTGGGCCCCCATTTGATACACTCTCAGGGTTCCTGTGGTGAGATGTGAGATTCCACGCCACCCCCACCCCGTTACCCTTGTGCAAAGGAGCATTGAGCTTGGGCCATCTAAAAAAAGAGCACTCCCGATAAGTTCAGAAGATAGACATAGAGATCAGTAAACTGTCCTCTCCTGAGGCAGGAGAATGTTTCTATGTGTCCGAAACTGCCTGCCCCATGAGGTAAAGCACAAAGGCTGGCCGCCAGTGCCTTAGTCCTGGCAAAAGCCAGAGGCTGTTTGGCACACTCTTTTGGGGGAGAGGTTCTTAAACCAGGGCTTGCGCGAACAACGGGATTCTGTGTGTCTGTTTCCTTCACCTCAGCTGGAGACAGAGCTAGCAGGCTTTGCCTTTACCCCCTAAGGGAGATGAGCTGACTCCAGAGGCTGCACCCACTTTTCTGGACACTATGGGTGGGATGGATGGCACTTGACCTCTGGGCATTCTTTTCTCTTGCAGGACCTGGGCATGGAGTCAACCTCCCTGGATGACGTGCTGTACCGCTATGCCAGCTTCAGGAACCTGGTGGACCCCATCACACACGACCTCATCATCAGCCTGGCACGCTATATCCACTGCCCCAAGCCGGTAGGCAGTTGTGGTCTGAAGTACCCAAGGCCCCAGGGTGTGACGTGGGCCCCTTTCTGGACAGCACAGACCTGACCATGGTTGCCTAGGGAGTTGGAGCTTTGCTCAGCGGAAAAGAAGCTTCCGGGTTGATCCTATCTGTGGCTTCCTCTGGGACCTTGTCTCTGGCTCCTGGAGCTAGCTGCCTAGTGCCAAGATTTAGAGATGGGGGAGAATGGCTCTAGAGGATGGGAGCTGGCCAGGGTCAACAGGGTCAAATCTGAGACAGTAAGAAAAGCCAGTCCTGAGGGTTGGTGGACTAGGAGAGGAGCTAGTTGATGCCAAGAGCCACAGGGAACCAAGTAGCTGAAACTGGCACTCTGGGGAACAGCCTGGAAACAGGCCTCAGCAGAAGCCCTGCAGGTATCATAGCCTTGCCTTTTCTAGAACAGGAAGTGAATTGCCTAAAGGAAAAAAAAAATAGGTGAAATATTACTTTCGTGTCCACTTGAGAGATGAGGGAAAAGAGTCACTGAAGTAGGTGATAAGGTCCCTTCTGCAAACCTGAGGCTGAGCAAGACAGGAAATGCTGACAGCCTCACCAGGCCCAGTGGCACAGGACCAGGCTAGGCTAGGCCTAGAACTCCATACCTTGGCCCAGAGCGCCATACCTTGGCCCCTCCGTTCCGCCTAGGCAGGGCTGGGGGTCCATAGCAGTCTCATTACTCACTGCAGACTGCTACATAAAGACCATGGCTAGGAGGCTTGTAGACAGAAATTAATTTATCGCATCTGGCCAGAAGCGCATGTTTGGGGTGCACTCTGATAGAAGCCCTGTTCTCCGTCTCAGATAGCTGCATTCTCCTGTGTCTTCACTTGGTGGAAGGTAGGCAAGCAGTACCCTAGACCCCGCATGGTCCAGCCTTCTCCAGAAGGCCCCCACCTTGGGGGATAGGGGTACAACCCATGAGTAGGGCTAGATCACAAGCCCTCGGGGAAAGGCATGGTGATGGTTTTCCCACATCGCTTGATTGCCAGCACTTCATTTTCCACAACCCCGAATGGGCATCAAAGCCACCTCCATGCCACTGAGAGCTAAAGGAGCTAGCTCGTGAGCGATGCCTGCATGGGCTTTGCACATACGCCACCCGTGCACGGAAGCCGAGGTAGCATCTGGGTGCCACCAGGGTACTGAAATACTGGGGCAGCACAGGGAACAGCAGCTAGTAAGACATGGTCTCCACAGGCCCAGTCTCAGAAAACCACGAGGTTGCTCCCTCACCAGAGTTTCCAAAGCCAGCAGAACGGGCCCTGCCCTGCTGAAGGTTCAAGGGCCAGCCTTGTATCCTCTAGGACTCTCCCAGGAGGTGGAAAGAATCTCCTCCAAAGGAGGCAGCCTCACCAGGGCCACCTGAGCCACCTGCACCGGCTAGGGGTTGACTGAGACTCCCTCCTCATAGGTCTTCGTATCTGACTCTCTCCTGGTTCCTCAAGTTGTAGCCTAGAGGCTGTAGACAGAGGAGGCGTCATCAGCTATGACATGGGAGTCTGGTCACATCATGGTGGACCAGAAAGGCTAGAGACTAGGCTAGCATCTTTGGAAGACCCCCTAGTGACCTTCTGCCAGCAAGGACTCATCTCCTAAAAGTTCCACAACCGCCTAGAACAGTCCACCAGCTGGGAAACAAGCTTTGAAAACATGAGCTGTATGGTGGGTGAACATTTCAGATTCAAACCAAACACCTCCCACTAGACTCCCTTTTAAAGTTCTGTCTTCCAGTGGCACTAAGCTGAGGACCAAGCCTTTAACATACGGCTCTTCGCAGGCATTTGAAATCTAAATTATCGCCAGGTGTGGTGGTGCATGTCTTTGGTCCTAGCACTTGGGAGACAGAGGCAATCGGATGGCTTGAGTTTGAGGCTAGCCTGGTCTACAAAGTAAGTTCCAGGACAGCTAGGACTCTGATACACAGAGAATCAGTGGAGAGAGAGAGAGAGAGAGAGAGAGAGAGAGAGAGAGAGAGAGAGAGAGAGAGAGAGAGAAGAAAGGAAGAAAAGGATCTCAATTATCCCTTATTTACTTGATGGTTACTCTGCTGTCTTCTTTACCCACTAGAACAGAGACTCTAAGCCTTTAATCCTAGCATTTGGAGACAGAGGATGGTGGATCTCCGTGAGTTCGAGCCTGATCTGTGTGTAGCTCCAGGCCAGCCATAGCTACATAGTGAGACCCTGTCTTTAAAAATAAAAAATAAAAGACTCTCAAGGGTTTTCTATCCATCTTGTTCACAGTTACATCTTATAACAGGGAAGAAGCAACATGTCGTCCTGTTATGGATTTGTGTATGTGTATATGGATGTTTGTGTATATGCATGCATGAAGGGAGGAAGAGAATGTGAGCACGTGTCCAAATGCATGTACGCCCCTGTGTGCATGTGCTCATGGAGATCAAAAGACAGCCTCAAGTGCCTGCTCTTCCTCAGACGCCTTCTACCTTTTGTTTGAAACAAGGTCCCTCATTGGCCTGGAATTTCATCAAGTATGTCAGCCTAGCTGCCCCCACCTCCCACTTCACCATGGCTGCAGTTACAACCAGCTTCCACAGCAGTTGTCCTCTGACCACCCACACACTGCTCCATATACATACGTACATATCTAAGAAATTTTAAATAAATAAAACGAAACTCAAAGGCAAGCATTTGTTGTCAAGCAGTGTCTGCAGGTCAGGAGTTCAAGGCTGCAAGTGTGAGGTTTGACTGAGGCTAGCCTCACTCACACGCACACTCAGCCGCTGGTGACAGGAGGCCTAAGTTTGTGTGGTGTCTACACAGGATTGCTTGAGTGTCCCATGCCATGGAGCTAGCCAGGATACCTGTCCTAGAATTCACTTCTGCCCCTTCTTTTGACGAGCCTTGGAAGGAGAGTACACTGGGAAGGCTACCAGGAGCAAAGGACAGGGGGTGGTCTGGGAGGCTCCCACACACGCCAAGTGAGATGATCCTTCCATGTTGCTCCCATGGAGCAACCAGAAACAAGGGACAAGAGAGCCTGGTGATGAACTCTCCAGAACATTCCTGTGGGCAGAGAAAAGCCAGCAGGAGGGAGTCTGTCTAAACAGCGTCCAGTGTATGACATGGAGCAGTCAGAAACTTGACTCACAAATGAGTACATTTATGAATGAGGGAAACCTTTGAGCAGAGGACAAGGTTGTTGGAGTCCTAGATGCTGCTCTAGAGGTGCCTGCGAAATGAAGGTGACAGATGGCGCCTGACAGCTGAGAGACAGGGAAGGCTGCATGCGCGTTGGCTGTGAGCCTCTGAGCATCATTCCAATAATCATGGAGAAGTCCCTCAAACAAATCCTCCCCTTGTGCTCAAAGACAGTGTCACGGGGCAGGGCGAGAGAGACTACAGTGCCTGGGTCCCTGCCAGTTGCGCCATGCCTCCACTCGTGAGGGGAAGAGCACCTAGGAGTCAATTCCACAACCCGACAGCGAGATCCTCTTGCATGGTAATGGCAACTGACAGACACCCACGCAGTCCAGGGTCTTGTGAACCCAAAGGCAGCTTACCATTATCAAGGCATTGGAATGACTGAACGAAACGTGCCGTGTAAGGCCGCCCATACCCCCCACCCCGATCTGTTTCCTCTTCACGGGGCCCCTGTTCACTTTTCAGGGTTCCCGTCCCTAGAAAGTGTCTCATTTTCAAGACCAGGTTCCATGGAGAGGTAGACCTGCTGGTGCATTAAGATGTATTCTGGGGCTGGAGAGATGGCTCAGCGGTTAAGAGCACCAAATGCTCTTCTTAAAGGACCCGGGGTCAATTCCCAGCACCCACATGGCAGCTCACAACTGTCTGTAACGCTAAGATCTGACACCCTCACACAGACATACATGCAGGCAAAACACCAATACACATAAAAAAAAATTTTGGATTCACTTTTAAAAATAAATTATGCCGGGCGTGGTGGCACACGCCTTTAATCCCAGCACTCGGGAGGCAGAGGCAGGCGAATCGCTGTGAGTTCGAGGCCAGCCTGTCTACAAAGTGAGTCCAGGACAGCCAAGGCTACACAGAGAGAGTCTGTCTCGAAAAACCAAAAAATAAAAATAAAAAATAAAAATAAATTATTAAAAAAATAAAAAATAAAAAGACATTTTCTGGACCAGCTGCCAGGAGCTTAGGGGGATCTGGCCGTCAGTGGTAGATGAACTGAACTGACTGAGGAAAAAGGAAATTCCCAAGGAGAGTGCTAGGCCCAGGGCATGCAGATATGAGTAACCTGCAGTGCTTGCTGTCACACAGTCCCTTGGGCCAGGGTTGCACAAGACATGGCTGCTCTACACCTGGAGGTAGCTAGGACTATGACACTGAAACTGTCCACTTCTGTCCAGGGCCAGGTTTCTAACAAGGGGAGTAAAGTGGGTAGGTTTGGTAGAAGCACCCCAGCTCAGCCAGGGGGCAATGTCTGGACCCATTCCCTCTTACATGGTGCATTTTGAACCCTTCATTTACAAAGTGACAGTTGTTTTGGTTTTTTTTTTTTTTTTTTTTGGTTTTTTTTTTTGGTTTTTTTTTTTGGTTTTTCGAGACAGGGTCTCTCTGTGTAGCCTTGGCTGTCCTAGACTCACTTTGTAGACCAGGCTGGCCTCGAACTCACAGCGATCCGCCTGCCTCTGCCTCCTGAGTGCTGGGATTAAAGGCGTGCGCCACCACCGCCCGGCTTACAAAGTGACAGTTGTTAGGACTGTGCATTCATAGGTGCCCAGGTGAATAGAAGAAATGCATAATGACTTTCAGAGGCTCAGTAAACGTTAAAGGCGGGAGGTAAGGCTGGTGCTAGCTGCCGTCTGGGGCCAGGGCAGATCTCAAGCACCACAAAAACAAAACAGTAAGAAACCTACATTGTATTTTAGTTCTGGCAAGCAGAGGGGAACTCATCTCTGAGTGCTCAGCTACCAGCTATTGTCCCTGTGGAGCCAATGAGAGGGCCAAATTGACTCCAGCTCTCTCTGGTAGCAGCAGCCTCGCCCTGTGCTCCGCTGCCCCCTGGTGGCCGACGCTGTGCACTACCAGCCCACTTGATGCCTTTGTTCTAAGATTGCACGGCCTGGGCTCTCCAGTTTAGACAGCTGGGAGGGAGGATATGGTCCCGGTATTCGGAAACCCCGGGGAGGTGATTGGAGGAGGAGCCAGAGCAGAGGTCAGTTGTGGGCTTTTGTTTGGGTCAGCCTCTTCTGGAAACCGGCAACAGTTCTGTCCTAGAGCATCCAAAAATGATGCTGGGCGTGTCCCCACATCCATCCACTGACCCTTCTTGTCCGTAAGGCCCCTGAGCCCGTGGTTCTCCATTGTAGCTGCACAAAGGAGTCACTCTTCCTGCCGCACTAGGATGAGGAAGAGGGGCTTGGGAGGCAGGGGAACAGTCAGAAATAAGCGAGGGAATGGGAGTGAAGACAGACAAAGTATCTATCCTGGTTTTCCCAGAGTCGTGTGCCATGAAAGCGGAAGGGGGCTGTTCAAGCAACAAAGGGTAGGAGGAGGGACAAGAGGGCAGTAGGGGACAGAATGTGACTAAGATGTAATAATGTGTGTATGAACACGTCAGTGTCTCTGGAGGCAGAGGCAGGCAGATCGCCATGAGTTCGAGGCCAGCCTGGTCTATAAAGGGAGTTCAGGACAGCCAAGGCTACACAGAGAAACCCTGTACCGGGCATGGTTGCACATGCTTTTAATCCCAGCACTCGGCAGATCGCTGTGAGTTCGAGGCCAGCCTGGTCTCCAAAGTGAGCCCAAGACAGCCAAGGCTACACAGAGAGACCCTGTCTCAGGAAAAGAAAAAGAGTCAGTGAAACCTATTATTTTGTACACTAACTAAAAACTTAATCCGTTTCCAGAGGACTTGCCCCCTCACCAGCTAGTTTTTTAAGGTACCCCGGGATTCCAAGGTGGGAAATGAACCCTAGATGTGTCATCTCTGCATCTTGTCCCAAAGTCAGGCGTCACCATTACCAGTACCCAC
Organism: Acomys percivali; assembly: GCA_907169655.1. Classification (NCBI taxonomy): domain Eukaryota; kingdom Metazoa; phylum Chordata; class Mammalia; order Rodentia; family Muridae; genus Acomys; species Acomys percivali. The sequence continues at coordinate 91,951,466 of OU015755.1, read as the reverse complement.
CACTATTCCTCACCCCTGCCACACCTGGGCAGGAAAGGCCCTTGCTGGCCATACAGTGGCTGCCAAAGGTATCTTTAGCCACCCTCTTCCAGGCGCCCCCTGCTTCACTCAGAACTCTTTCTCTGTCCACTTGACCAGTGTTCTCCCAACTCCCCCTCAGCTCATTCCATAGCTAGGTGTTCAGCCAGACGCTGAGGAACCCCAGCTGGAGGTCCCGCGGGCTCCTCCTACTCAGCCGGTTCCCACAGGAGCGGGTCACTCCCCGACCTGCCTTCATGCCTGCTTTTCCTCTGGAGCGGTTGTCGATGTGACAAGTGATATGACTTGAGCCGTATCGACTTAAGAGAGAAGGGGTTTATTCTGGCTAACAGTTCAAGGGGACAGTCCATCCAGGGGACTTCCATGTGGCAGAAGTCAGGGTGGCAGGAGCTTGAAGTAACTGGTCACATTGCCTACTCAGTAAAATGCAGAGGTGCACGTGTGCGTGTGCATCTGCTCTGCTGGCTGAGGCTCCCGCTTTATTTAGTGTTCAGCAGGTAACGCTAAATCCTGTCACACTTGCTTTCTAACCCAGATTCCCAGCCCCTTCATCTGCATTCTGCCCACTCCTTCTCTGACCTGTATAAGACCTCTCACTTTCAGACCCTTCCATGGGCATGGGCCCCAGTCACCTTCTCAGCTTCCAGTCCTCCCATCCCGTCTTCCCATAAGAAAATCCTAGGATAGCCGGGCGGTGGTGGCGCACGCCTTTAATCCCAGCACTCGGGAGGCAGAGGCAGGCGGATCGCTGTGAGTTCGAGGCCAGCCTGGTCTACAAAGTGAGTCCAGCACGGCCAAGGCTACACAGAGAAACCCTGTCTCGGAAAAAAAAAAAAAAAAAAAGAAAATCCTAGGATATAAGCCTCACCCACCATTCTGTTCTTGCTTGCCACACCCAATAATGTCTCCTCTTGCCTGTGTCACCTGTACCCATCCTATGTGACTAGGCTAAGAGAATCTAAGTCGAGGACTGATGTCTACTCCAGAGGTTTGGTGAGACTGCCTGGAGAGGACATTGCAGCTTGTCAGGCAGGCTGAAGCAACAGGGAGCAGCGAGCCTGGGAGGGGCTAGAAGGTCCCTTCTAGAGCATTCCTGTCCCTTCTAGAGCATTCTTGTCCCTCCCTGGCCATGCTTGGAGGCCTCGCTTCTCCAGACCTTCAGTGGCAGGCTCCCCCCTCTCTTGTCCACTGACTGGCTCAGATTCTTCTCTCGGTGTCTGTCGGTCACAGCTCACTGAATCTCGCTTCCCTCCACTGTATAACGAGAGTGAGGAGAGTGTGCAGTGCTGTGCAGTATGTGCATGCTGTAAAGCCCCGGCTTGGTGTCTGTGCCAGAATCCAGGTGAGAAAAAGAAAGGTCCAGACAAGTGGGAGCATCAGGGTGGCCAGATGTGGACAGGCCAGATTCTCACTTGTTGTTTGTTTCCTTTTTTTTTTTTTCTTCCTTTCTTTCTTTGTTTTTATGTTTGGTTTGTTTTGTTTGACAAGGTTAGTCTGTATAGACCTGGATTTCGTGGAACACTCTGTAGATCAGGCTGGCCTCAAACTCACAGAGATCTTTCTCCCTTCACCTCCCAAGTCCTAGAATTAAAGGCGTGTGCCACTGCTGCGTGGCTTTATATTGATTTCCTAGCCCTCAATTCTCCAGAATGTGACTGCATTCAAAGACAGGACATTTCAAAGTAGTTAAAGTAAAACCAAGGCCATGTGAGTGGGCTTGCTTAAAGCCAATATAGCTGGTGTATTCAGAAGAAGTGATTAGGGCACAGACATGTCCACAGGAAAGATCGATGTGAGGATGCAGGGGGAATCCTTTACAGAAGGCTAGGAAAGGCCGCATCTTGGCTTTCTGACCTCTACAACAGTGAGAACATTAATTTCTGTCATTTAAGTCACTGGACTATACACTGAAAGATTTAACAGAGAGAACCAACTCTATTTCAAAGAGAATCAATTCAGCACAGCCCTGTGCCAAGCTCTGAGCTAGGTAGAGACGTGTGATGCCCAACCCAGGAGTTGGGAGGGGGGTGTCAAGAATCAGCTTTCGGTCCTGTTGTCACTGCTGATGGAGAAGCAGAACACGAACACAGAAGCCAGGCCTGGTGGCGCACGCCTTTAATCCCAGTACTCAGGAGGCAAAGACAGGTGGGGTGGAGGGGGGGGGGTCTCTGTGAGTTCGAGACCAGCCTGGTCTACAGAGAGAGTCCAGGAGCGCCAAGGCCACACAGAGAAACCCTGTCTGGAAAAACCAAAAACAAACAAATAAAACAAGAACAGCATGGACTAAATTGTGTGAGTGTGTGGGTTCCATGTCTTGGTTCGGTGCGTGGCCTTGAGCAAATTAATGTGGCCTCTCTGCCTTCAGCTCTCATCTGGGAGACGGGTAGCGACACCAGCTGCACAGGGGTGTGGAGGCTTCACTGAGCTACTGCTACTCAGGAAAAGAACAGAACAGAACCAAAAAAAAGGGAAACTATGTAATCGTTGAAGGGACACAGTTTAGCTCATGGTACTCGGGGTCACAAACTTAAATGAAGAAAGAGGGCTGGAGAGACAGCTAAGCAATTAAGAGCACTGGCTGCTCTTGAAGAGGACACAGGTTCGACTCCCAGCACCCACATAGTAGCTAACAGTCATCTGTAACTCCAGTTCCAGGAACTCTAACTCCCCCTTTCTGGCCTCTGTGGGTATTACATACATACAAACAAAACATCCATACACATGAAATTTTTAAAAATTAATGCTAGGACTGGAGAGACGGCTCAGTGGTTAAAAGCACTGACTGCTCTTCCAGAGGTCCCTGGTTCAATTCCCAGCACCCACATGGAAGCTCACTACTGTTTATAACTCTAATTTCAGGAGATCTGTTACCTTCATAGACATACATGCAGGAAAAACACCAATACACATAAAATAAAAATAAACTTCTCTTTTTTTTAATTAATGCTAGGGCTGAAGAGGTGACTCAGAAGTTAAGAGCACTGGCTGCTCTTCCACGGTCCTGAGATCAATTCCCAGAAACCACATGGTGCCTCATAACCATCTATAATGAGATCTGGTGCCCTCTTCTGGTGTGCAGGCATGCATGCTGGCAGAACATTGTATACATAATAAATCTTTTTTTAAAAAATTAATGCTGATGAAGCACATAGGTAGTGTAGATGGACAGATTGCACTGGGAAAGAATCCTCTCAGATTTCTATTTTCCTACTTTCAGGAAGAACATAAGTAAAAATAAGATACTTTATCATTATGTGAAATACATGAATCTTTGTTCATGTGCTTCTTAGAAGGCACTCAAAGATACGGCACAGTGGCACATGCCTGTAATCCTAGCACTGGCGGGAGGGGCAAGAGGCAGGTGGATCTCGAGGCCAGCCTGGTCTACAAAGCAAGTCTAGGACAGCCACGGCTACACAGAGAAACCCTGCCTCGGAAAACAAAACAACAAAAGATACATTGTGCAAGTGAACGAATCTCAATACTGTGAGTTGGCAGGGGCCGTACAATGTCCTGCTCAACCAGTCTGTTCCAGCCAGTCATGGTCAGACCACCTGCAACCCAGGCTTATATAAATGTCAGGTTTTCCAGCGATAGTGATTGTCAAGGCAGAGGCTCAGAGAGTTTCTCAGTAGGAGAGCACTTGCTGAACATGTTTGAGGTCCTGGGTTTGATTCTCAACAACACACACACACACACACACACACACACACACACACACACACACACACACACACACACACACACACCTTGCTCCTGCTGCTCCTGCCAAAGCGGCTCACTGGGGCCAACAGATCAGGGCTCTCTTGTGTTGAGCTTACAGGGAGCCAGGGAGTCTGAAGTGGGGGTCAGGGGACCTCCAAGTCCTCCAGGGACACCCCACAGACCTGTGCCTGTGATTGTCTCTACAGGAAGGGGACGCACTGGGCGCCATGGAGAAGCTGTGCCGGCAGCTGACCTACCACCTTAGTCCTCATTCACAATGGAGGCGGCACCGAGGGCTGGTGAAGAGGAAGCCACAGGCCTGGTGAGTGGCCGTCCCTGTAATCTGCCCTGCCCCAACTCTGCTGACTGATGCCTTTCCTGAGGCACCAGAGTGGGTAGCAATAAATCCTGCTTAAAGGAGGTAAGAGCATGCTGGATTTAAGGACCAAGGAAGTGACTTGGTCATTTTAGGTACATGCGAGATGCTGAAAAGGACGTCCCTGGGATGGGAACTGGCAAGTATGGCCCCCCAGGTGGGGATGGGACATGAATTTCTAGTTCCCAGTGTTCCTAGTACTTGGGGACGGAAGCCAGGCATGGGGAGTATACCTCTGCAATCCTGTACTTTGGAGGCTAAGGCAAGAAAATTGCCTCAGGTTGTGGCCATCACAACCCACTTCCAGAAAGTTCCCTGGGTCCTGCCAGGGGACCCAGATTTGATCCCTGTCTCTCAGCCATGCAGCAGTGAGGCCCCTCCAGCGAGAGGGCTTGAGGCACAATATACACGGGTCTTGTGGCAGGAAGCAAGTGGACACAGGCTGAGAGGCAGGCTTCCCGAAGGAGGAGACGCTCCCACTCTTTGCTTTTTTGTGGTGGTTTTTGTTTTTCCCAAGACAGAGTTTCTCTGTGTAGCTTTGGCTATCCTGAACCCGCTTTGTAGACCAGGCTGGCCTGGAACTCACAGCGACCCGCCTGCCTCTGCCTCCCCAGTGCTGGGATTAAAGGCCTGTGCCACCACTGCCCGGCGCACTCCAGCATTTCGCAAATGACACAGGTGAGTGGCCTGTCTGTTCAAAGACTGGCAAGGTCCTGGTGCTGTGCCCAGATCATCCTGGCAGCTCCCAGGGGACTGGAAAGGACAAGACACCTAACAAGAGCAACTTTAGGGGGAGAAGCATTTGTTTGACTTACAATTCCAGTTTACAGTCTATCATGGCGGAGTCAAGATGGCGGGAAACTGAAGCCACTAGTCACGCTCAGTCAGGAGCAGAGAGAAAATGATGCAGGTGCAGCTTTGTCCACTCAGTCCCAGCCCCCACCCAGAGACTAACACTGCCTAAAGGCCTGGTTTTCCTGTTTCAGTTAACTCACGTATCCAGGTGCGCGTGCGCGCGCGCACACACACACACACACACACACACACACGCACGCACCCACAGGTCAACCTGATCTACACAATTATTGAGGCTCTCTTCCCAGGTGATTCTAGGTTGTTTCAAGTCAACAGTTAGGGGCTGGAGAGCCGGCTCAGTGAGTTAGAGCACTGGCTGCGCTTGCAGGTGACTGGGGTTCAGATTCCTAGCACCCACGTGGAGGCTCACAACCATCTGTAACTCCAGTGGACCCAACACCATTCTGGCTTCCTCCAGCAGCAAAGGTCCGCACACATGAAGTAATTAAGTAATAAAATATTAAAAACAATTATGCATGTGTGTGTGTGTCTATGTAGTAATATAGAGGCATGAGCGCAGGCACGCTCAGAGGCTTGAGTAACAGTTCTCAACCTGTGGGTCGTGACCCTTTTGGGGGTCGCATATCAGGTATTTACATTATGACTCGTAACAGCAGCAAATTACCGTTATGAAGTAGCACAGACCTTAATTAACTAGCTAGAGGGCATAGGGTAGGAAACCAAGGAATTAAGAGGAAACTGCAAGGTTATCCTGGAAACAGGCTTGGAGAGCTGCTGGAATGGCAGCCTCAAGCCTCATCCTCTGCCCACCTGCTCAGCCGGAAGCAGATGCGGGGGGCCTCACAAGAAAGAGGATGCCCTAGCTCCTCCATCCTTGCAGGGGAGAGAACTGAGGTCTCAGGTCAGTTAAGCTGTGGTGATGCTGCTTCCATTATAGCCCTGCCCGGCTTGCTTTAACCTGCTGTTCCCTTTCTTTCAGTCTTAAGGCCCTCCTAGCTGGGAATCCTCCAGACAACATGGTGGATCTGTCAGGCATTCCTCTGACACCCCGTGACCTGGAACGTGTGACCAGCTACCTTCAGCGCTGCGGAGAGCAAGTGGACAGTGTGGAGCTAGGCTTCACGGGCCTCACGGATGACATGGTCCTGCAGCTACTGCCAGCACTCAGTACCCTGCCTCGCCTCACCACACTAGCCCTCAATGGCAACCGACTGACCAGGGCTCTGCTGAGGGACCTCACTGACACCCTGAAGGACCCCAGCAAATTCCCCAATGTCACATGGATTGACCTGGGCAACAATGTGGACATCTTCTCATTACCCCAGCCTTTCCTGCTCAGCCTGCGCAAGCGGTCTCCAAAACAGGGTCACCTGCCAACCATCCTGGAGCTGGGTGAGGGGCCAGGTAGTGGGGAAGAGGCTAGGGAAGCTACAAGTCAGCAGGACCCTGGAGGAAGCCCTGTGACACCTGCCGAAGACCATGAAAGTAGGGAGGCTGTGATTCAGACTTGACACGGATATAGGGGTCCTAACCAGGAAGCTCTTCTGGATGATTCAAGGGAGGTTCTGGGCTCCTCCCACCAGGAGGATATGCGGAGGGACAGCCGACCCAGCTGCCTGGGATGTCCTCAGCCCCAACTGAGTACCTGCTTCAAGGAACTTTGATGTCTCCATTCAGCTGTTCTCAGATTTGTGCGTCTGAACCAAGTGTTCTCCATTGGGGCCAATTAAAATTCAGGTAGATATATCACAGACCATTTAAGGAAAAGACCCTTGGAGCATCTACACATCTCTTAATTCCCAGGGCATTCTTGAAGGTGGTTTTGAACATTTAAGTATGCAAAGTGCAGTCCAAGCTACAGACCTCCTTTTCCTGGCTGCCAGACTTACTGTGCAGGGCAGTACTGTGCCTAATCTCCTCACCCAGCTACCAGCTGTGCAGAAGACCCCTTCCCCAGAATTTAGCCCCTGGAGTGGCTTTCCAAGAACCTGTTAAGGCCTAGTTTAAAGGGAAAACTGGGCTCATACACCCACCATTTTCCCAGAAGCACTTAGTCCTGTGAGCAACACCTACAACTGTTCTGAATTAAGCAATCAGACCTAGTGAACAAAAAACCAATTGTGGGAAACGGCAGCCTTACAGGGCCAGCGGGATGTGGGCAAGCTGGGGTCCTTAATCGGTACTTCACAAATGCAGCCAAGGAGATAGGGAGTGCGTGTGGGTGCCTTACTTGCTTTGGAATTTTTGCCCAAGTTTTAGGTTGTAAAAGCAGCTTAGACTGACCAGAAGTTTACAGTGCTAAAGATGGACTGCTTAACACCAGACACTCACGTGTACTCTTCAAATACATGTTAAGGACCAAAGCCAAAGACCACGCTCGTTAATGGTTAACTGCACACAGTTTAAATGAATGAACCCAATACACTGGCAATCAATTTTATAAACAAAAATTTATTTAAAGGTAGAGGCTCCTGTGGGGTCAGGACTACTAATGTGCCTGGCCAGAGCCAAGTTGGCAGACCCATCTTTGGTGTGCTTTCAAGGTCCGAAGAGACTGCTGTCAGGATCTTGAGGTGAGGGCTGGACTCCTCTGGGTATACAGCCTGCAAAGGAACTACATTCAGAATCACTCCTTCCCTGACCAATGGTATTTAGGACCTTTAAAGATATCTTCAGAAAACCATAGGGTCACCACTTCCAATCTGCCGGTAATTCCAGCTATATTTAGGTGATCTCATCATTTGACATCTTTTTCAGAGCAATGACAACTCTCGTACAGGTCAAACGTACCTCCTTTGCTGCTGCGGCCACTGCCAACACAAGCTGCGCTACAGCACTCCTTTCTAGAACCCGAGAAAATGGACACTCCTAAGATGGATTGCAGAAACAGGGTGTTACTTCACATCTTAGACAGCACAGGGGAAATTATTCTTCAAGTTACTAAAATGCAAATTCTGATTAGCCACCTGTCAGGTAGCTCTTGCCAAACCAGCCCAGCTGGGTTCAACCCATGGGTCCCAAACGGTAGCATCTGCTGTCCAGATCGCCACATAGGTTTCAAGACCTAAGTTAATGGCTTACAGCACAGGATCAGGTTTGACTCCCAGCACTCATTGTGAATTCACAACCACCTTTTCTAGCCTCCACGGCCAACAGACACACATCACGAGTTGAAAGCTCACCTCAGGGGAGGCCAAGGCTGCTGACAATCTCCCACTCTGAACGAAATCTCCAACCTGGAGGAGTACAGCGGCTGTTAAACGTCGGACCTAGTCAGATCCTAAACACCAGCAACTGGCGAGGGCTTGACTACAGTCAGCCAACAGCAGTTGTCGTCAGTTATCGCTTCTGACGGCACTTCCTACAAGCGATCTCATCACAGCAGTCAAGCATTCCATCGCCCCACCCCAACAGGTTAGTTTCAGCCATTAAAAGTGGAGACCCGTCTTAACCACCCCATCTGCTAACAATACAGTACAGTGAAAGGCCTTTGGTCCGCCGAGCCATCTCCAGCATAAAGCATGGGCTGAAGTGCAATCCTTACTTTAGGGCTGTGCCTGGAACACACTACTCAGTAACGACACATATAGAGGGCGACACTGCAACCTTAGCCACAAAGCAACGGTTCCCGGAACTCTTACCTCATAGTCGGGTACTGCTCCTACACCACGTCGTCAAGACCGCGTCTGAAAAGGTTAAAAAGATAACGATCAAGAGGCAATTCCAACACTCGTGTTCACCACTGAGTGGCCGAGGCTTGAGCGACTGCAGTCAGCTAAATAGGGACGTCGTCAGTTGTCGCTTCGGACGGCACTTCCTATTAGTACCTATCATCAGGGCAGTCGGCACCCAGCCCACGCGCGGAGCCCCACGACACCGACCCCCCCCTCCCGACTTACCAGGCTCCCCTAGGTCTGCATGACGCCCAATGGCGGAGCTGGGAGGCCGGACCTGGGCTCAGCATCGCTCCGGCTCGACTCCACTAGGCCCAGGGACAGGTGCCAGGAGAAGAGAAGGAAGGATCCCATGATGTCCGCAGAGAGAAACCAACGTGTGCGCGCCCTCCTCTTAAGGTCTAGGAATAGACCACTCCTTACCCGAGGGAGGGTGAGGGCGGCAAAGGCTCACGGGAACTTCCAGCGCACCTAGTCATAGCCCCGCCTCGCTACCCAGGTCTCCCCCCCCGTTCCGTTGAGCGAGTGGTCTCCGCCGCCCCAGGGATTCTGGGTAGCTAGGAGCCCGGCGGGTCCCAGCGCGCCTGCGTGAAGGTTTAAATGCGGATTCGGGCCCGCCACCTCTCTGTGTCGTGGTGGATTTACCCCCGCGGCTTTTCAGTGTTTTGTTAATTCGTGTCGCGTTTGAAAACGTGGACTCGGACCTAACAGTACAGACCTGTAATCACAACTACTGCTTAGGCGCCTGAGGCAGGAATTCGAGTCCAGTTTGGGCAATTTAGTGATCCTCTCTCTCAAAATAAAAAATTTTTTTAAAGAAAAAGCGGACCAATATAATCTGGTTGGGTGTTCGAAGACACTGGCTGTTCTGAGACTCACCTGAGATAACACGCCCGAAACTGCGTTCAAAGACAATAAAGAAACAGTGGCTGCTGCTAAGTGTAATGATTTGGGCCATTCTGCACAGCCGTGTTCTTTCAGCATGTCCACGGAACCTTTCTAGACCCTACGCAGACAGCCCTTACCACATTCATTATAATCAAGAGGAGCTCTTGCTCTATGTCCGTTGCCCTGTTCCCTTTCCACTCGAGATTTTTGCATCAGGCTTCTCTCATGGGCAGTAAAAAAAAAAAAAAAACTGCTGATGCTATCTATCCCTTCAGGATCTGAGAATGTTCTGGCTTAAGGGCTGGGAATGTAGCTCAGAAAAGTGTTTCCCTAGCTAACACGAAGTTCTGAGCTCCATCCTCAGCACCTCAAACTGGGTACCGTGACAAACTTCCAAGCTCATCTGGGCATGGTGGCGCACGCCTTTAATCCCAGCACTCAGCACTCGGGAGGCAGAGGCAGGGGGATCGCTGTGAGTTCGAGGCCAGCCTGGTCTACAGAGTGAGTCCAGGACTACAAGAGAAACCCAGTCTCCAAACACCTTCCAAGTTCTGGGGATGTGGAGGCAGCAGAATCAGAAGTTCAAGGTCATGTGCAGCTACTTAGAGAGTCTGAGGACAGCCTGGGATCCCAGCACTCAGCCTTGAGGAGGGTTCTTGTGAGTGCAAGACCAGCTTGGTCTGCAGAATGGAATCCTGTCTCAAAACACCCCAGTGCAAAGTCTGATACAACTATTATATATGGCCAGGCAGAGGTAGCACACGCTTTTAATCGCATCATCGTTTGGGAGACAGAAGAAGGCGGGTTTCTCTGTGTAGCCTTGGCTGTCCTGGACTTGCTTGGTAGACCAAGCTGGCCTCGAACTCACCGTGATCAGCCTGCCTCTGCCTCCCAAGTGCTGGGATTAAAGGCATGTGCCACAACGCCCAGCTGCAAAAAACATTTTTGTTTTGTTTTTTGTTTTTCGAGACAGGATCTGCCTTCCTCTGCCTCCTGAGTGCTAAGCCACTGCCACCACTGCCCAGCTTGGAAGTGTAGTTACAGAACGTTTGGAAAGTAGGGATCTCAATTGGCAAGTTACAGCAGAGGGGCTCTCTGTTGTAGGCTTCAGGTGCTACCCTGTGACCTTTTCAGTTTTAGGATTTGTGGAAACTAGTGGTCTGCTAAGAATAGTAGTGTGGCCGGGCGTGGTGGCTCACGCCTTTAATCCCAGCACTTGGGAGGCAGAGGCAGGCAGATCGCTGTGAGTTCGAGGCCAGCCTGGTCTACAAAGTGAGTCCAGGACAGTCAAGGCTACACAGAGAAAACCTGTCTTGAAAAACCAAAAAAATAAAATAAAATAAAATAAAGAATAGTAATGTGAGGTTTTTTTTTTTTTTTAATCTTATTGGGTTTTCGAGACAGGGTTTCTCTGTGTAGCCTTGGCTATCCTGGACTCACTTTGAAGACCAGGCTAGCCTTGAACTCACAGAGATCCAAATATTGATCTTGTGTCAGGCAATGGTGGCGCACGCCTTTTTTTTTTTTTTTTTTTTTTTTTTGACTCTTATTTTTTTTTATCTATTATTATGTATACAGTGCTCTACCTGCACATACACCTGCAGGCCAGAAGAGGGCATCAGATTGCATTATAGTTGGTTGTGAGCCACCATGTGGTTGCTGGGAATTGAACTCAGGACCTCTGGAGGAGCAGTCAGTGCCCTTAACCTCTGAGCCATCTCTCCAGCTAGAGTGAGGTGGTTTTTTTTTTTCTTTCTTTCTTTGGTTTTTCGAGACAGGGTCTCTCTGTTGAGCCTTGGCTGTCCTGGACTCCCTTTGTAGACCAGGCTGGCCTCGAACTCACAGCGATCCACCTGCCTCTGCCTCCCGAGTGCTGGGATTAAAGGCATGCGCCACCACCACCCGGCTAGAGTGAGGTTTTTCACAAGGATGTTAAGTCACAGGAGAGGCAGGGTACGACAGGGCATATGGCCTGAGATAATTTAGCCCTGGCTTGAGAGATAATTTCAAACTTGAGTCACCTGGCCTTGACTATTTAATGTAGGTGCAGCTCCCCCTTGCCGCCCTCTTCCTTCTAGAAGCTTCAAGGCGCAGAAACATCTAGCAAATGCCAAGTCAAAGGGTCAAGTCTGGCCCAGGTTGGCACTTAAAGACACATACAAATGCAAGATCCCGATAACTTTTTCAAATAATACTTCTAGAAGACTTAGTTATGCAAAAAAAAAAAATTATATTTTCACCAAACTTCAGTAGGCTCAGGTGTGGCTGGGAAGAGTCCCTGCTCTACCCGGCCAGCCTGCTGCTGCACCTGGGACGTCGTCAGGGGGACTGCAGAACCTGGAGCGGCAGATGGTCTTCCTCTGAGGCACGGCTCTTCCCAGGGTTAGAGGTCGGATTCCTCTCATAACCTGCAGACAGAGTGAGGAACACTGTGGCTCTGTCCTCCGTGTATCCCCTGGAAGTAGCTGCCAGGGAAACCAGAGGGCCACAACCATGAAAGCCCACCATGTTCTGGGTGTAACAGTCGATCCTGGCCAGGCGGTGGTGGCGCGCGCCTTTAATCCCAGCACTAGGGAGGCAGGGGCAGGCGGATCGCCGTGAGTTCGAGGCCAGCCTGGACTACAAAGCGAGTCCAGGACAGCTAAGGCTACACAGAGAAACCCTGTCTCCAAAAACCAAAAAAACAAAACAAAACAAACAGTCATTTCTGGCGCTCCAGAATCTCCTGACCCCTTCCACAGGCCACTCAGGCGTCCCCCACAGAAACTCAAAAGTCCCAGAGCCATCGGATAAGGAGGGATGGGCAGGGGTCCCACATCTGGGTGTGAAGGGTAAAACTACGTACATGCTACCTGCTAGGGCAGTCCCACGGATGTTTCCAATCAAGCTGGTGTGGCCAGCACACAGCAGGGTTTGGGACTGGGGTTTGGGTATAGAATACCTGGACCAGACAAGGGGCAAAATTGCTCATTATCCTGGCATTGTCTGAAGGGATAGAAAAAGTAGAAAGGGAGCCTTGCTGTACAGACAGGAGGCAGGAAACCAGCAAGCAGGGAGCCACCTTGTAACAGGTCACAGGTAACTCAAGACGGTATTAGGGAAAGCGTTGGAGTATTTGTGGGGAAAGAGAAGGGGAAATTGAGGATAACCCACGGAATCTGTCTGTGGAGAACATCCCTGGGATCAGAGGGAGGGGTTGGTTCTGGTAGAGGCAGCGAGGTGGAGACCAGAAGAGCTGTTAGAGTGCTAAATGCCAGAGACTTACAGGACGTGATTTACACTGTAGGGCTTAAGTGGGTGGGGCTTATGTAGTGGAGGAAGTCTCAAGTCAAGTAGGCTGGCCAGACAAAGCAGTGACCCAGGGAGATGGCACCTGTGCCATAGGCCAGAGCAGGGTGGAGGGGTGCGGGAACATACTTTGTAACTTGTTCCCTTGCTGGGAACCCAAATCCACCCAGGCCTGGACCAAGGGTGCAACTGATAACCAGGGCAGGGAGAAGACAGCCGAGAGGCCAGTGAGGCAGAAGAGCTGAGAGCTGAGAATCTTCCCCAGACAAGCCAGCAGGGCGGGCTTGGAACTGAAAGGGACTAAGACACCAATCCCCACAGGAGGAGCAGGTGTGGGCACAGCTGCAAAACAACCACAGGACAGGGCTCTGAGTCCCATCAGGCCTCTCAAAGGCTGTGTTGCCAGCAGAGCCGCAGCATATGCTTCCAAGAACCAGGGCAAGGGTTCTAGCCCCAAGGCTACTTACTACCCACCAGTGATGCCTGCTCCTGATGGGTCCTCAGATATAGTGGGAAGCGTTTTCTCCCATGCATCCCAGTTCACTTCCTCCACCCTGCGGTTGACAAAACAGCTGTGAGGTTCAGGGAAGCTTACAGCAGCCCAGCAGGCTTTGCCCAGGGAAGGGAACACACACACACACACACACACACACACACACACACACACACACACACACATCCCTCCTCCCAGTGGACTGTACAGATAATGAAGATGGTTTTGTTTTCTTTGCTTCTGCCCTCCGCTAACAAGGCACTAGTCCACCAACACCCCACGGGTTCTGTCCCTGGGACTCTTGATTACGGCCCCTAAGGCCAGATGTGTCTTCTCCTCAGCTGTTTCCCAGAGTGACTAGAGGCCAGGGAGTGAGATCAGGTGTATCTTTGTGCTTCCGGTTCTGGGTTCTTTCTTGGCTGCTTGTCACGAGTAAAGCCTCGTCTTTTCCCCTGCTCAGCTGCTGCCCATAAAGGTGCCTGCTGTGGCTCGACATCTGTCACCACCTCCCCTTTCGTGGTGATTCCGTTTTTTCTCTGAACATTGAAAAAGCTTGGTTTCCGAGCCAGGTGTGGTGGTGCACACCTTTAATCCCAGCACTTGGGAGGCAGAGGCAGGGGGATTGCTGTAAATTCGAGGCCAGCCTGGTCTACAAAGTGAGTCCAGGACAGCCAAGATAACATTAAGAACCCCTGTCTCGGAAAAACCAAAAAAAAAAAAAAAAAGCTTGGTTTCCATGGAAGGGGATATGGAAGGTGTAGGGATGAGGGTAGCCATATTGACCCCAGAATACTGGATTCTTGACCAGAGGGGAAGTCAGGAATCGCCAGGGAGGGACCTTAAGTTCATACCACTGACATGGCAGGCTAGACAGGCTAAGGCGCAGGAGGTGAGCAGGGCCAGGGAGTGGGGGAGCAGGATCTCTTACATCCAGCATCCCTGAGCTTACTTGCCCAGATAGCATACTCTGCCTCTCCCACCCCACCTGGCTCCTGCAGCCTTTCAGGAACACTATCCTGAGTCAGCCAGGCCCTGCCCTGCCCTGCCCTGCCCACTCACTCACCTGAAGCACCAGCGCTCATCAGGGGTACCGTCCCACCTGGTACCGACTTTCAGCAACCTCCCTGCGCGGTGCTTCTTCCTCCGGCACCACCAGTAACCATTCTCCATCTCCAAGACAGAGATGGCTTTCTGGGGACAAAGGACACATCAAACAGCATGGCCCAGGACCCTTCCTAGAGGAGGAAGAGCCCAGGGCAAGGGTAAAAGATGCCTTCACAGAAATTTACAGTATATATGCTGAGCACACAAACTGGGATCTAGCTGCAATATTTTGCCTGTGGGGCACAAGGTTCCAATCCTCCCAGAATCTCAGTCTCACCATCTGGTAACTAAGGGAAAGACGCCTCAGGTGGTGTTTGAAAAGTCAACACATAAGGGGTACTCAATAGTGACGTGTTCTTAGGCACTGCAGACCATATCACCTATCCCACCCCCATCCCTACCCCCACCCCTCTCTCAGCCACATAAACACACATCAGGGCATGCCAGACCCCACCGGTGCTGGCACTTGAGGCTCAAGGAGAAAATGTCCCAATAACCTGGCAGCAGAGCCCAACCTTCAGAGCAAGACCAAAACCTACACAGCCCTTCTCTGGACAAGTAAGACACAGCTAATGTTTCTGTGCAGGGGTGAGGGGACACCACATCAGACCCTTGCAAGCTTTCTTGCCTCCTCCCACATCTATCTATATTTTACCTATGTGCACCTCAGGAGGGGCCTTTTTCTTGTCCCCTGCTGGATTTTCAGTGCACAGCCCTATCGGTCAGAGGCATTGAAGACTCATATTCAACCCTGGTAACTCACATCTGTGATCCCTGCACTCACAAGACTGAGGCAGCAGGATTGCTGTGAATTGGAGGCTGGTCGGATATACATAGTGAGACTCTTTTCATGGCAACGGACTCAGTGAACACCTACTATGTGTCAGACACCGTCCTGGACACTTCATACTCCTGAGCTTATCTGACTCTCACAACAGCCCTATGGCTCAGAGGTTAAGAGCACTTGACTGCTCCTCCAGAGGTCCTGAGTTCAATTCCCAGCAACCGCATGGTGGCTCACAACCATCTACTACGTGATTTGATGCCCTCTTCTGGCCTGCAGGTGTAGCTGCAGGTAGAGCACTGTGTATATAATAATAAATAAATAAATCTTTGAAAAAAAAAAAAAAACCCTAGAATCTAGAGGCTGGTCCTGCTGGGCTGTGCCCATGTGCCTGGATCCTGGACCCTCAGCAGCCTCCCCTCGGGTAGGGGCTGGGAGGGTCACTTGGCAGTACCTGCAGCTTCCAGATGCTCCAGCTGTCAGTGGCCACGCTGTTGACAGTCTCGCTCATGAGGGCAATGAGCATGTTGAGCAGCAGGACGTAGGTAAGAAGAATGTAGGCCAACAGTAGCAGCAGCACCACCCCGCGGAAGCGCAGCTTTTCCTGGAAGGCCAGCTCCCCCATGCCGATGGTGAATTTGAAGAGCTCTAGCGAGGCATCCACAATGCCCTCATATGGGACCTCTTCCTTCTCCTGGCCCAGCACGGGACTTTCTGTCACCGTGGCGTTGTCAACTTCAGAGGCTTTGGAACTTCCGGCCTTCTGGCTCAAGCTCACTAGGGCTATAAGTAAGTGTGAGGGGTTGGTCTCAGTCTAGGGGGCCCACCAGGCAGTCTGCAGGGGACGGCCGGTAGCGGGTATTTGGACTGAGGAGATGACTCGGTGGGTAGAGAGGTGCTTGTGCTGTGAACACAAGGACCTGTGCTTGAATCTCCAGCACCCATGCAAAAAAACTAAGCATAGGCCCAGCAAGATGGCGCATCAGGTAAAGGTGTTTGCCTCCAAATCTGACATGCTGAATTTGATCCCCCAAGTTCCACTTAATGGAAGAAGAGAACCTCTCATAAGTTGTCTTCTGAGCTACACACACAAATAAATGTAAATTCGAAAGCTGTGGGACTGGAGAGCTGGCTCAGCGGTTAAGAGCACTGACTGCTCTTCCAAAGGACCAGGGTTCAATTCCCAGCACCCACATGGCAGCTCACAACTGTCTGTAACTCCAAGATCTGACACCCTCATACAGACATACATGCAGGCAAAACACCAATGCACATAAAATAAAAATAAATAAAATTTTTAAAAAATTCTAAAGCTGAGCGTCACAGAGACAGGTAGATCCCTAGAGTTCACCCGACCATGCTAGTCAGAAACCAGCTTGCTTCAGGCCGGGCACAATGGCCCACCCCTTTAATCCCAGCACTCTGGGAGGCAGACACAGGCAGATCTCTGTGAGTTCAAAGCCAGCCTGGTCAACAAAGTGAGTCAAGGCCAGCCAAGGCTACACAGAGAAACCCTGTTTCGGAAACAAACAAACAAGCAAAACCCAGCGAGCTTCCAGTTCAGTGAGAGGCACTGTCTGTCTCAAGGCAATAAGACAGAGAGCAATAGCAGAAGACACCCAGCTTTCTGCTCAGGTGTCTCTGCATGCATGCACACAAGCTCACAGACCCCCATTCACACACATGCAGTACACATGAACACACACATGCAAAGTTTAAAAGGGTCTTTACCTACAGCAAAGCCGAAAAGGAAGACTAAGTAGACCAGCAGGAAGCGGAGCAGGTCTCGCAGAATGACCTAGAACACACAAGCCCAAGGGGGGAACCCTGGGTGAATGGCTCACAGCATTCTAACCCCAGACGCCATAAATAGAGTTCCCTTGCGCACGTACACCCCTCCCACAGGCTGTGTGCACAGGTCAGTCTGAGCACAAGGAGACTTTAAAAAAATTTGCCTCCAGCTCAGTGGGTGAAAGTACTTGCCGGTATGCATAAGGGCCTGACTTTGAGCCTAATCACTGAGCCATCTCTCCAGTCCCTATTTCGCCAGAATTTTTTAAACCCCAGGGACCCATACTGCTTGCCTGCTCCTCCTCCACCCCTATCACCCCCACCATACTTGGCCTCCTCCGCTCTTCATCCCCTGACTGTTTTTGAGCACGACCCCCCCCCCCTTCTGGCTCTTTGCCTTCACTTTCACTGTTCCCTCTGAAGAGGATGCTTCCTCCTCCACTGTAAGGTGGCTGACTCATTCTTCCAGGTCACCACTAATGGACTCTGAGGTCTAATCTCAGTGGTAGAATGCTTGCCTGGCTTGAATAGGGGTCCAGATTCCTCCTCCTCCTCCTCTTCCTCCTCCTTTATGGTTTTCGAGACAAGGTTTCTCAGTGTAGCTTTGGCTATCCTGGACTCACTTTCTAGACCAGGCTGGCCTTGAACTCACAGAGATCCACCTGCCTCTGCCTTCCTGAGTGCTGAGACTACAGGGGTGTGCCACACAACAGGCCCAGAGTCCATCTTTTGACTATTTTTTTTTAAAGATTTATTTATTTTATTTATTGCATATGACTGCTTTATCTGCAGGAGAAGGCACCAGATCCCATTATAGATGGTTATGAGCCACCATGTGGTTGCTGGGAATTGAACTCAGGACCTCAGGAAGAGCAGGCAGCGCTCTTAACCACTGAGCCATCTCTCCAGCCCCCCAGAGTCCATCTTTTACACTGCATAAAAAGACAACTTAATTTCCGCCCCCCTTCAAGCCTGGCATGGTGGCACATGCCTTTAATCCCAGCTCTCTGGAGGCAGAGGCAGGAGGATCTGAGTTCGAGGCCAGCTTGGTCTACAGAATGAACTCCAGGACAGCCCAGGCTACACAGAGAAAGCCTGTCTCAACAAGCCAAAATGAAACAACCCTATTCAGAAAGGATTTTATTCACCATCCCCTCTAAACTGCCATCTGCCCCAGGCATCCTCCACTAACACTGTCCTGTGTGTTTCTTCTGCAGGGTTTTGTAGTCAGCAGCATCTGGGGCTGTTTTCTTTTCTTTTCTTTTTTTTTAATTTTTTATTTATTTTTAATCTATGTGCATTAGTGTGAAAGTGTTCGATCTTGGAGTTACAGACAGTTGTGAGCTGCCATGTGGGTGCTGGGAATTGAACCCGGGTCTTTTGGAAGAGCAGGCAATGCTCTTAACCACTAAGCCATCTATCCAGCCCCTGGGGCTGTTTTCTTAGCACTTTCATTCCCCACACTGGAACACCAGCTTCAGAAGAGCAAGGACATATCTATTTTGTTCACTACTGTGTTCCCAACACTTAGAAAAGAGCCTGGGCCACAGTGGGTGCTCCCAAACACTTGTGAAATAAGTGAGTGCAGACCTAAGCAAATGCCCCGATGCCCCAGGGCTCAGGAACATGGCTAAGTGCATATTATCTGCTCCTTTGTGATGGACGCACATGCCCCTGTGGTGGTTGATCTGAAGCCACCATGTGTTTCAGATGTTAACTGCTTGCCAACAAATGTCTGCGTCTGCTTCTGTGTGCGTGTGAAGCCGTCCAGCTACGTGCACAACCACACCTGCAGTCATGTTGGGTCAATGTCTGGGTAAATGACACATGGGCAAACAGCTTGTGCTCTCTTCTGCTCAGGTTAGCCATAGAGGGTGGCTCCATCTTCATAAAGCCAGAAGGAGTCTACTGGGAGATGCGCCCAGCCCTCCTTAGTCTGGCTGTACCTGGTCCACCCCCATCTCTCACCTTCTGGATCATGACACTGTAGATGCCTGTGTGCTGAAAGCCACGTGTATAGTAAAGCAGGTTCAGCCAGCCCAACACCAGGGATGACACGAGCAGGGGCAGATACCACTCAGTCTCTATGAAACGCAGCACCTGGGACAGCACTATGAGCAGAGCCTGGAGAAGACTGGACGGGGAGAACAAGATCTGGGTCAACTTCCAGGCCACTTGGCCGTATCCCCGCAACTCCTATGAGACTGTGCCAACCACCACTGACTGCCTCTGCCACCTCAGACGCACTCCATCTGTCTGGAGCTGAACCATCACAGCCTAGCTTCCATCATAGGCAAGTTATTTATGCTCTGGGCTTCCTACTTGTAATAATGACACCTGACTCAAAGAGTGTCTTCAGTTTTTGAGACACTACATAGAAAGGAGGTCCACAAAGATGGCAACACAAAAAGACCCAAGCCGCCCAGCAGCCGGGACTCCCACGCCTGACATACACTCCCATCCTCCCATCCTTCCCCGCCTAGAACAACTTGGGGCCCTGGGTCCCAGCCTCTACAGCTAGCCTGGTGTACTCTGCCACACCTGCCACACCCAGACCTCAGAGGCAGGATGGGAAAAGGAGTTCAGACTCACGTACAAGAGGATTTCAAAGTAGCTGTCCATGAATGACATCCAGATGAACAGGCGACGGCGCCAGAAGTACCACAGCTGTGGAGGAGAGAGGTCAGGGCCTGAAACTTGCTCTTCAGCTCCTAGTGCAGCCATGCT
>OU015755.1:91897499-91911270 GCA_907169655.1 Acomys percivali | reverse complement strand
CTGGCATTAAAGACGAGTGTCAACAATTGATTTCCCAGAATATGTACTCTTAAACAGTCTGTGTCAGACAACAAGGTTCCCTTCTGGAGAAAGAGAGCAGCCTGCCCGCCTAGGGACAATGTGCGGGGCCTGAGAGAATCCTTATTCTCACAGAAAGTGGACTGCCCCTTCCCACACCTCCCGAGGGAGGCCCTGTACAGAGAGGCCTGGATGTGTGCCTCTCTCTCAGGACCCAGAATAGCCCCGAGGGCAGCTTGGAGCCCAGGTCCAAGCCCTGCCTGACCTCTCTAGGGAGTTTCCATCCCAGTCACTGGCCAGAACCGTGGTTTTAGCATGGGAATGATGGTTCCGCATCTGGGAGGATGCAACAGTTCAAATAGGGCAGGGGCCTGATTAGTGGCAAAGAGGGAACAGAGAGACTGTCACAGCTCGGAGAATAAACCCGGAGCAGCGACAGAGCGGATGGACAGGCTCAGGCTGCTCAGTCTGAGGCAGAGGATGACGACAATCCAGGGAACAGCCAAGTAAGGATGGACCTAGGGAAGCGGAAGGCAGGATCACTCAGCACCGCTCAGCAGCCAGCTTCCCCACTTCCCTCCCACTGCGCACTCACCCCCTCCTCCACAGTCCGTTGTCTCCCGGACAACCCTAGCTCTACATCCTGCCTTAGTCACACCTCCAATTCTCCTGTAAACCCCTTCCCATCCATTCCAACATAGGCCGGCTACCCTCCAGCACCTACCTCTTCTCCGGCCCCTTTCGTCATCCCTCCAGGCCTCATCCTTCCCATCCCTCCAGGCCCAGTGCGCTCAGACTTCCGATCTAAGAAGTCAGGGTCTCTGTTAGAAAGATCTGCCTTTGGACCTCCCTCCTGCCGCCCCCAACGCCAGGTCTTAGGGCAGGAACCTCGAGGGTATCAGCTGGGGGCTTGCATCTCTCTGCAAGGGAGCTGGTGGGCGCTGGAGGGCGGTGGGCGGGGGGAGGACAAATCGCATTTTCCTCTGGTTTTTACAGAGCAAGGTCCTGGACCTTACGTATTTTACGTATTAAGAGGGACACACCCAGGGAAGAGAGATTCTGCTGTTATTTAGATGGGAGGCAACAGAAACCTGGTTGTAACTGGGTAAAAGCGGAGGTCTGGTTAGTTTCTAGGGACTGTTTGACTTTTTTTATTTTTTATTTTTTGTATTCTTTTTGTTCTTTGTTTAGTTTTTATTTTTTACTTTTTGTTGTTGTTGTTGTTTTGAGACAGGGTTTCTCTGTGTAGCCTTGACTGTCCTGGACTCACTTTGTAGACTAGGCTGGCCTGGAACTCACAGCGATCCGCCTGCCTCTGCCTCCCGAGTGCTGGGATTAAACGCATGCGCTACCACCGCCCGGCTTTTATTGTTGGTTTTTCGAGACAGGGTTTCTCTGTGTGGCCTTGGCTCTCCTGGACTCGCATTGTGGACCAGCCAAGCCTCGAACTCACAGAGATCCGCCTGCCTCTGCCTCCCAAGTGCTAGGATTAAAGGCGTGCTCCACCACATCAGGCTTCATTTACTGATCTTAAAATGACATTTATTGTCAGTGGGGGCCAGGAATGGGGGTGGGGTGGGGGTTAGGGAGGGCTTGCTGAGAGTACAGCCCTGTGCTCAGGTCCCAGCACCACAGAGACTGGACGCACACCTATAGCCCCATTGCTTGGGGGGCAGGCACGGGAGGACCAGAAATTGAAGACTATCTGGCAGAAATGTGTTCAAGAGTTACCTGGGGCACATGAGACATTGCCTGTGCTGCCCTTTACTATAACTACACTCATTTTACCTTGACATTTCAGGGCTGCCACTCGGGCCCCCTACTCCAGGGGAGGAGGAAGGGTAACTAACCCTATGACATTTAATTCAACCAAGGGAGCAGCAGCATCTTCAACCATTGAGTATGGCACAAGGGGAACAGCGCTGCCACTCTCTCACCATCCTGAAAGCTCCCTCTCCGTGTTGGATGATTTGGGAACCAAGAAGCTGGGAGCTGAACTTGCATTCTCTGTTGGGGAGGCATGGACTTAATGCCTGAACCATTTTTTCCAGTGTCTTTTTCATTCCCTTTATTCATTTATGGACAGGGTCTCAGCCAGCAGATTTTATGGGGAACCAAGGCAGGCAGTCATTTTGGTGCTCAGTTTTGTCCCTCTTAAAAGGTAGTGAACCACGCTCTAAAAATGTATTTTCTTAGCCGGGCAGTGGTGGCACACACCTTTAATCCCAGCACTCAGGAGGCAGAGGCAGGAGGATAGCTGAGTTGGAGGCCAGCCTGGTCTACAGAGCTAATCCAGGACAGCCAAGGATACACAGAGAAACCCTGTCTCAAAAAACAAAGCAAAACAGAAAAAAAAATTTTTTTTTTCTTTTAAACAATTGTTTTATTTTCTTTCCTGGTCTACAGAGTGAGTTCCAGGGCAGCCAAGGCTACATCAGAGAAACCCAGTCTTAACAAACAAACAAAGCCGGGCGGTGGTGGCACATGCCTTTAATCCCAGCACTCAGGAGGCAGAGGCAGGCGGATCGCTGTGAGTTCGAGGCCAGCCCGGTCTACAAAAGGGAGTCCAGGACAGCCAAGGCTACACAGAGAAACCCTGTCTCAAAAAACCAAAAACAAACAAACAAAAAAAATTTTTTTCTCTTTTTTCTCTTGTTTAATTTATCATCATCATCGTTGTTGGTTATATGTGCATGACCACACACACAAATGGTGGGGAGCGGGCTGGGCACATGACAGCCGGGCCGTGTCTGTGAAGGTCAGAAGATAACTGCGGAGTCGGCTCTCTTCTGCCTTTATGTGGGTACCTGGGATCAAAGCACCATTATCCACTAAGCCATCTGGATGGCCCTATTATTTTCAAGGTTTTTCTTTTTCAGCTGCACTTTTGAGACCAGTGATGTCTGTGTCTTTCTTGTTGACATCCCTTGCACTCTCCCCCCATTTTGTGGATGTTCGGCCTCAAGCCCTTGAAACCCTTTCTGTTGGCGTCTGCTGGTATTTGTTTACCGTGTATTCCTCCAGGGCCATCAGGGTAGGGAGTGGGTTAACTCAGAACAAACCAGTCATTAAACAGTGCGCGTGCTTGTGGACTCCTTTTTATGACATGACACACAAATATATCTTTTTAAAAATTAATTTATTTTGGGCTAGAGAGATGACTCAGCCATTAAAGGCTAGGCTCACAACCAAAAAATTAATTTATTTTATGAGTGTTTAGCTTGCACATATGTCTGTGCATCATGTGTATGCCTGTTGCCCAGGGAGGTCAGAAGAGGGTACTGGATCCCCCCTGAGACTGGACAGTTTTAAGCCACCTTTGTAGGTACTGGGAACTGAATCTCTGGAAGAGCACTCAGCATTCCTAACCAGTAAGCATTTCTCCAGCTACGTGCTTGGGGCTCTCTTTTAGAGAGTTCAGGAAAAGGAAAGGTTTGGTTGTTTAATTTCAAGATTCTTTATCTCCCCCTCCCTCCCACGGTACTCCCCAAACAGCGTTTATTTGAGTAATCCTGGCTGGCCTGGAGCTTTCTCTTGGTAAACCAGACTGGCCTTGAACTCACAGAGTTCCATCTGCCTTTGCCTCCTGAGTGCTGGGATTAAAGGTGTGAGCCACTATGCCGGGCTGCTTCTTTTTCTTTATTATGCTTGTCCTGAAAGTATCAGGAATATGTTTGAATAGAAACTGTCCAAATTTGATTGTTTTGGGTTTTTAGTTTGGTTGGTTGGTTTTTGGTTTTTCCAAGACAGGCTTTCTCTGAGTATCCTTGACTGTCCTAGAACTCACTCTGTAGACTAGGCTTTACTCGATCGAACTCAGAGATCTGCCTGCGTCTGCCTCCCAGGTGTTGGGATTAAAGGCGAGCGTCACCACACCTGGCAATTTGGCTGTAGTTAGGGGGAGAAGAAACTTGTTTCATTGTTTGGAATGGGGTGCAGCTTCATGTAGGTGGAAGTGCTGGGTGGCTAACAGATTGCTAGGTACCGTGTTCAGGGAGGGCATGTATACAGTTCAGTCCAAGTTAAATGGGAGATCTCATGTTGCTACCAGGTTGCCAGGTATACTGTTTGGAGTGGGGTGTGTATACACAATATATATTGCCGGGTGTGGTGGCACACACCTTTAAACCCAGCACTCGGGAGGCAGAGGCAGGTGGATCGCTGTGAGTTCGAGGCCAGCCTGGTCTACAAAGTGAGTCCAGGACAGCCAAGGCTACACAGAGAAACCCTGTCTCAAAAAACCAAAATAAATAAATAAAAATAATAATAAATAAAATTATATAATAAATATGTATTTGTGTGTATGTATATACCATGTGTGTGTGGGTGCCTGCAGAGGCCAGAGGAGGGTGTCAGATTCCCTGGAGTGGGAGTTACAAGCGACTGTGAGTCTCCATTTAGGACCCATAGTGTGATCTTTGGGAGGAGCAGGAAGTTCTCTTACTGCTGAGTCATTTCTCCAGCAATCCCCACACACCTATAATTCTTACTCTAGAAATAATACAGTTGTAAAATTTTTCTCTAGAAGAGCCAGGAGCTGTGTTCCACACCTGTAATCCCAGCACTCAGGAAGCAGAGGCAAGTGGATCTTTTGAGAGTTAGAGACCAGCCTGATCTACAAAGCAAGTCCAGGACAGCCAAGGCTACACAGAGAGACCCTGTCTCAAAAAACCAAACCAAATCAAACCAAAACTTTTTTTTTAACAGTTGATTTATTTAATAAATTAATTAGCAGGTTAATTAATTTGGTGTTTTGAGACCAGGTTTCTTTACATTGCCTTGACTGTCCTGGAAACCCTTTTTTTATTTTATTTTTCTCTCTAAAACGTGTCAATGCTCTTGAAAATCCTTGGGATTCTTCCTCAGAAATTCACTTTCCCCAGGGGGCCATATTCAGAGCCTGGAGTTGGGGAGTTATTGAGGGTAGGGCCTGAAAAGCACTTCAACTGAATCAGATTTTCATATCCTGCTTTCCAGAGAGCAGGAACATAGGGCTCACCCCTAAAAGGTAATATGGCCTCAAGTACTGAGGGGGAGGGGAAAGTCAGCAACAGCTGAAAGTCAGGTGATGTCTGAGTTTTCTCAACAGAGCTCAAGCCCGGGACATAAGGACAGCCCTGGTTCTGTGCCAAGTGTGCCAGAGCGAAGATCTGAGTCACTGCAGACATGGAAGGTGGAAGCAAGTTCTGTCTGCTCCAGAGTCATAGGGCAGAACCCCACCATGCCATGTTATCTTCCTAAGTCACCCCGGGATCTTTCCTGGTGGCTGGGTCTGACTCAGGGTCTATTTTCCTTGTGCTAATCTATCTGCTGTTTCTCTGCTGTATGACTGAGCACATTTCCTGGGTAGCCAGTTGGGGAGAAAGGCCAAAAATACTGTTACGAGTGTGTGGCTTAGGGTAAGACTTAGGACAACATATTTGTTCACTGAGCAGGTGTTTGCGGTGTTAGCTCCCTCTGCTGTTTGGAGTCTCCTGAAACGGCCTGCACTCGCGGTCTACTTACTTTAGTGTACATCTCTAGGCGCAGACTCTCGTTTTATTATATAGTCCCATATTAAAGGTCTGTATCAGATACCACTCACCTGAACCCAGTAAACAGAGTTTACGGCTTCCTTGTGCTCCCCTAAATGAAGATGGAAAGGACAGAGTTGACGGAGAAACAGAATTATCCTGGGAGCATGAAGTCAGTCTTTCAGTAAAGTAGCCACTTAGCAGAAACACAAGAGTGACTCCTCACCCTGAGGCCTTGTGAGTTTGCAGCGGGTAGCAACAATAAAAGCCAGGTGAGCACCATTTGTATGGCACACGGTAGCCAAGGGCCCATCCCTAACTCTTCAGACTCCTCAAGCACAAATGTTGCCCTTAAATTCTCTCTCTCCACCCCTGCAGACACATGTAGGTGTTTGCAAAAGCCAAAAGAAGGTGACAGATGCCCTAGAGCTGGGATTACAGGCAACTGTAAGCCACCCCATTTAAGTGTTAGGAATTGAATCGTAGCTCTCTTCCACAGCAGCACAAGCTCCTGATACCTGAACCATCTCTCCAGATCCTTATAGGAAATCTTTTATTTTATGTATTTATTTATTGTTTCTTTTTTTTTTTTTTTTTGGTTTTTCGAGACAGGGTTTCTCTGTGTAGCCTTGGCCATCCTGGACTCACTTTGTAGACCAGGCTGGCCTCGAACTCACAGCGATCTGCCTGGCTCTGCCTCCCGAGTGCTGGGATTAAAGGCGTGCGCCACCACACCCGGCCTTTGTTTTTGTTTTCTAAGACAGGGTTTCTCTTGTAGTCCTGGCTGTCCTGGACTCGTTTTGTAGACCAGGCTGGCCTCAAACTCACAGTGGTCCACCTGCCTCGGCCTCCCAAGGCCTGGGATTAAAGGCATATGCTATTCTTTTTTATTTTTAATCTTTGTTGTTGTCTTTGCTGTTTTGTTTTGTTTTGTTTTGTTTTGAGACAGAGTCCCTGGCTGCTGTGCAACTCACTCTGTAGACCAAATTGGTCTTCAACTCAGAAATTCACCTGCCTCTGCCTTTTGAGTGCTGGGATTAAAGGTGTGTGCCAAAAAAAAAAAAAAAAAAGGTGTGTGCCATCATGTCTAGCCTCTTTTTAAGTTTTTAAAAAAAGATTTATTTACTTATTGTTATGTATATAGTGCTCTGCCTCCATGTACACCTGCATGCCAGAAGAGAGCATCAGGTCACATTACAGATGGTTGTGAGCCAACCATGTGGTTGCTGGGAACTGAACTCAGGACCACAGCGATCCACCTGCCTCTGCCTCCTGAGTGCTGGATTAAAGGCATGCGTCACCACGCCCAGTTCCAGCCCTTCTTCTTAAGTTTTTAAATGATAGGGTAATTTTACACATTTCTAGGGTACTATATGACAATTCAATCTGAAGGTGCTGCTCTGAACAGGGAAACTGGACTATCTTCCACTCCTGGTATGATCATTTTCTTTGTGTTGGGGGCGTTCACTATTCTACCAGCCACATTGAAAAATTAACTGATTACTATCAACTGTAGTCACCCTAGAAGTGAGTCTTCCTAACCTACTTTACCCCTACTACACCCACTAGTATCCAGCATGTGTAACGCTGCGGCCCTTTAATATAGTTTATGTTGTGGTGAGCCCCAGCCATAAAAGTATTTTTATTGCTATGTTATAACTGTAATCTTGTTATTGTTATGAATTGTAATATAAATATATTTTCTTTTTTTAAGATTTTTTTTTTTTTGCGCTGTGCATGGTGGCACACACCTTTAATCCTAGCACTCGGGAGGCAGAGGCAGGTGGATTGCTGTGAGTTTGAGGCCAGCCTGGTCTACAAAGCAAGTCCAGGACAGCTAAGGCTACACAGAGAAACCCTGTCTTGAAAAACCAAAAAAATAAAAATAAAAGATTTTTTGGGCCATGCGTGGTGGTGCACACCTTTAATCCCAGCATTAGGGAGAGAGAGGCAGGCAGATCAATGTGAGTTTG
Organism: Acomys percivali; assembly: GCA_907169655.1. Lineage (NCBI taxonomy): Eukaryota > Metazoa > Chordata > Mammalia > Rodentia > Muridae > Acomys > Acomys percivali. Next base: position 91,903,766 of record OU015755.1, on the reverse strand, counting down.
AGGCCAGCCTGTTCTACAAAGTGAGTGCAGGACAGCCAAGGCTACACAGAGAAATCCTGTCCCAAAATTTAAAAAAAAAAAAAAAAAAAGAATTTTTTGTTTTTCTTTCTTCTTTCTTTTTTGTTTGTTTGTTTGGGTTTTTTGAGACAGGGGTTCTCTGTATAATAACCCTGGTTGTCCTGGACTCACTTTGTAGACCAGGCTGGCCTCGAACTCACAGATATCCGCTTGCCTCTGCATCCCAAGTGCTGGGATTAAAGGTGTGAAGATTTACTTATTTTATGTATACAGTGCTCTGCTTGCATGTACATCTTCCCACCAGAAGAGGGCACCAGATCACATTATAGAAGGTTGTGAGTCACCATGTGTTTGCTGGTAATTGAACTCAGAACCTCTGGAAGAACAATTAGTGCTCCTAACCTCTGAGCCATCTCACCAGGCCAATGGTCTTAGGCAATCTCTACGTGAAAGGATCATTCAACACCCCCAGCCCACACCCACACCCCACAAAGGGGTCAAACCCCACAAGTTGAGAACTGCTACACTAGCTAATCTCTCTCCACTGGAAGTCTCTTGTTTTTCTTTTTGTGGTAGGCCCGGGATTTACTATACCAGCCTCTGGCACCTGAGTGCTGAGATTAAAGGCATTTGTTGCCACGGTCAGCCATGTCCTGGTTTCTCTAAGCTTCCTGGCTACGTGCCTACTCAAGGTCTTGGCTGCTCTGGGCATAGGAGTCATACATACTGTTCCAGTAAATCTTGATGCTTGTTTCCAAGAAAAGCCCAGAAGGAGGGAGAGGAGTTAGGTCAATCTAAAAGTCAATTAAAAAAAAAAAAATCTATACTAAAGTGTTGGCTGTAAAAGAAGAGCATGCCAGCCTCTGAAGGTTACCTCAGCCTGGTGTTTGGGAAGCTGAGGCCAGAGTGGGTGTTGGTGGCTACTGGCTAATCCATGTGAGACCTGAATTTGGTCCTCAGGGTAAGAGAAAGGGGTCTACCATGGTGGTCACAAGGTTGTCCTCTGGCCTTCACACGCACACACACAGAATAACTAAAGATTTTGGAGGAGTCCAGAGTTCTGTGTGATGAAACACTCCTGTAATCCTAGCACTTGGGAAGTGGATGAAAGGAGAATATGGCGGCCTGTTTCAAAGACCAACACCCAAATCAAACCCACGCGTTCTCCTCAAAAAACAAACAACTATTGTGTCCTGTGCCATGCTGTGATGGCATACTTTGCTACATAGGTGATGTGAGGTCAGACTATATGAGACACTGCATCGTAGAAAAAGGCTGGGGATGGTAGCACACACCTTAATCCCATCACTCTAGGAGGCAGAGGGAGGCTGATCTTTGAGTTTGAGGCTGGCCTGGTCTACAGAGTGAGTCCAGGACAGCCAAGGCCACACAGAAAAACTGTCTAGAAAACCAAAAGAAACAAAGAAATGGGGTGCTGGGGATAGTTCAAATGGTAGAGTGCCAGAACCATGAGAGAGAGGAGAAAAGGGGGGAACAGAGGGGGAGAGAGAGAGAGAAAGAGAGAGAGAGAGAGAGAGAGAGAGAGAGAGAGAGAGAGAGAGAGAGCGAGAGAGAGCGCAGACCCCTTGGAAGGGGAAATGAGGTTATAACTGAGGGTGCCAGCTTGTTCTGTGAACTCTGTGATTTCAGGGTGGATGATGTGACACACACATCATTATGTTAGCTACCATACTTTGTGATCCTGTCAGGGGAACTGATGCTAGTTTTTCTTTTAGTGTCCCCAACTGCTGCCCCCCCCTGCCGCCCTTTGTTGTTGTTCTTAGGCATAGGTAACCCTGTCTGTCCCTATGTACACCAGGTTGGCTTCAAACTCACAAATATCCACCTGCCTTTGCCTCCCAAGGGCTGGGATTAAAGCGTGGGCCATGATACCCAGTTTCCATATTTTACATTTTTAAAAAAAGATGTATTTATTTTATTATGTATACAGTGCCCTGCCTGCATGTACACATGCACACCGGAAGAGTGCAGTAAATCACTTTATAGATGGTTGTGAGCCACCATGTGGTTGCTGAGAATTGAACTCAGGGCCTCTGGAAGAGCAGTCAGTGCTCTTAACCTCTGAGCCATCTCTCCAGCCCCCCAGATTTAAATTTTTATCTTTGAGACAAGGTCTCACTATGCAATCCTGCCTGGCCGAAAGCCTACTAGTTGACAGGCCAGCCTCATTCAGGGCTCTACTGCCTGTGCTTCAGTGCTGGCATTAAAGACAAACACCACCTGGCGCACACCTTTAATCCCAGCACTTGGGAGGCAGAGGCAGGCGGATCGCTGTGAGTTCGAGGCCAGCCTGGTCTACAAAGTGAGTCTAGGACAGCCAAGGCTACACAGGGAAACCCTATTTTGAAAAAACAAAAACAAAAAGAAAAGTTTATTTGTACATTGTTTATGGTTTTCTATTAGGGGACAAGTGGGTCTTAACAAAATGGCCTGGCCTAGCCTGAAGCAGTATTGCCTCAGCCTTCAGGGTGCTGTGGGTTACAGGTATGTACCACCATGCAGGTTCAAGAAATCTTATCAACTCTTCTCTTTTTACACTACCTTAGAGCTAAGCTCCACCTTCTTATCACATTTCCCCACAAAGCTCTATGGGCATCTCTCCAGCAATCAAGAGAACCTGGGAGCAGACTACGAACATTTTTGTTTTGTTTTGTTTTGTTTTAATTCAGTGCAAAGGATCTGAGGCAAGTCTTGCTATGTAACTCACTCTGACCTTTACCTGTAGGTGACCCTGAGCCTGGAGTAGTGTGATCATGTGTCACATACCACACTCAACAAACTGCTAAAAAAAAACAAAGCATAATAGCAAACATTTTCTTGTGTGTGTGTGGTTGTTTTTTATGTTGTTTTCTGAGACAGGGTGTTTCTCTGTGTAGCCTTGGCTGTCCTGGGCTTGCTTGGTAGACCAGGCTGGCCTCGAACTCAAGAGATTCACCTGCCTCTGCCTCCCTGAGCGCTGGGATTACAAGTGTGTACCACCAGGACTAGCTAATAATAGCAAACATGGCTTTCCTTTGTTCAAATTCCAATTTTGTGTGCAGAGATCAATGAGACCTGTAAGGTTCTTAAAATTTTCCTGGCCAAAGCACTCAAGCAGCCACAGGAGCCAGGCATGGTAGTGCATGCCTTTAATCCCAGCACTCAGGAGGGAGAAGCAGGTGAATCGCTATGAGTTTGAGGCCGGTTTGGTCTACAAATCCAGTCCAGGACAGCCAAGGCTACACAGAGAAACCCCCATCTCAAAAACCAACATCCCCCCTTCTCAAAACAAAACAAAACAAAAATCGTAGGCAAGATGGCATTTTTTCCAGAGACAGGGTTTCACTGTGTAGTCTTGGCTGTCCTGAGTCACTTTGGTTTTTTGTTGTTTTTCTCGAGACAGTTTCTCTGTGTAGCCTTGGCTGTCCTAGACATGCTTTGTAGACTAGGCTGGCCTTGAACTCACATCGATCCAACTGTCTCTGCCTTCTGAGTGCCAATATTAAAGTCATGTGCCACCACTCCCAACTCTGAGTCACTTTGTAGACCAGATTGGTCTTGAACTCACAGCAATCCACCTGCCTCTGCCTCTGGAGTGCTGGAATTAAAGGTGTGCATTCAGCCTTGATTTTTACTACTTACCTTTTGTTTTGTTTTTTGAGACATGGTTTCTGTTTAATAGCTCTGGTTGTCCTGGAACTCACTTTGTAGTCCAGACTGGCCTCGAACTCATGGAAATCCACTTGCCTCTGCCTCCCAAACGCTGGGATTAAAGAAGTGAGCCACCACTGCCTGGCTTAATACTAACCTTTTGAGCAACAGACAGGTGTATTGCTTGAGAGTTTGAGGCTAGCCTGCATTACTTAAGACTTTATCCTTTTGGCTGGGTGTGGTGGCTCACACCTTTAATCCCAGTAGTGGGAGGCAGAGGCAGGTGGATTGCTGCGAGTTCGAGGCCAGCCTGGTCTACAAATCAAGTCCTGGACAGCCCAAGGCTAACACAAAAGACTCTGTCTCAAAAACCAAAACAAAAAACAAAACATCAAAAACCAAAGAAATAAAACAACAGAATCAAAAACTTTGTCCTTTTAACAACAAACACCAAGCCACTAACAGTGGCAGTCTGTTCAAAGGCAAGCTAAGGATTAAGAGTACAAAGCAACCAGTCTGGGTTATACTTTTGTCCAAAAATTTAAAAAGGTGGGGTAGGCATCCAATAGAGGGCTGGTCAGACAGCTCAGATTGCTGCTTGCCAAGACTTAATTTGATTCCCAGAAACCATGAGGCCATCTGTCCCCAGTACATTAGAGGGAACCATAGGAAAAATCTGAGGTTTACTGAGTATATTATGTACTCATATACAAAGCTCACATACTTGGCTAGCACTTAAAAAAATGACTGTCATCTTTCAATTTCTCTTACAGTCTATAGCCCTCAAACTCACTTGGGTAGACCAGGGAGACCCATGTTGCCCCAGGGCTGACATTCAAGGCCTGGCTTTTAAAACAAACTGCAGTCCTGCATTGAATATTGTAATTTCCTTTACAAACCTTACCTCCAGTTGCTAAGTACCAGCTACAAAAGCATTTTCAAAATCTTGAGCCATTAACAATTAAGTAATCTGACAGACTTGTAGCTTCAAGTTCTTGGTGAACCCTAAGATATAGGCCTCTTAGGCCTCTAAGTCCCATTTGAAAATGCTTGCTGCGGGCATGGTGGCACACACCTTTAATCCCTGTACTCAGGAGGCAGAGGCAGGTGATTGCTGTGCGTTGGAGGCCAGCCTGGTCTACAAAAGTGAGTCCAGGAATTGCCAGGACTGTTACACTGAGAAACTCTAACCTCGAAAAAACAAAAAAACATTGCTTGGGGGCTGGAGAGCGGGCTCAGAGGTTGAGCACTGACTGCTCTTCCAAAGGTCCTGAGTTCAATTCCCAGCAACCACATGGTGGCTCACCACCATCTGAGATCTGGTGCTCTCTTCTGACCTGCAGGCAGAATACTGTGTACATGTTTTTTAAAAAATGATTGCTAAAGCTGAGGAAACATGGGTGATTTTCAGGCTGGCCAGAGGCATAGTTAAACTAAAAATTTTGGGGATTGAGGGGATGCAAAGCTTCCAACCACAGAGGTGTTCACTTTAAAGGCTTTTAGTGTTTCTATTACTTACCACTTCTACAAGAGTGCTGGGCTTTTTCCTAATCAAGAATTACCACCCCAACCAGCCTTAAGAAACTAAACCTGGAGCCAGGTGTGGTGGCGCACGGCTATAATCCCAGCACTCGGGAGGCAGAGGCAGGTGGATCGCTGTGAGTTCGAGGCCAGCCTGGTCTACTAAGCGGGTCCAGATCAGCCAAGGTTACACAGAGAGACCCTGTCTCAAAAACCCCCCCCAAAAACAAAAAAAAACCCCGTCTTGAAAAAACAAAAAAAAAAAAAAAAAAAATAGGACAGCCAAGGCTACACAGAGAAACCCTGTCTTGAAAAAACAAAACAAAACAAAAAACCAAAAAAACAAAACCAACAAAAAAACTAAACCTGACAGTATCTTACCCAAGCAATGTAGCTGTTTACTTTAGTAATCTAGAGACCGCTCCCCCATACATCTTTTTAAAGTACCTAAAAACATTCAACCAAATTTTTAGTTTGCCTATTTTCTACAAGGTCTATAATGAGGTGTCAGCCAAATACGTTTGCTTTCTCCCAATGTAAAAAGGCTTTATGGCAACCCCCACTCCATATCCCAAATTGACATTTTACCTTTACATTTTTCTTACATTTTGCCTACAGGCCACAAGATCTCATTATTGATCATTATGAGTCACCATGTGGCTGCTCCTAATTGAACTCCACCCTTTGGAAGAGCAGCTCTTAACCTTTGAGCCATCCCTCCAGCCCCCTCCCCACCATTAACTTTTAAACAAAGTTTCCATCTAAGTATAAGCTGTAAGTGATGCAAATTTTGGTCAATAGTAATCTCCTTAAATCATGCCCTCAACACATTTAAGAGTACCCCACCACCACAAAATTTCACAAATGACACCATATATGCTTACCATGCAACAAAACCTTTATTAACATTTTTAACAGAGGTTCAGCTATTATTGAAACTTGTACTTTCTAAACTTAAATTGGGGCAAATGGCTAGAGTGTAGAGTGATGCCATCACTGCCCACAAGGAATGCAGACTTAAGAATTAATAGCCACCCCTCAGACGGAGGACCAGGTGCAGGGTCGACTCTTTCTGGA
>OU015755.1:91855585-91897489 GCA_907169655.1 Acomys percivali | reverse complement strand
TCCAGGGTGATGGTCTTGCCGGTCAGGGTCTTCACGAAGATCTGCATTTTGACCTTGAATTTAAGAAGTAAAGCGTAGTTTATAATTTAAGCGTCTAATAAAATCCCCACCAACCACCTCTAGTGAAAACTCCTGTTTCATCACAACACAAAATGTTTTGTCATAGTTTCAAACTGCTAAAGCATTTCAAAACACTAAACCGGCACCCAGAACATTCACTAACTGAAGGACATGGAGTAATAGCCGTGATAAATTAATTAAAAAAAAAAATCCGCGCTTAAATGGGAAACAATGGCTCCTACGTTAGAATTAGCGTATAAATCTAGCTAAAGTCAGGACGACCTCTTTTCTGCTTTCCCCCACTCAAAGATCCACGATGGACTCTCCATCGGTTAAGCGTCTGTTAAGCTCCCTGGCGCGCGCGCCAGGGCCGCCCCCGCTCCGCTCCGCGCACGCGAACAAGGCCCCACTCTTCCTGGAAGGCCCGTTTGCCGCGTCACGTCAGCTCGCCCTCCCCCTCCCCCACTCCCGTGGAAAAACACCGCTTAGCCTCACGTCAAAGCCCTCTTTCCCGACCTTTCCATAACTTAAGCGACGCAGACCAGTACCTGCTAACGAACGAGATGAAAGCACAAACCGCGGGGCGCGTCGGGAGACCGAAACGGAAGGACCAACGAACAAGACAAAGCCGCTCGTCACTCAGCGTTCCGGCGCCCGCGCGAGCCGCTATTTATGCAGCGTCTGTTGCGTCACATCTCACTCCTACGTAGCTGACGTCTTCCTACGCCACTGAAAGTAGTCCTCCGGACCTCCACCTCCCGCAGCCTAATCAGCCTTCTCAACTGAGCTCCCGAGTCCTCAGAACCGAAGCAAGGCGCACTACCAAATGAAGACGCCTCTATTCCCGGCGACTCGTCCCCTTTTGTACAAAAAAAAGGGAAAAATTATCGGGCGGATGAATCCACGTGAGAGGGCCCTCCCTCGAAAGCGCTGGAAACTTCCTTACGGCGCCAGCGCTGATTGGTGAGGAGACAAAGATGAGGCGGGCGCTGATTGGTGGAGGACGCGGGCCGCTCGTTGTTGCTGGGCGTGGTTCCGGGGGGGCGGCAGTTTAACGTGGACGTTGCTAAGTAACTGAATGCGCATGCGCAGCGGTTTGTCTGCTTGAAATACGTCTCCTGCCTGGAAGGGGGGGAGGGGAGGTCTCTTCCCGCGTCCGGAACCCTTCCCCCACCCACCCCCACCCGAGCCCCGCGTGCTCCTCTCCCACCCCCGAGCTCGCCGAGCCCGCCATAGGGTGAATTGCGACCCCACGCTGCTCGCACTGGATGGACGCTAGTTTCACTCTGGCCCCTGCGGTGTGGACTTTGATGCTTCCGCATCCATAGTGCTTGTCTTTGTTTTGTTCTTAGCTGCCCCCACCCCCAACCCCCAGGCCCAGATGTGAGCCTGGGGCGTCAGCTGCGGGGCTGGAGGCTCAGGGCTTAGTGAGAGATTCGGGACCGGGCCCCGCCGGCCTCACAGTCCACTTCCTCTTAGGCATTCTCCAAACAAAGGAAAGACGTACCCATTGGACTCAGTACCTGGGGTGCACCCACCTCTCCCAAGGGGGTGCCAGTTGTGCAAAGGAAGGGTTGTGAGTACTTAATCCTAGGACCTCAGTACTGGGTTCAGGGGTCCTGGGTGTGGCTGCTTTTCCCTCATCGAGATAAACAAGGAACTATCAGGACTGCGTGGGTCGCCGCGTCATGCGGAGTCATGAGGTTGGACCGTAAATAACCTTGAAAATAGCTTTGTCTGTACTGGCTCCCAACCTCCGTACATTAAGAAGTTTAGGAATGTTAACAAATTAGGTAAACTTCATTCTGTAAAGGTTCACTAGTTATTAACCGGACGAAACGTAGGAATATATCTGGTCCGCCTAGCTTGAACAAAAAGCCCCAGTTTGATTCCCCAGCCCAATGTCTGTCTGCTTTGTAGAATACAGACCGGGTAGAGTTTAAATTGAAGTAAATTGAATTTAGAAAGTGTCTATTTTACAGTAGTTCACTTTTATTAGGGTTCATGAGTTGGACCTTGTTTTCACCAAGCAGAGTACATCCTGAGTCAGACATTTTGAGGTGCAGATCTTATGACTGGTGTGATGACTTCACTGGGGTAAGTTCCAGCAATTGCCAGGACAGCCTTACTGCTTCCTGGTTTATTGTTTTGTCCAAGTGGCTTATTTGGTCACAGCCATAATGCTACATAAAGATGGCTTCCGGACTCCTGCGGTGTGTTTTTCATGGTATATTTTTGTTATTCAGTCATGTGTTGCCCCCTACCCCTACCCAATCAAGACAAGGCATCACTATGTAGCCCTGGTGGGCATGGAACTCCTGTGTGGACCAGGCTGCCTTGGAGCGCACAGAGATCCTCTTGGCTCTGTCTCCCATGTGCTGAGTGCTATAAACAGATCTTTTTGAAATTATTTTATGTGTATGAGTGTTTCCTCATATATATGTCAATATGCTACCTGTGTACCTGGTATCTGAGGCACTCATAGACGGTGCCAGATATGCTGGAACTGTATAGACTGTTGAGTTCTCACGTGGAGGCTTGAGAATTGAGCCCATTATTCCCGAAGAGCAGCCAGTGCTTCTAACTGCTGAGCAATCTTTCTAGCCCTCTGTAAGCAGTTTTTGTTTGTTTTTGTTTTTTTAAAGAAAGACGGTGTAAATCTTGAGGTTAGAAATTCAGTGACTTAGCACTGTGCTCAACAATGTTTCTCCAGTGATTAAAGAACCATTTTACAGCCTGGTATGCACACCGGTAATCCCAGCACTCTGGGAGGCAGAAGCAGGCTACACAGAGAAACCTTGTCTCAAAAAACCATTAAAAAAGAAAAAGAAAGAAAGGCACTGCTGATCCAACTCTAAAAAACTGTCATATCTATTAATACAGTATGAGAACAAGAAAAAACATTATTAGTTTAACCAATCATGCTAAAATTTGGGTAACCTGTTCTCCCCATGCCCTTTGGTTGTTTTTTTTTAGAGTGTTTCTCTTTGTAGCCTTGGCTGTCCTGGACTTGTTTTGTAGACCTGGTGAGTATTATTTCTTTAACAGCATCAGTCCACTGAGGTACTTTTGTTAATGTCATGAAAATTAATAATGCTATGTAAATTCGGAAGGTAGCATTTACCACAGACAGTTTGATAAAAAGGAAATAAAGATTGAGATAAATAATACCAGGGAGCCAGGCAGATGTGGCGCACGCCTTTAATCCTAGCACTCAGGAGGCAGAGACAGGCAGCTCTGTGAGTTTGAGGCCAGCCTGGTCTACAGAGGGAGTTCCAGGACAGTGAAATGCTGTCTCAAAGAACCAAAAAAATTTCAAAAGCGCCAGGAAATGAGATGAGGCCTGGTCATGTGAGCTAAAAAATTTGGCTTCTGTGGGTGAGAGGACAGCCTGGCCAAGGCATCCTAGCCTGTCAAGTTCCTTTCTTTCCTACAGGAAGCTCAGGTATCAAGTTACAGAGTAGAAAATGGTGGCCTTTGCCTTGTCCCTATGCCTGCTCAGTATGTGTGACACAGCGTCTCCTTCCCTCTAGTGGCTGTATTACCATCTCTGGCCCAAATCCTGTCTGAAAAGCACATTTGCATATGAGAGTCTCAAAAACCCTGTCACAAAACACCAAAAAAAAAAAAAAAAGGAATGTGTGAGCTCTCTGGAGGCAGAGGCAGCAGGCCGATCGCTGCGAGTTCAAGGCCAGTCTGGTCTACAAAGAGAGTCCAGGACAGCCAAGGCTACACAGGGAAACCCTGTCTCGAAAAACAAACAAAACAAAAAGGCATATGTGCAGCAGTGTTTGTAGGAAGCAGATCTCTTGAGCACCATTCTGTGTTCAGAATCCCTTTTTCTGAAATCCAGTACAGATTTGTCAAGGGTTTTGTTTTGTCACTTTGGCCTGTTCTGTGGGTTCTTGGTTTTATTTTTGTTTTGAGACAGGATCACACTATGTAGCTCCAGCTGTCCTGGAATTCATTTATAGGCCAGCCGGGCCTGGCCCTCAGAGATATCTACTCCCCCACCCCCACCCCTCTAAGTGCTGGGATTACAGGTGTGGGTCACCACAGCCAGCTGGGCTCTTGTTTTGTTTTGTGAGCACACCACATGGGAGTCAGTCCAAGTGTCTTGCATCACCAGACCAACATGTTGACTTTAGGAATTTAAACTCAATGCAGAAAACTTAAGATTTCCTATAAGGAAGGCTGGGTGCGGGTGGCACATGCACTTGAGAGGCAGAGGCAGGTGGATTGCTGTGAATTTGAGGCCAGCTCGGTCTACAAAGTGAGTCCAGGACAGCAAAGGCTACACAGAGAAACTCTGTCTCAGAACCACTCCCCCCAATTTTTTTTCCTATAAGGATCTGGATCTGGAGAGATGTCTCAGGTATCAGGAGCTTGTGCTGCTGTGGAAGAGAGCTATAATTCAATTCCTAACACTTAAATGGGGTAGCTTTCCACTGCCTGTAATACCAGCTCTAGGGCATCTGTCACCTTCTTTTGGCTTTTGTAGACACCTACACATAATGTGTGCAGACAAACAAATAAAAAATTTTAATTGAGCTGAGCATGGTGGCGCACGCCTTTATACCAGCACTACGGAGACAGGCTGGTGGATCACTGGGAGTTCGAGGCCAGCCTGGTCTACAAAGCAGGACAGCAGGATAGCCAAGGTTACACAGAGAAATCGTGTATCCAAAACCCAACCAATGAACCAAACAACCAACCAAAAACATTAGGGGGCTGGAGAGATGGCTCAGAGGTTAAAAGTACTGGCTGCTCTTCCAGAGGTCCTGAGTTTAATTCCCAGCACCCACATGGTGGCTCACAGACATCTGTAATGAGATCTGGTGCCCTCTGCAGGCAGAATACTGTGTACATAATAAATAAATCCTTTTTAAAAACGTTAATTTTTCTTTCAGTTGTGGTAAGATACAGTATACATAAAAATTACTATTTTAAGCATATTGTTTTGGTTGGGTTTTGGTTTTTTTGAGACAGGGTTTCTCTGTGTAGCCTTGGCTGTCCTGGACTCACTCTGTAGATCAGGCTGTCCTGGAACTCACAGTGATCTGCCTTCCTCCTGAATGCTGGGAGTAAAGGCGTGCCCCACCATGCCTGGCTTGGTAATATTGTTTGTTTTTGTGAGGCAGAGTTTCACTATGTTGGCCAGGCTGGCTTTGAACTCATTATCCATCTGCCTGAGGCTCCCTTTGATACTGAAATTGTAGGAATTTAACTTCATTTTTCCTTTTTATTTTTTGTAAAATTTAACAATCACATGTATTTGTGAGCCACAATGGCATGTGAAGATCAGAGGGCAATTTGAAGAAGTTGGTCGGTTCTTGCCTTCTACTATGTGGGTTCCAGAAATCAGACTCAGTCATCAGGGGTGGTGACAGACACTTTTACCCATGGAGCCATCTGGTGGGCTGCATTTTTTTTTTCTTTTAGGCATTGGAGATGTGAATCTCAGTTTTATTTTAAAAATGTTCATATCTCTGTGGAATAATCCTCACTATCTGGCTTCAGAACTTTTCATCCTAAACACAAAAGCTCTCTCCAGAAACACAGCTTCCCCTTCACACCACACACGTATTGCTCTGCGTTGATCTCTATGCACTTAACTACTCTAGGACAAAATGCCGCTTTCTCTTTTCTTTTCCTTGGTTTCTCCAGACAGGGTTTCTCTGTGTAGCCTTAGCTGTCTTGGAACTCACTCTGTAGACCAGGCTGGCCTCAAACTCAGAGATCCACCTGCCTCTGCCTCCCGAGTGCTGGGGTTAAAGGCGTGCGCTAAGAATATGTTGTTGTTTTTACTTTATGTGTGTGGTTGTTTTATTTGTATGTATGTCTATGTACTTTGTGCTGTAGATCCCAAAGCCAGAAGAAAGCCTTGGATTCCTAGGACTAGAGTTACAGTTGTGAGCTACCATGTGGGTGTTGGGAATTGAACCTGGGTCCTTTGGGCCAGCAGCCAGAACTCTTAAACACTGAGCCATCTCTCCAGTTTCCACTTCTTTTTTTTCTTTTTTTCTTTTTCTTTTTCTTTTTTTGAGACAGGGTTTTTCTGTGTAACAGGGGCCTAGCTGTACTGGATTCTCTTTGTAGACCAGACTGGCCTCAAACTCAGAGATACACCTACCTCTGCCTTCCTGTGCTGGGATTAAAGGTGTGCATCAGGATTGGAGAGATGGCTTAGTGGTTGAGAGCGCTGCCTGCTCTTCCAAAGGTCCTGAGTTCAATTCCCAGCAACCACATGGTGGCTCACAACCATCTGGATTGTTATCTGATGCCCTCTTCTGGCTAGCAGGTGTACATGCAGTCAGAGCACTGTATATATAATAATAAATAAATCTTTAATAAAATAAAATAAAGGTGTGCACTACCACACCTGGCCCCGTTTGTTTTCATGAATGAGTTGTTGTTGTTGTTGTTGTTGTTATTATTATTATTATTATTATTATTATTATTATTATTATTATAAAAAAACAGGGTTTATCTGTGTAGCCCTGGCTGTCCTGGAACTCACTCTGTAGATGAAGCTGGCCTTGAATTCAGACTCTGTCTTTCTCTGCTTCCCAAGCACTCACTGGAATTAAAAGGTGTGTATTTATGGACTTCTATATTGTAAATCTTTTGTCATATTCTTCCACCATGTGCAATTAAAAGACATTTTATTTTTCACTTGTTCTTTAAAATCCAGGGCAGTTTTTAAAGGTTTTTCACTTTTAAACTATGGTCTCTGTGTGGGTATGTGCACAGGAAGACAGGCCAACAGAGGCTGGAGGCACCATATCCTCTGGAACTAGAATTACAGGTGTTGTGAGTCGCTGGCCTGAGTGCTGGGAACTACACTAGGTTGACTGCAAGAGCAGTACCAGCAATTGCTGAGCTGTCTCTTCAGCACAGGACAGATTTCTTTTTTTTTTTTAAGATTTATTTAGTATGTATACATTGTTTTGCCTGTATGTACACCTGCAGGCCAGAAGAGTGCACCAGATCTCATTATAGATGGTTGTGAGCCACCATGTGGTTGCTGGGAATTGAACTCAGGACCTTTGAAAGAGTAGCCAGTGCTCTTAACCTCTGAGCCATCTCTCCAGCCCCAGGACAGATTTCTTTAGTGGTAAAATTTACATAAGCAGTTTTTTTGGATAACCTTGATAACTCACTGTGTTGCCAAGGGTGATCTTTTTTTTTTTTGACACACTAGAAGTCCCAATTGTTGATGTGTCAGGGTCTCTCAGCACTCGGGAGGCAAAGGACTGCCAAGGGTGATCTTAAACTTCTGATCCTTCAGCCTCCACCCCGCACAGAGTGCTGAGATTATAAGCAAGTACCATCATGCCCAGTGGTTATGGTGCTAAGGTTCCTATCCAAGGCTTCATGTATGCCAGGCAAGTACTCGACCAACTGATCTACACCTGCAGCCTACCTTTAACATTGTTTTTGAAGTGAACAATGCATTGGCATTAAGTACAGTGTGTGTGTGTGTGTGTGTGAGAGAGAGAGAGAGAGAGACAGAGACAGAGACAGAGACAGAGAGAGAGAGAGAGACAGATAGACAGGGTTTCTCTATGCGGCCCTGGCTGTCCTGAAACTCACTCTGTAGACCAGGCTAGAGTCAAACTCAGAGAACCAAGGCAGGTGGGTGTGGTGGCACACACCTTTAACTCTAGTACTCTGGAGGCAGAGGCAGGTGGATCTCAGTGAGTTCAAGGCCAGCCTGGTCTACGAAAAGAGTCTAGGACAGCCAGGGCTACACAGAGAAACCCTGTCTTGGAAAAACAAAACAAAATAAAAAACCTCAGAGAACCTCTTGTCTCTGCCTCCAGAGCATCTAGCCAAGCACAGAACTTTTAAGCCAGGGGTGGTGGCTGCTCATTCATTCCTTTAGGAAGCAGAGGCAAGCGGATCTCTGTGAGTTCAAGGCCAATCTAGTCTACACAGAGAGCTTCAGACAGCCTGAGCTACATGAGACACTATCTCAAAACAGGGACCTTGAAGCCATTAAATACCTCCTCCTTGCCTTCTCCCTCAGCCTCTAGTAACCTGACTTTTATTTTCTGTTTCTGTGAATTTGAATGCAGGCAAAATTTGTCATTTCTGATAGGGAAGATTTCACTTTGCTACAGAAGTAGATTTCCCTTGTTAACCAGGATTCTTCCATTTAGAAGACAGTCCATATTAAATAGAAGCTATAGTTTAACAGATTCATGAATGCTACTAAAAGGGAAAAGCATTCAGTAATGATGCAGATAAGAGATCTGGGCTGGAGAGATGGCTCAGCCATTAAAGGCTAGGCTCAACAACCAAAAATATGAGTTCAGTTCCCAAGCCGGGCATGGTGGTGCACGCCTGTAATCCCAGCACTTGGGAGGCAGAGGCAGGTGGATTGATGTGAGTTCGAGACCAGTCTGGTCTACAAAGTGAGTCCAGGACAGCGAAGGCTACACAGAGAAACCCTGTCTTGAAGAAAAAAAAGAAAAAAGGAGATCTTTCTAAACTGGGCCACAGTGGTGCATGCCTTTAATCTCAGCAGAGGCAGACAAATCTCTGAGTTTGGTCAGTTTGGTCTACAGAGTGAGTTCTGGAATAGTCAGGTCTACACAGAGAAATCCCATCTCAAAAAACAAAACACAGAGAAAGAAGGAAACGGTGGTGGTCAGCAGGCGTCTTAGTTCTTTCCTTCCACTGTGAGTTCCAGGGCTTGAATTTGTGTGGCAAGCACTTCTACCTCCTGAGCAATCTCGCTGGCCCATTTTTTTACTTTTTGTTTTGTTTTGTTTTTTTGAGACAGGGTTTCTCTGTGTAGTCTTGGCTGTCCTGGACTCGCTTTATCAACGAGGCTGGCCTCAAACTCACAGCAGTCTGCCTGTCTCTGCCTCCCTACTGCTGGGATTAAAGGTGTGTGCCACCAAGCCCGGCCATTTTTTTTTTTTACTTTTTATTTTGAGACAGAATCTCAGGATCTTATTCTGTACCCTAGGCTGGCCTTAAGCTGTAGCCCTTCTGCCTCAGCCTCCCTAGGGGCTAGGATTACAAATCTGTGCCTCCACATTTAGCAAGTCTATTCTGTCTCTGTGGTTATATTTTCTTTATGATTCCTAATGTATAAGTGCAAATCTTATTTTCTGTTTTCTCTATCAAGTTTTAGCAGGTATCCATTTTATTGACACATTTTTAAAAATCCTGTCTCTGCCCCAACCCCCCAGCACTGGGTTAGAGGTGCGCACAGCTACATCGGCGCTGGGGATTTGGATTTAAGGGAACTTTATCTGACTTTACAAATAAGAATTTAAAGACAGTGGTATTAGTGTGAAGATTGGTAAAATACAGCAGTAGAATAGAATGGGAGGTTAAGATAGACCACAGGTAATGGATGGCTCAGTCGGTACTTGACAGAGACTGCAGTTCAGTGTGTGTGTGTGTTCACACATGTGGTTTTCAATAAACCAATAGTGACTAAACAACTGGATATCTAAGTGAGAGGGAAAAGAACCTGATTTTTGGCCATACCATATATAAAAAATTAATTTGAGGGAGCTGGAGAGATGGTTCAGAGATTAGGAGCACTCATGCTGTTGCAGAGGACCTGAGTTCAGTTCCCAGAACCATATGATAGATCATGATCATCTGTACTATAATTAATTCCAGTTCTAGGGGATCTGACACCTTTCATTTCTGTGGGCACCAACATGCAAGCAGTGTTCGTAAGTGTAGGTAAAGCATTCATACACATAGTCAAAAATAATACATTTATTTGAGATAGAAAATAGAGGGCTGGAGAGATGGGTCAGAGGTTAAGAGCACTGCCTGCTCTTCAAAAGGTTTTGAGTTCAATTCTCAGCCACCACATGGTGGCTCACAACCATCTATAATGAGATCTGGTGCCCTCTTCTGGCATACAGGCTTACATTCAGACAAAAGCACTGTATACTTAATAAATAATAAATAAATCTTTAAAAAAGGGAGGGGGGCCTAGAGAGATAGCTCAGTAGTTAAGAGTGCCACCTGCTCTTCCAAAGGTCCTGAGTTCAATCCCTAGCAACCACATGGTGGCTCACAACCATCTATAATGTGATCTGATGCCCTCTTCTGGCCTATAGGTATACATGCAGGCAGAACACTGTATACATAATAATAAATAAATCTTCACACACCTGTAAATCCCAGCACTCAGGGAGGTAGATCTCTGTGAGTTTGAAGCCAGGCTGGTCTACAAAACAAATCCAGGACAGCTAAGGCTACACAGAGAAACCCTGTCTTGAAAAACCAAAGAAAAAAAAAAAAGAAAAGAAAAAATATATAAGTATGAGAACTTAACTGTGAAATACAAGAAAATGTTCATGACTTTCAAGGTAGGCAGAGTTCCATGTAAAAGAATTCAAAGATTTAGCCGGGCGGTGGTGGCGCACGCCTGTAATCCCAGCACTTGGGAGGCAGAGGCAGGCGGATCGCTGTGAGTTCGAGGCCAGCCTGGACTACAAAGCGAGTCCAGGACAGCCAAGGCTACACAGAGAGACCTTGTCTCAAAAAAAAAAAGAAAAAAGAAAAGGAAAAGAAAAAAATTCAAAGGTTGAACTTCATCAAGATAAAGATGGTGTTAAGGAAGTGGAAAGACAAGCTACCATTAGGGAACACTTGCTCAACATGCATGTCCAGCAAAGACACAACTGTATATCAGACTGTACTGAGTAGCTTTTTTTTTGTCAGTACAAACTAGAGTCATCTGGGAAGAGGGAACCTCGGTTGAAAAACTGTCTCCATCCCATTGGTGGGTAGGCAAGCCTGGGGTCTGAATGAAGATGGCCCCCATACACAATGTTTGGATGCTTGGTCCCAGGTTGGTGGAACTGTTTGGGAAGGATTAGGAGGCGTGGCCTTGTTGGAGGAGGTGTGGCGCTGGGGTGGGCATTGAAGTTTCAAATGCCCAGTACAACCCAGTCTCTCTCTGCTTGCTGCTTTTGAATCAGATGTGAGCTGTCAGATGCTGCTCCAGTGCCATCCTTGCCTGCCTGCCACCAAGCTCCCTGCCACGAAGGTCGCAGACTCTAACCCTCTGCAACTGTAAGCCCCCGATAAACTAATACAAATCGCCTTGCTCATCAGTAGAAAAGTGAAGCATGCTAGGAATAGTGGTCATCTTGAGTTCAGTGACCTTCTAATAGGTGAGCTTCCATTTCAGTAAGAGACCCTATCTCTCTCTCTTTTTTTTAAGATTTATTTATGTATTTATGTATACAGTGCTCTGCCTGCTTGTACTCCTACAGACCAGAAGAGGGCATTAGATCACATTATAGATGGTTGTGAGTCACCATGCGGTTGCTGGGAATTGAACTCAGGACCTCTGGAAGAGCAGTCAGTGCTCTTAACCACTGAGCCATCTCTCCAGCCCAAGAGACCCTATCTCAAAACTAAGGTCGGGAACTATGGAGAAAGACACTCATAATTGAACTCTGACCTACACAAACACATATGTCACACACACACACAGACATATACACACACACAGAAAAAGTGTTAGTGTGTGTGTGTGTGTGTGTGTGTGTGTGTGTGTGTGTGTATATATATATATATATATTTCCTCCCCCACCCCCAGATCTGGGGACCGAACCCCTGCCCCTGAGCTAAATCTCCAACCCCTAATATATATTTTCTGTTTTTGTTTGTTTTTTTGAGACAGGGTTTCTCTGTGTAATAGCCCTGGCTATTCTGAAACTCTCATGTTGGCTTTGAACTCAGAGACCAACCTGCCTGCTGGGATTAAAGGCCTGTGCTCAAATATTTATTTTCTCCCTATTGTTGTGCCATTACCAAAAACAACTTCAGAAAGAATAACTCCCAGGTCATACTCATTGAGAAAAATCAGGGCAGGAAATGACTCAGAGGCCCTGGAGAAACACTGCTTTGCTGGCTTGCTCCCCGTGGCTTACTTTCTTACACAATTCAGGACCACCTGCCAGGGGTGGCACTGCCCATTCGACCATCAACCATGAAATAAATAAATGACCCACAGACTTGCCCACCCACTAATCTGATGGAGGCTTTTTTTTTTTTTCAGTTGTTGCCTCTCAGATGATTCTTGCTTGTGTCATGTTTTGACAAAAACTAATCACAGATCATACAAATTGATATCAATAAATGATACATACAGAATGGACGATTTCCAAAATGTTGAACAGTGTTACACTTAACAGTGTACATTCAGCTGTGCGTGGTGGCACATGCCTTTAATCCCACCACTTGGGAGGCAGAGGCAGGCTGATCACTGAGTTCGAGGCCAGCCAGGGCTACACAGAAAAACCTGTCTTGAAAAACCATAAAAGAAGCCGGGCGTAGTGGCGCACGCCTTTAATCCCAGCACTCGGGAGGCAGAGGCAGGCGGATCGCTGTGAGTTCGAGGCCAGCCTGGTCTACAAAGCGAGTCCAGGACAGCCAAGGCTACACAGAGAAACCCTGTCTCAAAAGACCAAAAAAAAAGAAAAACCAGAAAACAAACAAAACACACACACACACCATATGGATACTTGGGGCTGGAGAGATGGCTCAGAGGTTAAGATCACTGACTGCTCTTCCAAAGGTTCTGAGTTCAATTCCCAGCAACTATATGGTGGCTCATAACCATCGATAGTGATGTCTGGTCTGGTGCCGTCTTCTGGCATGTAGGATCACATAGAGACAGAACACTATAAACATAAATCTTAAAAAAAAAAAAAAAAAAGGCACTCAGGAAGGACAGCAGGTCACCAAGAAGAGACTCGATACCCTATGAGCATATACAGGGGGAGGAGGTCCCCCTCAGTCACAGTCATAGGGGAGGGGAGTAAGGGGAAAGCGGGAGGGAGGGAGGAATGGGAGGATACATGGGATGGGCTAACAATTTAGATATAATATGAATAAATTAATAAAATTTTTTTTAAAAAAGAAAAGATATGGGCACTTTGTTTTATGTAAGCTGCAACTCAAAGGAAATAGCAAAACATTATGTATCTAGGAAGTTTTAGGTACTGAGAACTTTGTGTTAAACTTAATGGAGATTTACAAACTAATAAAACGATGCTTGGGAAAACACATACTTAGTATTTTTTGTTTGTTTTTGTTTTTCGAGACAGGGTCTCTCTGTGTTAGCTTTGGGTGTCCTGGACTTGCTTTGTAGACCAGGCCGGCTTCGAACTCACAGCGATTCACCTGCCTCTGCCTCCCGAGTGCTGGGATTAAAGGTGTGCGCCACTATGCCAGGCCATAGTCAGTATTTTCATTATTACAAAAATAAATGGGTTCTATATGCTAGCAGACTTACAAATTAACAAAAATAGAAATAAGAATAAATTTGAAAAGGAAAAATGCAGGACAATGTGAGAACAACTAAAATAGTCCAGAGACTATCTGGAATGCCCCAGTGGGTGGTTCTTATGATCTTTGTCTTTAAACTCCAGTACCATATTCTGCAAAAGCATATGAATGGAATGTAATCCTGGATTCATTCATTTACTTAAAATTGAGAACAAAATCAGGCTGCGGAATGTGGCTCAGTGGTAGAGTCCTTGCACAAAGCTCTATCCTATTCCCAGTTCTGCAAAAAAAAAAAAAAAAACCTGTTGACCATTGATCAAACTGATCCCAGCTGTCATTTCTGCCTCAAGTAGCAGGTGCCCGACTATTTACATTCCTTATCTCTTATTAGGCGACGGTGGCGTCTGCAGGGTTGGTCGTGTACCTTGGAGACCACTAAGTCACTCAGGCTTGTCGGCTCAGGCGTGGCTATGAAGTGAGGCCTGACCCAGGCCCCCGGTCTCGACCGTGTGGAGACAGGAAGCACCTTCGCTGATCAAACCCGCACGGCTACCTGGCTACCTGCAAGCGCAGGTGGAGGCGCCGTGCTGTCCGACCTGACGCACAGCCCATGGGCTGCCCGCCGCCGCCGGGCCCGAGCTCGCGGGTTCTGGAGCGCCGCGCAACCCCCGCCCCCACCCCCAGGCCTTCAGGTTGTCGGAGGCGGGGACACGCCTCGGCCAGCAGGGGCGCGTAGAGCCGGGAGGCCTGTGCGCCGGGCTGAGGGAGGCATGCGGCGGACTCGGAGTGCCGTGGCCACCGAGCCGCGGGAGCAGCGGCGCTCCGGAGCCTCCGGGGCCCTGGCCGACCGCGAAAGCCCGACACGACGCCAGGGGAGCAGGGCTCGGGCCCGGGGCGGGGGCGGGGCGGCCGGTCCGCAGCCCTCCGCGAAGCCGCGTCCCAAGCCGCCGCCGCGGGCCCAGGAGGCGGCGGCCGAGGAGCCGCCGCCGGCAGACACCCCCGCCGCCTCGGGGTCGACGCTGGACCTGGGCGAGCAGCGGGAGCGCTGGGAGACGTTCCAGAAGCGGCAGAGGCTCAGCTTCGAGGGCGCCGCCAAGCTGCTGCTGGACACCTTGTGAGTGTGGCGGGGGCCGGCACCGGCGAGGAGGGCACGGGCGGCGGGACCCGAGGCTGGCTGCCGAGCCGGGGCCAGGCTCCCGCAGCCCTGGCGTGCTGCTCGGGATGGTGTCCGGCTGCGTGCGCGGGAGGGCCTCTCTGGGTGAAAGAGGCAGATACTCCACCGCTTCCCTGCTACCAAGACCGTTTTACCGGTGTTTGCACGTGCTTTCGGAGGGTGGGCTGGAGGAAAGGTCGAAGTGGGGAATTTAGCGGCCTGGGGAGCCAAGGCTGTTTGTTCCCGGGCCGTTCCCTGGAGGGAGGGTGCGGGGTGCAGGTTATTGATCCCGGAGGGAAGCGCGGGCAAAGCGATGTCCCGAGCGGACTTGCTGGGGAAGTGCGAAGCTAAGGCTTTGTACTCTCATCCGAGGTCCCGGGTCCATCCGTGCTTCCGAAGTGCTTCCACTTCTTAGATGGCCTAAGGAGCATTTCCGAGGTCCGTTATTGGGAAAAGAGCTGATAACTACACTGGCCAGATGCCTCCTCTTTGTTAAGTGAGATGTGAACCCCTTCCTCCTTTAACCATTGTGCTACGGGGTAGTCGTACAGCTATATTAAGCTAACAATTGCTTAGCAATCTGAACTGCTTTTTACAAACAACAAGATGTTCTTTTCTCTTTGTTCCAGAAGTAGTTCTCCTGGTTTTGGTGCATCCTCATAGAAACGGACTATTTATTTAGCTTTATATGTGTTTCATTTTAAAATTTTATCCTTGGGCTATAAATTGAAATTTAAAACAAAGATCAGTTAAAAAAATAAAATAAAATAAATAAAAAAGCCGGGCAGTGGTGGCACACGCTTTAATCTCAGCACTGGGGAGGCAGAGGCAGAGGCAGGTGGATCTTTGTGAGTTCCAGGCCAGCCCGGTCTACAAAGCGAGTCCAGGACAGTCAAGGCTACACAGAGAAACCCTGTCTCGAAAAACAAAACAAAACAAAACAAAAAGTTTAGAAATAACATTCCTTGAATACCTGTTGTGTACTAGCTACTGGACCGTCTAAGTGATACTACGTAAAGATCCATAGAACAGGCCTGTAATCCTAGCATTCAGTCAGAGGAGTACAGCGATTTCAAGGCCAGGCTGGGCTACAAAGATCCTTTCTCAGAAGAGAGAGAGAGAAAAAAGAAGGGGAAACAGGAGCAAGCCAGGAAGAAGGTGGTCCATGTCTGTAAATCCAGAGCTTAAAAGGTAGAAGATCTATAAGTTGAAGGTCATCCTTGTCCACATAGTTAATTGGAGGCCATAAGCTGCAGGATACCCTGACAAAAGGAATTTTTAAAAAAAGCTCCAGTCCTTAGAAACACAAAGCAAAAATTTGAGGCAATATTTTCTCTTGAAACAAACTGATAATGATCTAGAAAAAAGAAAATACCAGAACTATTAGCATGAAAAGGTAAGTATGCCGTATGCTTGATTATATTTGCTTTTATGTCCACCAAACTAACTTTTGTGCAAAGAAAGTGTATGTTATAGACACTGAAAATACTGAACCTCTTTTATGAAATGCACCCAGTTGTCCTATAAAAAGAGACTTTTGTCCCAACCTGGCTTTCTTTTAAGTACAAAAAGACAGCGTGAAGGAGCCACGCCATAAAGTCCTGGCTGCCTGTTAGAAATTCTTGGTTTGGTTTTTTTTTTTTTTTTTTGAGACAGGGTCTCTCTGTGTAGCCTTGGCCATCCTGGACTCACTTTGTAGACCAGGCTGGCCTCGAACTCACAGCGATCCACCTGCCTCTGCCTCCTAAGTGCTGGGATTAAAGGCGTGCGCCACCACGCCCGGCTTCTGTTAGAAATTCTTATGCTCTGGTTTCCATTTCATTTAGTGAGTACCAGGGCCTGGTGAAGCACACAGGAGGCTGCCACTGTGGAGCGGTTCGCTTCGAAGTTTGGGCATCAGCGGACTTACACATCTTTGACTGCAAGTGAGTATATTATCTTCCCAGATTGCCTCAGAAGACTCGAAGAGCAGAAAGGCTGTTGCAGACCAGTCTGGGGAGTAGGGGATAAATGAAACAGTGTTGAACCATGAGCTGATAACCGTTACATCACGTACTGGGGACATAAAGGCTCATTCTTCTGTTCTTTGCCTTGTGTATGACTTGGAATTTTCAGTGATAATTAAAAAAATTTTTTTACTATATGTTTTATTTTGCAGTCTTATAAAATTCAAGACAGTTCACAGTGAAAATATTGAACCTCTTTTATGAACTGCACCCGGTTGTCCTATAAAGAATTTCAACATGACCCTTCCTAGCTCAAAGAACAAAATAAAGTTAAAATTCTTAGTGTGTGTGTGTGTGTGTGTGTGTGTGTGTGTGTGTGTAGGTCAGAGGACAACTTGTCAGAGGGAGTCTGTTCTGTCCTTGGTCCTAAGGTCCCCTGGTCATTTGGCTGGTGGCAGGCACCTTTACCTGCCAAGCCATCTCACTAATCTGATAATTTCTTTACGATGGGGGAAGGCTGAACATTCTGAGTTAGTCTGAGTGACACCTGCAGTTGGCATGTTCCAGAGCCTGTGCCTGTGTGTGATTGGGCCCCAGAGTTACACAGCACAGCTGAGGAGACGGGAGGCGGAGCTTCCAGAGCTGTGGCTCATAGCCTAGCACCTGTGACTGACGCTGCTGGTACAGGGGTCTTTAGAGGAGGTGGCGGATCAGGCTGGCCACCTTGGGAAAGCCAGATGGGAGCAATCGGGTGGAGAGCGTTTACACCTGGAAGCTCTGTTCTTGGCATGAGGCCTGTGGCACCACCCAGAGCAGTGAAAGGCCTGCGTCCTAGCCCCTTCCCTGGTGTTGTAATTGAACAGGAATGACAGGCTTTGCCTTCTGGACTGGCTGCTGGCATGTACTTAATTACTCAAGAGGGTCCATTCTTTTTTACCGCTAATGGTACCTGAATTTTATGTGACTAATAAATACTGTGGGTTTCCTCAAGTGGAGAACTGCCTAGGCCACTAATAGAGTCCAGATTTGGAAAGAGGCGTCACGACATAATTTCTTGGAGAGTCCTGTATACTAAGTCAGGATGTTTTAAAGTGTCAATTAGGGCTAGAGGTAGAGTGTTTGCCTCTCATGTACAAAACACTGGGTTTGACTCCCCCCCCCCCACTACTGCATAAACTAGGCATGATTACATGCCTGTAATCCCAGGGGAGGTAGAGACAGGACGATCAGAAGTTCGAGGCTGTCCTCAGCTGCATAGTATTTGTGGCCAGCTTGTGTCCATGAGACTCTTCTCTCAAAACAAAGAAGTTCAAGGCCACTTCAACTCTACAACAAGTATCAAGCCAGCCTGGCGAGATGTGAGACCCTGTCTCAAAAAAATAACATTAAAATTTTAATATGACCCCTCTATCTCAAAGAACAAAATTAAAATTTAAAAGTTCAAATGTATTTATTTTATGCATGTGGATGTTTTGCACATCCACGTATGTCTGTGCACCAGGTAACCCAGTTCAGAACAGGATGGATGGTTGATACCCTGGAACTGTGAACTACCAGGTGGATACTGGGAATCAAACCAGGGTCCTGTGGAAGAACAGTCAGTGCTCCTAACTGCTGAGCCATCTTTAGCCCCTTAGTTAAGTTTATTTTAAAAGGTGGATTGAGGCAAGCAGTGGCGGTGTACTCCTGTAATCCCAGCACTCAGGGAGGCAGAGGCAGGTGGATCTCTGTGAGTTTGAGGCCAGCCTGCTCTACAAAGTGAGTCCAGGACAGCCAAGGCTACACAGAGAGACCCTGTCTTGAAAACAGTAACAACAAAAACAAAAAGGTAGATTGAAGGGCTTGAGGTGTACTTTAGTAGTAGAATGCCTACTTAGTATGTGTGACACCCCAGGTTCACTATCCCTAGGGTGGAGAAATAAAAGCAGACAAAAAGCCAGGTGTGGTGGCGCACACCTTTAATCCCAGTATTTGGGAGGCAGAGGCTGGTGGATCTCTGTGAGTTCGAGGCCAGCCTGGTCTACAAAGCGAGTCCGGGACAGCCAAGGATACACAGAGAAACCCTGTCTCAAAAAACAAAACAAAACAAAATTTGACTCAATTTCTAGTTTTGTATTTCTGAATAAAAGGCTTGGAGTTTGGTTTTCTTATGCGGAGCTAGAAGAAAACTAAGGCTCCTTCCTTGGTCCTGGTGTGCCCACCCAAAGAGGCATGAGAATATAGCAGTGTCTGTACTTTGTTTTCTGAGTGACTTAAGTCCTCTGTTTCTCTTCAGGGTCGGAGGGTGGGGGGGTCGGGGAGGAGAAGTGAGGCCCAGGATTGCTGAATGCTGTGTGGCCTTCCCCGCTGGCCCTGTCACCAGAAGGCTTTACTGCCACGAAGAGCAGAGGCTCCAGGTGGCCTCTCCAGCTGCCTAAGTCCCCTTCCCTGGATGGTGCTGAGGACTGGGTGTCCCACTTGAGGTCAGCTGGTTCTGCAGGCGTTGGGCTGGGCTGCTCGGGCATGCGGACCGTGCGGACGGCGACTCACAGACTGCCCTTTGCTCTTTCTGTAGCTGCAGCATCTGCAAGAAGAAGCAGAATAGACACTTCATTGTTCCAGCTTCTCGATTCAAACTCCTGAAGGTCAGTACTTGAGAGCAGGTTCAGGGAGGTAGAAGCACTGAGCCCTTACCCCATCTTTGTAGCCTGCTCTCTATACAGTATGAGGGGCAGAGAGATTAATAGGACATTTTAAGGGCATTGAAATCCTTTTTTTCCCTAGATGTCTTAGTGTATAGTTTAGGCTAGCCTCAAGTTTCGTGTCTTTTTTTTTTTTTAGGTATTGGGGGATTGAACTCAGGGCCTTGGTTATGCACCACTGTCCCCAGCCCATAGGTGTACTTTAACTAACTTAGTTGGTCTTTCTTTCTTTGTTTTTGTTTTTTTGTTTTTGGTTTTTTGAGACAAGGTTTCTCTGTGTAGCCCTGGCTGTCCTGGACTCACTTTGTAGACCAGGCTGGCCTTGAACTCCCATCGATCCACCTGCCTCTGCCTCCCAAGTGCTGGGATTAAAGGCATGCGCCACCACGCCCAGCGGTCTTTCTTTCTTTTTTTCTGAGACAGGGTTTCTCTGTGTAACCCTGCCTATCCTAGAACTCGCTATGTAGACCAGGCTGGCCTCAAACTCAGAGATCGGCCTGCCCTTGCTGGGATTAAAGGCTTGCACTACCACCACTGGGCTTCCTTTTAATCTTTTAATTGAAATTTTCTATGTATTAGTGGGGCGGGCACATGGCACAGCACACATGTGTAGCCATACTTTTCCTACTTTGTGGGTTCTCTCTTTCACCCTTCTCCACTCCTTTTCTTGCCCCTAACAATAGATAAGGAAAAAACAAAAACAAAAACAAAAAAAAAAAACAGAGAGGAAAAGGAAAAAGATCCCTGAGTGAAATCAGAGAGGGAGGGCTGGAGAGATGGCTCAGTGGTTAAGAGCATTGCCTGCTCTTCCAGAGGTCCTGAGGTCAACTCCCAGCAACCACATGGTGGCTCACGACCATCTATAATGAGATCTGGTGCCCCCTTCTGGTGTGCAGGTGTACATGCAGGCAAGAACACTGTATACATAACCAATAAATAAATCTTTTTTAAAAAAATGACTTCTTGCTGATTAGGGGCTTTGAGTTCCATGGGGCAAGCTTGATCTTCATCATCAGGGTATCTAATTTCTTCTGCTGTTTGTTTCGTTGGGTTTTCGAGACAGGGTCTCTCTGTGTAGCCCTGGCTGTTTTGTACTCGCTTTGTAGACCAGGCTGGCCTCGAACTCACAGCGATCTGCCTGCCTCTGCCTCCCGAGTGCTGGAATTAAAGGCGTGCACCACCACGGCCGGCCTGTTGTTGTTTCTTTTTTTGCACATGATGACTTAATAAACTACGACCAACAATCCACCACCACCTTTTAGGGCCCTAGCATTTATATACCCTCTGAAAAGTCCCCAGGATCCCAAACATCACACAATCGCAGAAACTGTCTGCAGCTGGTAAATCGCACACCTGGCAGAGCATGAGGCAAATCATAGTCAAAGCTGCTGCAAGGTGTCCCTATATCTCCACCCCTGGAATTAAAATGAAAACATAAAACGTTTTTTTTTTTGTTTTGTTTTTTTGTTTTTTGATTTTCGAGACAGGGTTTCTCTGTGTAGCCTTAGCTGTCCTAGACTCACTTTATAAACCAGGCTGGCCTTGAACTCACAGCGATCTGGCTGCCGGTGCCTCCTGAGTGCTGGGATCACAGGCGTCCATTCAAGGCTGGACTTGGTTTGTATGCCATGCAGGCCTTGAACTCACAAAGCTCTGCCTGCCTCTTCCTCCCAAGTGCTTGTATTAAAGAGGTGCACCACCACTGCCTCATGCAAACATATTCTTATAGTAGTTCTGTCGGGGGGTGTTTGTTTTTTTAAAGATTTGTTTATTATGTATATAGTGTTCTACCTGCATGAACACCTGCGTGCCAGAAGAGGGCACCAGGTCTCCTTAAAGATGGTTTGAGCCAGTCGGGCGTGGTGGCGCATGCCTTTAATCCCAGCACTCGAGAGGCAGAGGCAGGCGCATCGCTGTGAGTTCGAGGCCAGCCTGGACTACAAAGTGAGTCCAGCACGGTCAAGGCTACACAGAGAAACCTTGTCTCGAAAAACCAAAAGAGAAAAAAAAAAAGATGGTTTGAGCCACTATGTAGCTGCTGGAAATTGAACTCAGGACCTTTGGAAGAACAGACTGTGCTCTTAACCTCTGAGCCATTTCTACAAGCCCTAGTTCTGTTTTTTTTTTTTTTTTTTTTTTAATTTAAAAGATTTATTTATTTATTATGTATACAATGTTCTGCCTGTATGTAATAACTGCATGCCAGAAGAGGGTACCGGATTTCTTTATAGATGGTTGTGAGCCACCATGTGGTTGCCGGGAATTAAACTCAGGATTTTTGAAAAAATAGCCAATGCTCTTAACCTCTGAGCCATCTCTCCAGCCCCTAGTTTTGTGGTTTGTTTGTTTGTTTGTTTGTTTGTTTTTTTTTTGTGTGTGTGTGTGTGTGTGTGTGTTTGGTTTTTCAAGACAAGGTTTCCCTGTGTAGCCTGGGCTGTCCTGGACTCACTTTGTAGACCAGGCTGGCCTCGAACTCACAGCAATCCACCTGCCTCTTCCTCCTGAGTGCTGGGATTAAAGGCACCCGGCTTAGTTCTGTGTTTTTTACAGAAACCAAAATTCCAGAATTATCACTACACACGTGTGGAGGCCAAAGTACAGCTTTGTGGAACTGGCTTTCTCCTTCGACCTGTCCAGGGTGTCTAGGGGGTGAGACT
Source organism: Acomys percivali (assembly GCA_907169655.1). Taxonomy (NCBI): domain Eukaryota; kingdom Metazoa; phylum Chordata; class Mammalia; order Rodentia; family Muridae; genus Acomys; species Acomys percivali. The sequence goes on along the minus strand of OU015755.1, from coordinate 91,875,705 downwards.
CGAGTCTTTGCTCCTGTGGAAAGTACCTTTACCTGTTGAGCCATCTCACTAGTCCCTATTCCTTTAATTCTTGAGTTGCTGATGTTTGTTGTTTTGAGACAGCCAGGCTGATTCTCCTTCTACTGCTTTTGGAGATGACAGGCATTTCATGTGCATTGGTGTTCTGCCTTCTTGTATGTCTGTGTGAGGGCCGATCCCCTGGAACTAGAGCCACAGACAGCCCTGAGCTGCCATGTGGGTGCTGGGTCCTCTGGAAGAGCAGCCGGCACTCCCAAACTTGAGCCATCTCTTTAGTTGCCACCAGTGTGACATTGTGCTAGAGGCACAGGCTGGTTGTGGAACAGGAGTTACAGGTGGTTGTGAACTGCCTGAAGTTGGTGCTGGGAACAGAACTCCCAGGTCCTCTGCAAAAGCCATATATGCTCTCACTGCTGAGCCGTCTCCAGCATCACATTTGTGGGGTGTTTTTTTTTTTTTTTTTTTTTTTAATCTTTTTCACCAAGTAATGAGAAATATTTTGTAGGTCATCAAGACAAGCATCGTTTCATATGTTCTTTTCATTGTCTCGACTGTCTGTTCACATACTTTGCCCAATTTTTTCATTCATATTGTTTGTTAAGGATGTAGAGATGGCTCAGTGGTTGGAAGCACTGGCTGCTCTTCCACAGGAGCCAGGTTCAACTTCCAGCACCCATATGGCGGCTCACATCTGTCTGCAATTCAACTTCCAGAGATACCCTCACACAAACATGAATGCAGGCAGAAACACCAATGCATATCAGATTAAATAAATTATATATTAAAAAAAAAACAAAACAGGACCACCAGCCCAAGGTGGCACCACCCACAATGGTCTGGCCTCTCCCAAATTAAAAAAAGAAAAAGGAAACTAACCCTTTGATTATGACAAAAGAGTTTTTTCCTAGTTTGTCCTTTATAAATAATTCAGTTATAATTGGTAGTACCCTTAAGATCTTAAGCATTGCGTTTTGGAGACATGGAAAGGTACTCCCTCAGGTGCCACCTGTACTCTTTCACTCTTAAAACCATTCTGTCTGGGAAGCTGGAGAGATGGCTCAGTGGTTAAGAGCCATCCAAAGGACCTGAGTTCAATTCCCAGCTCCCACATGCCTGCTCACAACTGTCTGTAATTCCAGTTCCAAGGAATCTGACACCAGTGCCTATAAAATAAAGTTTAATAAATTATTTTTTTAAAAAACATTCTGAGCCTGGAGAGATGGCTCAGTGGTTAAGAGTATTGACTGCTCTTCCAAAGGACCCAGGTTCAATTCCCAGCACCCATATGGCAGCTAACAACTGTCTGTAACTCCAGGATCTGACACACTCACACAAGCACGCATGCAGGCAAAACACCAATGCATATAAAGTAAAAATAAATAAATTATTTTAAAAAATATTATGTTTGAGTGTACGTCAGTGCAGGCTCGAGGATGGGTTCATCCAGTCTGCAGCTGGCGTAAGCGGCCCATGCACTGTCAGGCTCCAGAGTGAAGTGTATCTGGGGAATAGAGATGGTTCCCTGTCTTCAAGCAGCTCTTAGTCTTTTCTGGGAAATGGGAGCTGTCCCAATAACCCAGAAAACTCACCAAAAGGCCACCCCGACTAATCTTTTCAAAAGGTTGGCTCTTAATAACACCACCGTATCTCTTTGTCCGCTTGTTTCTGTTCTCCAGGGCGCTGAGAGCATAACCACATACACGTTCAACACGCACAAAGCCCAGCACACCTTCTGTAAGCGATGTGGGGTCCAGAGCTTCTATACTCCACGCTCCAATCCTGGAGGCTTTGGTGAGTGAAGGCAGCGTCTGAGGCCTTGGGACCCTGAGGAGGCTGGGGTGCTTACGTGTCAAGTGCTGGTTGGACAGGTGTTGGAAGAACAGGATTCCTCTGGTGGGCTCTGGTCAAGTGTCCATCTACAGGTACTTCTTATCACTGGTACTGTAGGGCTGCGGGGAGACCTACCAGGTAGAGAGAAGACAGTGGGACAGGGCTGGAGAGATGGCTCAGTGGGTTAAGAGCACTGGCTGCTCTTCCAGAGGACCAGGGTTCGATTCTTAGTCTCTATCTGTAACTCCAGTCTTGGGGATCTGACACCTTGCTATTGTCTCTATAGACACTGTATGCATGTGGTGCACAAACATGTGCCAGTTGAACACCTATACACATAAAATAAAACAATTTTTAAAAGAGATGGATGGGAAATGGGCCTGTGGGTTCAAGGGAGACCCCTGGAATCACAACTCTGTAAAGGAGGGAAGAGGACAGAATGATGGCGGCTGCGGATGTTATTTGAAAACAAAATTAAGGGCTGTGGCTATAGCTCAGCGGCAGAGTGGACATTTGCCGGGTGTGCATGGTCCCCACCCTGTCCCTAAATGGATAGATAAAATTAATTTAGTTTGATAGGAAAAAAAAGCCAGGTGGTGGTGTGTGCCTTTAATCCCAGCCCTTAGAAGGCAGAGGCAGGAGGATCTCTTGAATTTTGAGGCCAGCCTGGTCTACATAGCCAGTTCCAGCACAGTCAGGGCTACACAGCCTGGAAACCTGCCTGGAAAACAACAAAAACCCCCTGTCTAATGGCTGTGCTACTGCACGGACTGTACACTCAATTTCATGTGCGGGCTGCAGTAATCAATAACACACTTAAAAAGAAGAGCCAGGTGTGGGTATGGTAGTGCACACTTTTGATCCCAGCACTTGGAGGCAGAGGCAGGTGGATCTCTTTGAGAGTGAGTTCCAGGACAGCCAGGTCTACATAGTGGGACCCTATCTCAAAAAAAACAAAATAAACAAACAAACGAAAAACAAAAAGAAGAGCACCAGCTACGATGCATGTTTGTAATGCCACAACTTGAGAGGTGAAGGCAGGAGGGTCAGAAGTTCAAGGTCATCTTCAGCTATGTAGCTACTTTGTGGTTAGCCTGGGCTAGAGACCCTGTCTCAAAAACACAGATATGGGGAGCTGGAGAGTCAGCTCAGTGGTTAAGATGGCTCCCGGGTGATCTTGCAGAGGATCTGGGTTTGGTTTCCAGCAGTAAAGGTAGCTCATAACCGTCTGTAATCTCAGAAGCTCAGTGCCTGCTCTTCTCTACAGGCACAGGCATGCATGTACACATATACATGGTACACAGACGATATGCAGGCAAAACACCCATACACAGAAAATAAATATTCTATATTTAAAGAGAAGTAAGAGGAGCCTTTTCAGGCCCTGCTTGATCTGGAGGTGGGGTGGATACAGCCAGTCCTTAGACAGAGTGAAATAAGGCTGACATGCGCCTGTGTAATAGCTCTACCTGGAGCATGGCTGTAGCATGACTGTGGCTATGCCTGTCCTCTAGCGCAGAGAGGACAAGGCACAGCACCCTGCCAGTCTCCCTACCTGTGTCTTCAGCAGCTGCTGCTGGTCCTGGCTACCTTGAAACAGGAGAGGGGTTTTGTTGTTGTTCATTTGTTGGGTTGTTTTGTGTTTGTTTTTAAGACTTTTACTGTGTAGACCAGGCTAGCCTCCTGGCAGGGCCTCCCACTTCTGCTCCTAAGTGCTGAGATTAAGACACGTGCTACCATGCCTGATCAGGAAAAGGTTTTAAGGGTCATAAAGTCCGGTATAAATTGGGACGTATTTAATTTATTTAAACTCAGGAAAAGCCTGAGAAAATTTCAGGCTGCCACTCAAGAGATTATGCCAGGCCTGAGCCTTCCTAATGCTTTGTGCATTCAGTGCCTCACACCTTCTTTATATTGGGGGCTGAACGCAGGGCCTTGTGCGTACTAGGCCAGTGGTGTGCCACTGAGCTGCGTCCCCAGGCCTCAGCATGATTTTGAAGGCTGTCTAGCATTCAGGGCATTTGATCTTCCTGTGACAGGTGAGGACCATAATCCGGAAGGCTGAAGGTGTAGGCCAAGCCAAGTAGTACACTAATCTTAGCACATCAACAGGCCACACGCCACACGTCAACCTCGTAGGCTGCCTCTCAGAACTCAGAGCTCACGTGTGGGATAGTGGTGCTTTCAGGTGAGGGCTTGACACATTCTCTGGTCTTACCCACAGCTGGAACCCCTTTCTCTGTTCCCTTGCCCCTAGGAATTGCCCCCCACTGCCTCGATGAAGGCACTGTGCGGAGTGTGGTCACTGAGGAGTTCAATGGCAGTGACTGGGAGAAAGCCATGAAGGAGCACAAGACCATCAAGAACATGTCTAAAGAGTGAGCTCATGCTTCCTCTGTCCTGAGAGGGTGCGAGCAGGGCAGCAGCCGTGTAGGTTGCTGCGGGTGGGTGCTGCTGCGCAGACCTGGGCTGCCATCTCCACTCCCAGTGTCCCTGCAGTTTGCTCCAGTCACCATTTCTTTAGGCAGCTCTGCCCTTAACCCAGGTTTCATGTAAAACAGTTGACCTTCCCCCTTCCCACCAACTTTTGTGTGATCTTTTAGATAATAAACGTTTCTGACATTAATGTTTATTACTAAGGTCCCTAATTCCTGTGAACTTTGACTTTTGCCCCTGTAGCCTATCACATAACAGCAGATTAAAATAGAGGCATTGCCGGGCGTGGTGGCGCACGCCTCTAGTCCCAGCACTCGGGAGGCAGAGGCAGGCGGATCACTGTGAGTTCAAGGCCAGCCTGGTCTACAAAGTGAGTCTAGGACAGCCAAGGCTACATAGAAAGACCCTGTCTCGAAAAACAAAAACAACAACAACAACAAAAAAAACCAAAATAAAATAGAGGCACTATCTAGACACCTGCAGCCAAACTAAGAGGACTTAAGACTCAGAAGATTGAGTGGTCACCTTCCATGTGAGGTGTGCAGACGTGGGATCTAGGAGCTCAAGGTACACAGGGCTAGTCCAGAGAGACAGGGGAGGCTGGGATGGGAGTCACTGTGGGCTTGAATGGTAAGTTTCTTTTCTTCTTTTTTAGTTTTTCGAGCCAGGGTTTTTCTGTGTGTTAAGTGCTGGGATTAAAGGCTTGTGCATCACTGCTCAGCTTAGTTTATTTCTTTTCTATTCATGCATTTCTTTATTATTTAGCAGTGTTTCTCTTTTTCTTCCCTCTTTCTCTACACTGTCCCCCCCTTGATAGTTTGATCATATAGCCCAGGCTGACCTGCAGCTCAACATGTGTGCCTCAGCCTCCTGCGTGCTAGGTTACAAGCACGCACTACTATGTCTGTCCACATTTTTATTATGAGGTGAACCAGCTTCTTCTTTGTTTATTTTGATTTTCTGCTGTCAGGTACTATGGTTAGAAGCCAGGGCCACATGCATACTAGGCAACAACCTTAACCACTCATTTTTTTTTTCTTTCTTGAGACAGGGTTTTTCTGTGGCTCCTTGGCTGTCTTGGACTCATAGACCAGGCTGGCCTTGAACTCACAGTGACCCGTCTGCTTCTGCCTCCCAAGTGCTGGGATTAAAGGCGTGTACCACCACCGCCTGGCAACCATTTTTGTTCTCTCTTTAATTGTGATAAGATAGTGAAACACAAAATGTAGCATTTTAACCACACATGAGAACACAGGTTATGCACATGCACATGTACCACAAACATACACATCTGAAACAGAAAAAAGAAAAAGGACAATTTGGATATTTAGTGGCTGAGGTTTTAGTATCAAAAGTTTGACTTTTATTGTAAAGGTATTGAGGGAGCACACACTTGTAATCCCAGCACTCAGAAGGCAGAGGCAAACAGACCTCTGAATTTGAGGCCAGCCTGGTCTACAAAGTGAGTCCAGGATAGCCAGGGCCACACAGAGAAACCCTGTCTCAAAAAACAAAACACACACGTACACAAAAAAATCATTAGTGTGGTGCTGGAGAGATGGCTCAGAGGTTAAGAGCACTGGCTACTCTTCTAGAGGTCCTGAGTTCAATTCCCAGAAACCACATGGTGGCTCACAACCATCTATAATGTGATCTGATGCCCTCTTCTGGCATGCAGGTGTACATGCAGGCAGAGCACTGTATACATAATAAATAAATAAATCTTAAAAAAAACAAAAACAAAAAAACCTCAAAGCCCCAGTGACACACCGGCTCACACATTTTATTTTAAAGAAAAAATTTAAAGACTATAGATTATCTACAGATCAGGTCCCACATGTGTAAAATTCTTTTTCTTTTATTTATTTATTTGTTTTCCAGACAGGGTTTCTCTGTGTAGCCTTGGCTGTTCTGGACTCTGTAGACCAGGCTGGCCTCGAACTCACAGCAAGGCCACACCTCCTAATCCTTCCCAAAAGTTCTACCAAGTGGGGATCAAATATTTAAACCTATGAGCCTTTGGGGGGCACATTTTTATTCAAATCACTGTGGTCCTTACCACCAGGGCTTTGAAAGGTTCGGCCCTGATTTCCATGTGGTCACACAGCCTTACTTAGGAAACTGAGTTGTGTGGACCATATTTACCACCACGGGGCTGGGATTTGTGGTGTTCTGATACTGCCTTAGGAAATTCCCTGTTTCCACTAAGCTTGATTGCCATGGCATTTTCAGTGGTGATTTATCTATTCTGCCTCAGAAACCACTTCTGCTTCCTTTAGCATTCTCTCCCTGCCCCCCACTTCCCACCCCACCCCCACTGAACTCAGGGCCTTGGGCTTGCTAGGCCAGTGCTCTACCACTCAGCTAAATCCTCAACTCCATATTTTATTTCATTTCTCAAAGAAAACTTATTCTTTCTGCTATTTTTTTGTTGTACCTATTATAACGTTCATCTGCAAAATAAGTCTTCTGGTTTATGGTGTTGACTTTCTAAAACCCAGTCACTTGTTTTCTACATATTTTTTTTTTATTATTATTTTTTTAGGTTTTTTGAGACTTTTTTTAAGTTTTTCAAAACAAGGTTTCTCCTGTAGTCCTGGCTGTCCTGAACTCGCTGGCTTTGTAAACCAGGCTGGCCTTGAACTCACAGAGATTTGCCTGCCTCTGCCTCCTTGAGTGCTGGGATTACAGGCCTGTGCCACCATATGGGCTCACACATTTTATTTTAAAGAAAAAATGTAAAGACTATAGATTATCTACAGATCAGATCTCACATGTGTAAAATTTATTTTATTTTATTTTATTTCATTTTATTTTATTTCTCAAGACAGGGTTTCTCTGTGTAGCCTTGGCTGTTCTGGACTCTGTAGACTAGGCTGGCCTCGAACTCACAGTGATCCGCCTGCCTCTGCCTCCTGAGTGCTGGGATTAAAGAAGTGCATCATGTCCGGCCATATGTAAAATTCTTATTTCTAGATGTATAGTGTGTGTGTATATACACGTGTGTATTTGTGTGTCTGTGTATATGTGTCTCTGTATGTCTCTCTCCGTGTGTGGCGGATTGTGAATGTGAATGCAGGTAGCCAGAGGTTTGGGTCCCCTTGGCTCAGTTGTCTGTGAGTTGCCTGATATGACACTGGGAACAGTAGTCTCTTTTAACCAAGGAGCCGTCACTGTAGCCCAGTGCTGGCATTTCCGAGTGCTGATTTGGAACTTGGCTGCTGCCTGCCTAATTTGTCAGGTTCTGGATGAGATTAGAGCTTCCAATTGTTACTGGTTTTGTTTGCTTTGCTTTGCTTTGCTTTGGCGACATGGTCTCTCTACATGCCCTGGCTGTCCTGAATTCACAGAACTCTCTCTGCTTCTCCCCTCCTTCTCCCCAGTGCTAGGATTAAAGGCACGTGTTACCATGCCCTGCCTTAACTGTTCTGTGTTGCTTTTGTTTTTGTTTCATTTATTGTTTTCTTTTTGAGACAGGGTCTCTCTCTGTATTCTTGGCTGTCCTAGACTCACTTTGTAGACCAGGCTGGCCTCGATCTCACAGAAGATCCGCCTGCCTCTGCCTCCCGAGTGCTGGGATTAAAGGCATGTGCCACCATGGCCTACCTATTGTGTGTTATTTATTTATTTATTTATTTATTTATTTATTTATTTATTTATTTATTATAAATGCAGTGCTCTGTCTGCATGTACACCCGCAGGCCAGAAGAGGACATCAGATCACATTCTGGATGGCTGTGAGCCACCATGTGGTTGCTGGGAATTGAACTCAGGACCTCTGGAGGAGCAGTCAGTACGCTGACCTCTGAGCCATCTCTCCAGCCCTTGTGTGTTTTTTTAATGAAGATATTTATTTCTGGATTCTGTGATCCGTGTGCACATCTTCTCACAGTGTGAACCTGTTAAAAAAACATTTTACTGGGACGTGGAGCGTGGTTCATCCTTCTGTTTTTAGCTTTTGTCAGTTGCGGATGTAGTATGTTTTGGTGGAAAAATTCACTCCCTTAATATTTTTTTCCCCGCTTGACCACCACCTTTCTTAGTATTTTTTGGAAGTAACTGATAACTAATTTTATTTCCTTTGTGTTACTCCCACTAAATGTATTAAGTTTCCCATTTTCAGTTTTGTTTCATTTTCCTCCTTTACTTTTTGTTTTGCAGGTTATTTATTTATAGCCACACTCATGGGTAGTCCAGCGTAGCCTCACACTCTGTATATGTGGCAGAGCACAGCCTTGAACTTCTGATCCTCCTGCCTTCACCTCGAGTGCTGTGATGACAGGCATGCAGCACCACAGTTACGCAGCACTGAAACCAGGCACAGGGCTCCGAGCATCCTAGGCAACCATTTCTCTGAGCTACATCCCCAGCTGTTTTGCAAGGTTCCCTTGGTGACTCTGGATACAACGCTTTCCCCCTTCTAACAGTCTCCACTGAACCCTGTTATTTGTCCCTCCGCATCCTGACACGTTACCCCCTCCCCCAGCGTGCCTCTGCTCCAGAGGAGACCTTTGGAATGCTTTTACCTCCCTCCCGTCACAACTGCAGAGCATCAGTGAAGCAAATAGAAAGTAATCTGGTTATTGGATTTCAGCTGGGGCTCTGTGGCCCCAGGAAAGGGCATTTTCTAGAGTGTCACGTAGCTCTGGCCTCAGCTGTTACTCACAGGTGGAATGAACTACATGGGAGGTTTGTTGTTTTGTTTTGTTTTTTGTTTTTGACATGGAAGGTTTAATGAGGCAAATGTGAATTTGTCTGTGTTTTGGTTTGGTTTTTAGAGAGAAGGTCTTGCCATATAACTCAGGGTAGCTTTAAATTTGAAATCCGCCTGCTTCAACATCCTGAGAGTGCACCACCATATGTGCTTTCTTTATGTATGTAACTCTGGCTATCCTGGAACCCACTATGTAGACTAGACTGGATGGCTGCCTGCCTAACTATCTATCTAGTGGTGGTATTGTTGTTGTTGTTATTAATTATATATATATATATATATATTTTTAATTTTTATTTATTTATTTTTTTTCTAAGACAAGGTCTCTCTGTGTAGCCTTTAGTTGTCCTGGAACTTGCTCTGTAGACCAGGCTGGCCTCAAACTCAGAGAGATCTGCCTGCTCTGCCTCCTGAATGCTGGGATTACAGGCATGCACCACCACTGCCCTGTTAATTTTTATTTGTTTGTTTAATGTATGTGAGTGCTCTGTTTTCATGCAAACCAGAATGAGGGAATCAGACTCCATTACAGACAGCTGTGAGCCACCATGTGGCTGCTGGGAATTGAACTCAGGTCTTTTGGAAGAGCAGCCAGTGCTCTTAGCCAATTAGCCATCTCTCCAGCACCTCCAGTTCCCTTTTTTATTTGTTTTATTATGTTATTTTATTATTTTAATTTTTTGAGACAAAGTTCCTTTGTATATAGCCTTGGCTGTCCTGAAACTCACTCTGTAGGCCAGGCTGGCCTCTAACTCACAGACATCACCTGCCTCTGCCTCCTGAGTAATGAGATTAAAGGTATGTACCACCACCACCTGGCTATTTATTTATTTATAAAATTTTTATTTTTTTGTTTTTTGAGAGTGTTTTTCTGTGTAGCCTTGGCTGTCCTGGATTTGCTTTGTAGACCAGGCTGGCCTCCAACTCACAGAGCTCCACCTGCCACTGCCTTCCTGAGTGCAGGGATTAAAGGTGTACACCCTTTCCCCAACTATTTTTCTTTTTTTATTTATTTAATGTGTATAAGTGCTTTATACCTGGAAGCCAGAAGAGGGCACCAAATCTCATTATAGATGGTTGTAAGCCACCATATGGTTGCTGGGAATTGAACTCAGGACCTCTGGAAGAGCAGGTAGTGCTCTTAACCTCTGAGTCATCTCTCCAGCCCTTTCTTTCTTTCTTTCTTTCTTTCTTTCTTTCTTTCTTTCTTTCTTTCTTTCTTTCTTTCTACAAATAAAGGATGCTTGTATATAATAAGAATTTTGTAATTTTGGCTTCTTAAACTAAAACAAAACAACAACAACAACAAAACCACAGAAGCACTCAGGAGGCAGAGGCAGGCAGATCTCTTGTGAGTTTGAGGCCAGTCTGGTCTACAAAGTGAATCCAGGACAGCCAAGGCTAACACAGAGAAACCCTGTCTCAAAAAACCAAAAACCAAACCAAACCAAAACACAGAAGTATTATAAGAATATGTTTTAGGGGCTGGAGAGATGGCTCAGAGGTTAAGAGCACTGTCTGCTATTCCAGAGGTCCTGAGTTCAATTCCCAGCAACCAAATGGTGGCTCACAACCATCTATAATGTGATCTGTGCCCTCTGTACATGCAGACAGAGCACTGTATACATAATAATAAATCTTTTTTTTTAAAAAAAGAGTATGTTAGTTTTAATCCCAGGTGTGGGGTAATGGGATTGCTTGGAAGCATGCATGACATGCCTTATGCTTTAGCTAGCAGGGGTCTGGTTTTGTCAGCTTAGGTAGGGTCTTGGATAGTGTGATGTTTGGAATTCTGGGGACTTTTTAGTAGGTACATAAATCCTGGAGCCCTGAGAGAGGTGTGGTGGGTTGGTTGGTTGTTGGTGGTTTCTGCTGTTCCTGGTTTGTTAAGTAATCATGTGCAAAGAAGAAACAAGAAATTAGATATCCTGATGGTGAAAATCAAACTTGCTGCAAGGAACTCAGTGCCCCAGTCAGCAGGAAGTAGGGGTTAGGAAAAGGAGCCTCCCCTGTGTATATTTGGGATCTCTTTCCCCTCCTCTCTATCCCTTTTTCTTTTTTCTTTTTTTTTATATTTCATTTAATTTTAATGTATGTCTGTTGGTGAGAGGGTGTCAGATCTTGGAGTTACAGACAGTTGTGAGCTGCCATGTGGGTGCTGGGACTTGAACCCGGGTCCTTTGGAAGAACAGGCAGTGCTCTTAACCACTGAGCCACGTCTCCAGCCCCCCCTTTTTCTTTCTTATCTAGTGTTCGGGGTTGAAAGTATGGAAGAAAAGGGTGGAGAAGGGTGGAAGAAAGAACTCACAAAGTAGCCAATGTCTTTTAGACCTGTGCTTTGATGAGCTCTAATGAACTGACTTGTCTTGTTCCAATTATGGACAGTCACTTTTTTGTTTGTTTTTTCAAGACAGGGTCTCTCTGTGTAGCCTTGGCTGTCCTGGACTTGCTTTGTAGACTAGGCTGGCCTCGAACTCACAGCGATCCGCCTGCCTGTGCCTCCCGAGTGCTGAGATTACAGGTGTGCGCTACCATGCCTGGCTGGACATTCACTTTTATTGTCCCTTCCCACCAGTGGCCTCTTCCCCTTCTGGCCCTGTTTTCACTGACATCAAGAAGCGTGTATGTCATTCACCTGTTTGAACATGACTTCTGTTTTCTGGCTTTCCCCACTCTCTCTCCTCAGATCTTGCACTCCTACAGATTCATCCCTCCCTCCCTCCCTCTCTTCCTTTTTTGTTTTTGATGTAAGAAGGAGGAAAGCTGAAGCCATCTTGAATAAAACTTCCATTTTGGATAGGGGTCAAATAAATTTTAAGTTCCCAAGACCTCCCTGGCACCCTGTTTGTCAGAAAGAGACAAACTTGGGTAACTGCCATCCTGGTTGCCAAGTTGAGACATGAATTCTGGGCAGTCACCCTGACACAGTTGAATAACCCAACCAATGGGAACAGGAGAACTGTACCACAAAGACTTATTCCTAAGGAAACCCCCTATCCCTAAACCCTGATTGGAGGAAAATTGTAACTGTAACTTGACACAGACGTTTGTGGTTTTCAAGCTTAAAACAGAGTTCCATGTAAAAGAATTCAAAGATTTAGCCAGGCGGTGGAGGTACGCTCCTTTAATCCCATCACTTGGGAGGCAGAGGCAGGCGGAGCGCTGTGAGAGGCCAGCCTGGTCTCCAAAGCAAGTCCAGGACAGCCAAGGCTACACAGAGAGACCCTGTCTTGAAAAAAAAATTTTTTTTCTTGTCACCTGAAGGCATACTTTTAAAGCTATTTTATTTGGTTCCAACCCCCTAGCACTAGGTAATTGAGAAAGAATGTTAGAGGGGAAAGAGGAGTAGACGTGTGTTAAAGACTACTTCCTGCTGACTAGGGCCATTGGGTTCCTTGGAGCAAGTCCAGTTTTTGTCATCAGAATATCCAGCAATCTAGCAACAGCAAACAAAGCAGCAGAGACCACAGGCCCTCTCAAGGCGCTCTCATTCATATCCTCCTCAGAGTCCCCAGAATTATCTACAGCTGGCAAAAATTGAGCCCCTCCTACAGCATGAGACAATCCTAGTTAAGGGCTGTGGACAATCTGAAGCAGCCCCATAGCCCATGCTGGTGAGTAAAAAAAGCATGTTCATAACTAGGTTCTTCTGTTTGTTTCAGTTTTGGTTTCTTATTTTTTTTATTTTTTTCTCCTTTTGGTTTTTCGAGACAGGGTTTCTCTGCTTTAGCCCTGGCTGTCCTGGACTCACTCTGTAGACCAGGCTGGCCTCAAACTCAGAGATCCGCCTGCCTCTGCCTTCCAAGTGCTGGGGATTAAAGGTGTGCTCCACCCCCCCACCCCCCCACCCCCCACCCCCCGTAACTAGTTTTTGTTTTGTTTTGTTTTGTTTTTTGTGTTTTTCGAGACAGGGTTTCTCTGTGTAGCCTTGACTGTCCTGGACTCATTTTGTAGTCCAGGCTGGCCTCGAACTCACAGCGATCCGCCTGCCTCTGCCTCCCGAGTGCTGGGATTAAAGGCCTGTGCCACCACGCCCGGCGTTTTTTTTTTTTTTTTTTTTTAAGAGTTATTTATTATGTATACAATGTTCTGTTTGCATGTACAGAGGGCACCAGATCTCATAACAAATGGTTATGAGCCACCATGTGGTTGCTGGGATTTGAACTCAGGACCATTGGAAGAGCAGCCAGTGCTCTTACCCTCTGAGCCATCGCTCCAGCCCCATAACTAGGTTTTTAAAGACACCAAAATTCTTACTACAGTCACCTGCTTAAATACTTAACATGAGCGGTCAAAGATGTAGTTAGTTCCTGGAGTCTGCTCTGTTGGCCTTTACTGGTGAGTTTTTGAAGATGATGCTTTGCATGGACTCTTGTGCCTGCTTGGGTTGTTTTGGATATTTGGACCTTAACACAGAGATAGGATCTCACTATGTAGCTTTGGCTGGCTTGGAACTCTCATGGAGAACCAGCTGGCCTTGAACTCACATAGTTCCCGCTGCCTGAGCCTTCCAAGTGCTGGAACTTAAGGTGTGCACCACCATACCCTATGCTATTGCAGATTTCTAATCTAGCCACTGCTGAGAGCATCCTTCTGTCTGAGCCAGTTTTGGAGCTTTCATTACTATGAAGTCTCTTTGCTCCTCTAGTGGAATCCACCCCCTTTGGGCCTCCTCAGGTAAGGAGCCCCCATTTGTTTTTTATCTGGTGGCTCCTGGGTCTTGCTTCTTTCCTAGGTAAATGTTCTTGAGTAGTGGCTAAGGGGTGAAGTGGTTGGGATATTTTTGCTTTGTTTTGTGTGGGGCTGGGGAGCCTCCTCTCCTCCCAGCCTGTTTGTTTCCTGAATTTCCAGGAATTTTGACAACAGTTTAAGGCTTCAGGGGCTGCTGTCTAGATTGGTTAGCGCATAATCTGACAACTGGCTGTTTGTGCCCTGCGACGGACTTTTATTTTGGTGGGGGAGGGGGGGCCACTACACAGGGTTTCTCTATGTAGTCCTAGCTGCCCTGGAACTCACCCACATGAACTCAGAGAGATCCTCCTACCTCTGCCTCCACAGTGCTGGGAAAGTACAATCTCCAGCCACCTTGCCCATCTCCAGAGAGGAGCTGCATCTGGCTGGAGGAAGACCTGCCTTAGGATAATTTCTAGGAAGGCACTTTGCTCTTGTCATCAGCTTCCCTGGGGCTAATTTCACTGAGGGTTCCTGCACCTGGCAGCGTCTGTGGCTGCCACGAGGGCCTCAAGAGCCATCCTCTCTCCTGTCCTTTCCTTTTCTCTGTGAGCATCAAGAAGACACTAGTTTAGGTGCTTTTCAGAACCCAGAATACAGTGTGTAGTTGAGAGTCGAGTCATATATCCTCTCCACTGTGGTGTTCCAGGGTCCTGCCTCTACGTTGTGGGTGTTGACTCTGGGTGTGAGTGAACACGGGGTTGAGGAATATGTGAGCAGTAGAAGCCTTCTGAAGACACAGCGAATGAAAACTCACACCAAGCAGAATTAATTCAGAAACCAAATGTGTAACGACCGAGTGTTGTGCAACTCCACTTCAACCTTGTTCTGAACACAACAATGTGCACCATGCACTTTGGATGTCACACAATCCCAGACATGTGCCGCCCGGACAGCCTCTGCTCAGATTCAAGACAGAAAGCTTTCTGCTCTTGTAGAAACAAAGTAGTTTAATTATGGAAAACCAACTCTTAATGTTTTTCCACTCAGCATGAGCATATCAAATCAAATCAGTATGTCTTTGGAGTGTATTGTTAGATATTTATTTCATATGTATAAAGTATTTTGCCTGTAAGCCACTGTGTGGGTGCTGGGAACTGAACATAAGTCCTCTGCAAGAGCAGCAAGTGCTCTTAACTGCTGAGCTATCTCTTCAAGCCCCAGAACATTTGATTCTAATAATTTCTTTTTGAGGAGCCGGAGAGTGTCAGTAGCTATGAGATTGCAAGTAAAGGTGGCTTGATCAGCACCTAGCTTAAAGCTAACAGTGAGTCTGTAATAGGGAGGTGGCTCAGCATGTAAAGGTATTTGCCTGTCCCTGAAACCCATGGTGGAAGGACAAACTAACTCCTGAAAGTTGTCCTCTGACACAAACACACACACACACACACACAAAATGTTTAAATTGCTATTTGATTTGGTGGTTTTCTTTCTTTTTGTTTTTTGTTTTTGTTTTTTTTTTTGGTTTTTCGAGACAGAGTTTCTCTGTGTAGCCTTGACTGAGCTGGACTCATTTTGTAGTCCAGGCTGGCCTCGAACTCACAGCGATCTGCCTGCCTCTGCCTCCGGAGTGCTGGATTAAAGGCATGCGCCACCATGCCCGGCTTTTGGTGGTTTTCATAAGAAATCATGAAATTACTTTTGGCTTGGAACTAGGGCAGGATTCCCATCAATTCCTGAGATGCTCCTAAATACATTTCTGCTGTTTTATATTATGTATCTATGGGATACTGTCACTAATGACCATAAAATCAAAATATCAATCATCTCTGAAATGTTGAAGATGCTGTGTCTTGTAGCATCAAGCCCTCAGCCAGAAATTTAATTCTTTAAAATGAGCATTCCCATCTCAGCGTGCAGATTTAGTATTCAGTAAGGGTAAAATTCTATGCATACCAAGGATTTACTTTGAAAACTTTTTTTTTTCCTGAGATAGGGTTTTTCTGTATAGCTTTGACTGTCCTAGACTTGCTTTGTAGAACAGGCTGTCCTCAAACTCACAGCAATCCACCTACCTCTGCCTCTCAAGTGCTGGGATTAAAGGCGTGCACCACCACCACCCAGCTTGAAAACTTTATGATTTATTGTTAGTAAGTGCTGGATTTATGTACTTATTTATATACCTGTACATCTGGAGTGGTGTAAAACTCTCAGGTGAAGGGGGTGGTCATGAGTGGGGACTATCTGAGCAGCCCTGCCCCACAGAAAGTACTTGTGTAGAGAAATAGCATCAATCAGGCAATCAGCAAATAAAAATACCATTAAAAAATTCATTCCTAAGCCGGGCAGTGGTGGCGCACGCCTTTAATCCCAGCACTCAGGAGGCAGAGGCAGGTGGATTGCTGTGAGTTCGAGGCCAGCATGGTCTACAAAGTGAGTCCAGGACAGCCAAGGCTACACAGAGAGACCCTGTCTCGAAAAACCAAAAAGAAAAAAGAAAAAGAAAAAAGAAAAAGAAAAAAGAAAAAAAAAATTCCTTCCTAGACCTTTACATATTTATTTTTGAAGACAGTCTCCTTTAGCCTGGCTTGGTTTCAAACTCACTATCTACTTGAGGATGACTTTGGATTTCTGATCCTCCTGTCTCCAGTGTCCAAATGTTGGCACACACATTTATGCTGTGCTGGAAACCAAACCTAGGCAAACATTCTGCCAACTGAGAGGTACCATCCCCAACTTCTTAATTTATCAATATACAGAAAAACATATATCAACAGGCTCAAAACAATTCTCAAAAGTCACTACCTGGGAACACTGTAATTCTATGTATCTTTTTTGTTGTTGTTGTTGTTTTTGAGACAAGGTCTCTCTGTGTATTCTTCGCCGTTCTGGAATCCCTTTGTAGACCAGGCTGGCCTCAAACTCACAGCGATCCTCCTGTCTCTGCCTCCTGAGTGCTGGGATTAAAGGTGTGCACCACCACGCCCGGCCTTTTTTTTTTTTTTTTTTTTTTTTTTTTGGTTTTTTTTCGAGACAGGGTTTCTCTGTGTAGCCTTGGCTGTCCTGGACTCGCTTTGTAGACTAGGCTGGCCTTGAACTCACAGCGATCCACCTGCCTCTGCCTCCCGAGTGCTGGGATTAAAGGCGTGTGCCACCACGCTCGGCTTATTTTTAATTTTTTAAAAGGGTCTCATTATTTAGCTCTGGCTACCCTAGAACTCACTATGTAGACCAGGCTGGCCATGAACTTACAGGGATCCACCTGCTTCTGCTTTCTGAATGCTGAGATTAAAGGTATGTACCATTACACCCAGCTTCCCATAATTTATTTATTTTGTGTTGGTTCAATATTTCACTATCAGAATAATGTTTTTATTTCTTTTTTTAAAAATCTTTCTCTTTCTTGAGATAAGGCCTTTCTTTGTGGAGCTAGCTCATTCACAGGTATCCACATGCCTCTGCCCCCAAGTGCTGGCATTAAAGGGGCAGGCCCAGCCCTACTTTCTTTCTTTTTTAAAAGATGTATTTATTATTATGAATAAAGTGTTCTGGCTATATGTACACCTGCATGCCAGAAGAGGGCATCAGATCATGTTATAGATGGCTGTGAGCCACCATGTAGTTGCTGGGAGTTGAACTCAGGACCTCTGGAGGAGCAGCCAGTGCTCTTAACCTCTGAGCTTTATCTCCAGCTTCAGTTCCTACTTTCAAAAGGCATAGAACAGAGATGTTTTTGGCTCCTCAAAGGGAGGACCCCCATGATCATCCACACATGCACATCAGTACCACCATGGTGACAAAGTACAGCCACCCTAGACTATAAAGTTCTGATAGGGGGTACACAAATAAAAAGCCAAGGAATTATGGTTGAGCCAACTTTAGACGTGTGTGTGTGTGTGTATGTGTGTGTGTGTGTGTGTGTGTGTGTGTGTGTGTGTCTGTCTGTCTGTCTGTCTATCTGTGATGAACCTGTGTTATGTTTTGGCCATGTCCCCTGGAATTGATGTGTCTTCAAAGCACCAGTGTTAGGGTGAGACTTTTTGGAGGTGACTGGGCCACTTGTAGGCATGGCTTTGTTCTAAAGGAGCACCCTGGCTCATCTATCTCCTGTGACTGCCTTTACCTGTGAGATGCACTGAGAAGCCCCTCAGCAGCTGTTAGGTAGAGGCTCCTTTGCTGTGGGACTGCACAGCCTTCAGAACTGTGAGCTAAGTGACCTTCAACTGTGGAGATGCCCTGGCTCTGGTATCTCAGTTACAGAGACAGAAGACTGACCAAACAGCCTGCGCTGTAAGCCATGCAGAAGTTGTATGGCGCAATGTGTATAGCACATTTCCACTCACTTACGGTGATGGCGACCTGCCCAGGCTTGGCTAGGTGTCTGGTGCACACTCTGGTATCCCACAAACTATGTGTTGTGAGAATTGGTAAATCAGTGGGGTAGCTATTATTGAGTTGGTGGGTCCTCGGTTTTGGCGGTTTTCCTGAGGAGGAAGCTGGGTTTGGGTGAGCCATTGTCCACATGTTCCGGTCTGCAGAGGCTGCTTGGCTGGGGTCTCCCTGCATCAAGGAAGTAAATCAGCCTAGAACGTGTCGGTCTGCTTCTCCCTTCGTTGTGAAGATCTGAGAACTCTTGGAGGCTTCAGAGGAAGCGCAGGGAGTTGACTCTCATGTACCTAGAGATGAGGATGTAGAGGCGGCGGAACCAGAGGAGCTGACTGTGGTGGCAGGACATGGCTTTCTGGAAGAATCAAAGAGGATCAATGATGGACCCTTGCTCCCTCTCACATGGCATATCAACCCAACTCTAATGATTCTGAGTCACCTGCCCCACTGCCAGCTCTTTATGTGCTTGAGCACATGTGTGTGCACCTCTTGTGTGCAGTACCCATGGAGGCCTAAAGAGGGTGACAGATCCCCTGGAACTGGAGTTACAGATGGTTGTAGGATGCTCAGTGTGGGAACTGAACGCAGGTCCTTTGCAAGAGCATCAGGTGCTCTTGAGCACTGAGTTTCCTAAAATGAACATGTACCATTTATTTCCTTTTTTTCTTTTTTTTTAAAGACAGGGTTTCTCTGTTTAACAGCTCTGGCTGTCCTGGAACTTGCTCTGTAGACCAGGCTGGACTTGAACTCACAAAGATCAACCTGCCTCTGCCTCTCAAGAGCTGGGATTAAAGGTGTGCACCACCACCACCCAGCTTTACGTTATAATTTTTAAAAAGGCCAAGTCATCAGAAATGTATGCCTGTCAGGTGTAGCTAGAATAATCTAGCACCCGGGGCAGGGCTGGTCCCTGTGGAGAGTGCTTTGCAGGTAGCAGGGCTCAGAGGAGCCAAGGGAACTGAGACTGGGTTCACAGTGCGGGGTCCAGGAGGTACAGTCCTTACCTTGGCCTGTGCCACCTCTCTGCTGGTGAGCACGAAGAGGACGTCCTGGGGTGACAGGAGAGACCAGGGCAGGTCCAGGAGGTAGACATACTTCCGGAGCACATTCACCGACTGGAGCGTAAGCACAGAACAGCCTGGGCCGGGAGGGATGGCAGAGGCGATCATTTTGCTGCTTTCAGCCAGGTGTTTCTCTGAGTACCCTCCCCTCTCCTGGTCCTCAAGGCAGGCAGGGGACTTGCTCTGCTGCTGCCAGGTGCCTTGTGGCACCAGAGTTGCTCTTTGACCAGGATTCTCCCACATGGGCAAAGTGCCAAGTGGCAGACGCTTTCGTGGGTCCTTGCAAGAGGAGGGGGCTGCTAGAGGGTGGAGGGAAGATAGTGGAGACAGGAACTCCTCAGTTGGAGGCTAAAGATCTTTCCAGCTCTGTTCTAACACCAGGCACTGGGTGTCATGGCTTTCATCAGTATTCCCAGCCCTTGGAAGGCAGAGACAGGTGGACCATCTCAAATTGAGGCAAGCCTGTTTTTTAAAATTTTTCATTTTTTTTGGTTTGGTTTGGTTTGGTTTTTCAAGACAGGGTCTCTTTGTGTAGTCTTGGCTGTCATAGACTTGCTCTGTAGACCAGGCTGGCCTCGAACTCACAGTGATCCGCCTGCCTCTGCCTTTGCTGGGATTAAAGCCATGCACCACCACGCCTGGCTAACCCTGGGTTGTGTAGCAAGTTTCAGGCCAGCCTGGGCTTCAGAGTGAGACCCCATCTCTTTAAAAAATTTAGCATGGGAAGTCCCTTAAGTACTCTGGCGTTTACTTTCCTAGTTGATAAAGTGCCTGCCCATCTCACATGGTGGTCGGGAGAGCCAAATGGATGCCAGCTGTGTTCCTAAGGCCTTACAACTGGGTGTCACTTTCTGATCTCATGCCACCCTTGTGATGCAGAACAGCCCAGAACTTGCTCAGAGACAATAGAACACCAGGCAGCAAATGGCCAGTGAGTCCTGTGCTTCACGGTGTGTGTGTGTGTGTGTGTGTGTGTGTGTGTGTGTGTGTGTGTGTGTGTGTGT
>OU015755.1:91844735-91855575 GCA_907169655.1 Acomys percivali | reverse complement strand
TGTGTGTGTGTGTGTGTGTGTGTGTGTGTGTGTGTGTGTGTGTGTGTTTTACAAAGTGTTTACTATTTCAAGTTCATCAGTGTCTCAGGAACCTTGGAGGCACTTACAACCTCACTGAAAAGGTGGGTGATGGGAGGGGAGTTTGACAGACCAACAAAGTACTAGCAGTGGAAAAGAGCCTTCTTCCTGTGAGGAAACTAGACAGGGCGCATGGCAATCGACACAGCCTGAACTTGCCATGCATACCTAAGGCAGGGAGAGTGGCCCACCTTCCAGCACTACGCAGCCTAGGGCTACTCTGGGTGTAGGTGGCCTTCAGTCCCCAGCAGGGCTGTTCTACTGTCACAAATACTTAAATTATGGATGCTCAAGTCTCTCACATAAAACGACACACAGAACTTGCCCATAATCTCTTGCATACATTATATCATCTCTAGGTTACTTATAACCTCTAATATGAGTAAATGCTGTGGAAATAGTTGCTGTATTGCATTGTCTGGGGACTAATAAGGAGAAAAGAATCTGCATGTTTAGGCACCTTTATTTTCTCCCTGCATATTTAAAAAACCTTTTATTTGTGTGTGCACCTGTATGAATTTATGTGCACCACATTGTTGTTGCTCAGGGTGTCTGACATCCCTGGAACTGGATTTATAGGTTGTTGTAATTTGCCTAATATGGGTGCTGGGAAACAAACCAAGGTCTTTTGCTTTTGTTTTTGTTTTTCGAGACAAGGTTTTTCTGTATAGCCTTGGCTGTCCTGGACTCACTTTGTAGACCAGACTGGCCTTGAACTCACAGCAATCCCCCTGCTTCTGCCTCCCAAGTGCTGGGATTAAAGGCATGCGCTACCACTGCCCGGCTTGAACCCAGGTCCTTTGCAAGAGCAGGAAGTGCTCTTAACTGGGAGCCATGTGTCGAGCGTCCCCCTGAATAACTTTGTTCCTATGGTGTTAAGTCCTAGATACATAGAAATCCGTAGATATGGAAGGCTGAGCATATTTGCAGATATCCTTGGTAAGTTTCTTAGAGGGGTAGTAACTGGTGTTTATTTGTCAACAACCAAACAAACCCCCCAAACAAAAACCGTCCTCCCTTACCTTTAGGCAGCTTCCCTTCTGAATGCAGGGCCCTGAAGGACAGAGAGGAGAAGCATTAGAGAGGGGATGAGTCACTTACTCTTCTGTGTAAACAGGAGGGGCCCTCAGGGCAAGACCTCATGGGCCACGCCCCAACCAAGCACACAGGCCCCCGGTGGTTTCTTTTTGTTGTTGTTGTTGTTGTTGTTGTTTTTTTTTGGTTTTTCGAGACAGGGTTTCTCTGTGTAGCCTTGGCTGTCCTGGACTCCCTTTGTAGGCCAGGCTGGCTTCGAACTCACAGCAATCCACCTGCTTCTGCCTCCCGAGTGCTGGGATTAAAGGCGTGCGCCACCACCGCCCAGCTGCCCCTGGTGGTTTCTACTGCACAAGTCAGCATCTAAATACACAGGGTTCCCTGCCTCTGCCTATTGCTGAGGAGACAAGAGGGCATTTCATTTCCCCACAGCTTAGTGCAGAAGTTTTGCCCATTAGAGATGAGGATAACTACCTTCAAGTTATTTCTCTTGAAATTGGTTAGTGTCCTAGTTTGCTTTCTGTTGCTTTGATAAAGACCATGACCAAAACAACTTTGGGAGGAAAGAATTTATTTCATCTTAAAACTCCCAGATCACAGTCCACAAGTGAAGGAAGTCAGGGCAGGAACTCAAACAGGAACCTGGAGGCAGGAGCCATGGAGGAGTGCTGCTTCCTGGCTTGCTACTTCTGACTTGCTCAGGATGCTTTCTCAAACACCCCAGGACCACCTGACCAGAGGGCACCACCCACAGTGAGCTGGACCCTTCCACATCAACCACCAAACAAGAAAATGCCCACAGACTTGCCTACAGCCAATGTGATGGAGGCCTTTTCTTAGTTGACACTTCTTCCCAGATGACCCCAGCTTGTGTCAAGATGACCCCAAAACAACCAGCCCTAGTGGGGATAGAACTAGCCAAGCCCCCCCAGGTGCCCTACCCGGTCTGTTGTTGAGGGGTTCTTGGCTTTATTTTATTTTATTTTTGATTTTTCAAGACAGGGTTTCTCTGTGTTGACATGGCTGTCCTGGAACTCACTCATGGCCTTGAAGTCGTAGATTTACCTCCCTCTGCTTCCCAAGTGCTGGGATTAAAGAGGTGTGCCACCACCACCCAGTGTTCTTGCTGTTGTTGTTTTTTGTTCTTGTTTTTTGTTTTTTGGTTTTTTTGTAGTAAACTTGATCTGATTCTTTCCGGTGAATTCCTGGGCACAACTTTATTTATTTATTTTAGTTTTTTGAGACAGGGTTTCTCTTTGTAGCCCTGGCTGTCCTGGACTCGCTTTGTAGACCAGGCTGGCCTTGAACTCACAGCGATCCACCTGCCTCTGCCTCCCGAGTGCTGGGATTAAAGGCGTGTGCCACCACCACCTGGCCATCTTGGGCACAACTTTATAAGGCTCTATGTGGACCGTGAATGAAGTGGATCCCCTGTTCCTACTTGCCAGTGGTTTGCTTTCCAGCAGCCCATTCCTCAGAATTACCATTTGGCTAAAAATCCATTTCTGGGATATACAATCTTCTGTGTATCTTCACCAAAAATATCACCACAAATATAACCTGTGGTGTGTCTTTCTTGACTATGAATAAACCTAATGCAACTGACAGCATGTAGCTTTATCCATGACCTCCGTTGGGCCAGGAAGCAAACGATTTTTAGAATTGGGGAGAGAAGAGCCACGTCGGTGGCCTACGCCTTTAATCCCAGCACTTGGGAGGCAGAGGCAGGCCGATCACTGTGAGTTTAAGGACAGCCTGGATATATAGAGTGCGTTCCAGAACAGCCTGAGGCTACACAAAAAAGAAACCCTGTCTCAAAAAAAGGGGGAGGGGCTGGGGAGGGGGGAGAATGTGGCCTCCCACCATTCCACAGTTAAAGAACCAAGATGAACTGTCTGCAAAATAAATGAGAGTAATCATTTCCAGCATCTTCCGAAGACAAAGACAAGGCTGGGGAGCCAACAGGTCAGGTCTGCCATCATGTGATGCTCATGGAGGCACCTCATGGAGGACATGCACAAAGGCAAAGATGTTTAAAAAGAAAAGGTGGGTGAACAGAGGGGCAGCAATGACTGAGGACCAAAGCAAGAAAGAGTTTTCTGGGGCTCAGGCAGCAGCAGGAAGTGTCTTAGTAACGTGACCCTTGAGCAAACAGAGAAACCCTTTCCCACTTCCGCCCCCGAGAGCAGCGTACCTCACAGCCTTGTACAAGGCGATATGATTGCTGTGGCCACTGACTCCTTCGGCATCAAAGGTCACCACCTGTAGGGACAGAGCCGGGGAGGAAGGGCTCATTCAGAGCTGTTGACTGGCTTCTCCATGGCCTCAGCTTCAAAGTAGCCTTCACTATTCCTTTCGGGGAAGGAGAGAGCAAACCCCTGAAACTTTTCAAATTCTGAGCAGCTGAGTTGCTTGTATGCATACAGGGTTGTGTGTGCAGCTGTGAGTTTATGGTTCACTCTTTTTTTTTTTTTTTTTGGTTTTTCGAGACAGGGTTTCTCTGTGTAGCCTTGACTGTCCTGGACTCACTTTGTAGTCCAGGCTGGCCTTGAACTCACAGCCATCCGCCTGCCTCTGCCTCTTATGGTTCACTCTTGCTCCTGGCAGTAGAGCAGGATTCGCCCCACCACAGAAGCTTGTCTTCAGAATCTTTGTGTGGGCGCAAGTGTGTTCCCATGGAGATCAGAGAAGACCCCCAGGGGTTGTGCCCCAGGAGCTGTCCACCTTGTTTTTTGAGATCCAGTCTCTCACCTGCCTGAGCTTGCTGACAGGCTGGTCTGGCAGGCCAGGGGACCCAAGGGATCTGCCTGCCTTTGTCTCCCCAGTCCTGGGACCATAAACACCCAGCACCATGCCTGCTTTTTATCTGATTGTTTGTTTACAACATGGGCTCTCCATTTTGAGATCAAACTCAAGTTCTCATGCTTGCAAGGCAAGTACTTTTCTGACTGTGATGTCTCCAAGGCTCAGGACACTTCTGTTGTAGGCTGGGGATGTGGCTTAGTTGGTGGAGTATTTGGCAAGCATGCATGAAATGCATACATGTATGTGCTGGTGTGTGCACGCAGTCCCCAGTTCCTGGGAGACAGAGGAATGAGGGTCAGAAGTTGAGGGTCATCCTTGATTCACAGTGACTTTGAGGCCAGCCTGGGACACATGAGAACCTGTCTCATGTGGCCTCTCATCAGCACATTCATCTTGGCTGGCTGCTGCATAGGAATTGTTCGGGTAGATGAAGCCTGATTCTCCAGGTTCCTTTCCTCATACCACAACTACAGTGTCCTGGAGCCAAGCTCGCAGAAGCCTGTCTTAGGCTGCTTCTCATTCTGTTTGCACAGGTATCTTCATCTTGGTTCTAACATTTCATTTCTGCACAGATGGGTTTAAAGAAGAACCGGTGCCAGCTTGCTTTCAGGCTGGGGGGGTGAGTCAGGGTCTGTCACATAGCTCTGGCTGCTCTAGAACTCTATGCAACCTTGAATTCCTGTTTGCTTCCACTTCCCAACTGCTGGGACTATACGCCTGTACCACTGTGCTCAGCTCTGTAGTTTGAATAATAACAGCAAAAAACATAGTATGGGCCAGAGAGATTGCTTAGTAGGTAAAGCTGCTTGCTGCCAAGCCTGATGGCCTCAGAACCCACATAAAGGTGCAAAGAAAACTGACCCCTTCACAGGCATATTGTCACGTATGTGTAACCACATATGTCACAGATACTAAAGTGTGAAAAACAATATGAATATTAAAGGAAACATAAGAAAACAAGGATTCAGCCGGGCGTGGTGGCACACGCCTTTAATCCCAGCACTCGGGAGGCAGAGGCAGGCGGATCGCTGTGAGTTCGAGGACAGCCTGGTCTACAAAGCGAGTCCAAGACAGCCAAGTCTACACAGAGAGACCCTGTCTCGGAAAAAAAAAGAAAAAAAAGAAAAGGAGGATTCAGGAAACGGACTATAGACGGTTGGTTAGAGGGTAAAGAGAAGGGCTGTCCCCGAGGAGAGAAGGTGTCCCAGCACAGGTGAGGGGTTAGGACTGCAAGTGGGGTAGCTGAGAAAGAGTCCCTCTTGCTCTGTTTCTTTTGTGGTTATAATGTTTTCTCATATCCCCAGCCTTGCCTTGAACTCTCTATGTAGCTGAGGCTGGCCTTAAACTCTTGGTCTCCGTGCTTCTTTTTCTTCACACTGGAATGGCCCTTGCTACCATGAGAGCTGGGTCTCTTTTTCAGGAGCATCAAGGAGCATAAGTGTCAATTTAGGGCATTTCCTAGATAGTCTCATGATGACAAAGAGAAGGGCTTTCTGGACAGGGTGAATGTTCCCTTTATTAAACTAAGACGCAATTTTTCCAGCTTGGCAGTGGTGGCGCACACCGTTAATCCCAGCACTTGGGGGGCAGAGGCAGGCAGATCTCTGAGTTCAAGGCCAGTCTGGTCTACAGAGTGAGTTCCAGGACAGTCAGGGCTACACAGAGAAACCCTGCCACAAAAAACAAACATGTGGAAAAAAAGAAGCAGTTTTTCTTTTTTCATTTTTGGCTTTTGCATTGCTGGGATTCACACCTAGACTTGTGCACACTAGGCAGGCACTCACCCACTGGGCTAGAACCCAGCCTGAAACCATGACGCTTTCGGGCACAGCCCTCCTCCCATTCATTGGTTTCAAACCATCAGTAGAAAGTATCCCTGAGGTCAGGCACTGTGTTCAGGAACTTTTCTAGGGCCAAGCATCAGAATTGGGTTTACAATGAAAAGAACACATTTCTGTTTCACCCGAGTACCAGCAGATCCCTGGATTGTCACTCTGAGATGCAACCTGTCAGTGAGTGTGAGGCTTAGGACCAGTGAGAAGACAGGTTATCCTTAGGATGGTTACTGGATGCTCCCATCGTGTGAACGAGGAGTAAGCTGCTTGTGGAGATGATACATCTGCTGGGTATGTCCTGTTTCCCTGGAACTTGAGTTGTTACTTCATGTAGCAAAGGGACTTTGCAAATAAGGCTAAAGATTTTGAGATGCAGAGGCTATTCTGGGTGGGCTGGTAGGCTCAATGTAATCATGGTGGCCCTTAAACGGGGCCACAGGAAGGTCAGAGGGAAGGGCCCCAGGACAAGAAGCAGAAAGTGGCACAGTTTCTTTGAAGACAGAAGAAGAAAGCAATGGGACACATTGGCCATGCCCATAATCCTACAGTCTGCTCAGAGTCCTCACCATCCCCAGCTGCTTTAAGGGAAACTTAGCCTCTCAATGAGGACGGACCCTGTTCACTGTGTTCAGGATGTTAGGGCCAGATCAAGAAAGGCCAGGCTGGAGAGATACTACTCCATACTACTCGCTCCATTTGTAAGGAAATTCGTCATTTCAAAGCTTGAGAGTCTGTGGCCTTTCTTTTTTTGTTGTTGTTTTTTGTCCCCCTTGCCCCCACCCCCCACCCCCGCCCCAGGACAGGGTTTCTCTGTACAGCCTTGGCTATCCTGGACTCACTTTGTAGACCAGGCTGGCCTCAAACTCATAGCGATCCACCTGAGTGCTAGGATTAAAGGCGTGGGCCACCACATCCAGTCTTATTTATTTATTTGTTTGTTTATTATTGACTAAGTCTCTCTATGTAGCCCAGGCTGTCCAGGAACTCTATATAGACCAGGCTAGCCTGAAACACACAAAAATCCTCTAGCCTCTGCCTCTGAGTACTGGGATTAAAGTCCATTTTAAAGCTGCCTAGGGAGGAAAAATAAAAAGAAAGCTGCCAAAGTTTACTTTCTAAATCTCAAAGTAATCAAAATTGTATGTAATTCTTTATAGGCTAATAGCTAAATTTTCACTATTAAAAGCCCATCTCATTTAATTGAGTTTTGTTAAGGGATAGAATATGCTGATTGAGAAGCAAATAGGGCTTTTATCAATGGCATGTTCATTGAGAGAATTGACATATTAGACCTTTTTTCTTTGTTTGTTTTTCGAGATAGGGTTTCTCTATGTAGCCTTGGCTGTCCTGGACTCGCTTTGTAGACCAGGCTGGCCTCAAACTCACAGAGATCTGCCTGCCTCTGCCTCCTGAGTGCTGGGATTATAGGCATGCTTTTTAAAAAGACTCTTTCTTTTTGTTATGTTTGTGTAAGCCTATGTGAGTATGTGTACCATGTATATGCAGGAGGTTATGGAGGCCAGGAAAGAGTCTGAGGTCCCCTGGAACTAGAGTTACAGTGTGAGCCAACATATGGGGTGCTAAGAATAGAACCTGGGAGTGAGGCACAGTAGCCAAGGTTACATAGAGAAACCCAAACAAAAAACAAAACAAAAAAGAATAAAATGAGTATAAATTTATCTTCTTCTTTTTTTAAAGAAATGGAGGCTAGGGCTGGGAGATGGCTCAGTGGTTAGGAGCACTGTCTGCTCTTTTAGAGGTCCTGAGTTCAATTCCCAGCACCCACATGGTGGCTCACAACCATCTATACTGGAATCTGATGCCCTGTTTGGGCATGCAGGTGTATAGAGCGCTGTATACATAAAAAATAAATAAATCTTAAAAAAAAAAAAAAAAGGCCAGGCGTGGTGGTGCATGCCTTTAATCCCAGCACTTGGGAGGCAGAGGCAGGTGGATTGCTGTGAGTTCGAGGCCAGCCTGGTCTACAAAGCGAGTCTAGGACAGCCAAGACTACACAGAGAAACCCTGTCTCAAAAAATGAAGCTCCCCTCCCTCCAAAAAAAAAAAAACGAAAAGGAAAAGGAAAAACAAAAAGAGAGAA
Source organism: Acomys percivali (assembly GCA_907169655.1). Classification (NCBI taxonomy): domain Eukaryota; kingdom Metazoa; phylum Chordata; class Mammalia; order Rodentia; family Muridae; genus Acomys; species Acomys percivali. Next base: position 91,847,721 of record OU015755.1, on the reverse strand, counting down.
AGAAATGGAGGCTGGCTGGGCATGGTGGCCATCCCTTTAATCCCAGCACTCTAGAGGCAGAGGCAGGCTGGTCTCTGTGAGTTTCAAGGCCAGCCTGGTCTGCACAGTGGGATCCTATCTCAGACAAACAAACAAACAAATGAAATGGAGGTTTAAGCATCACAGCTTCAGAACTGAAAATGCAGCTCACTGATACACCTGCAGCTTACCAAGCTCAAAGCTCTGGTGAGATCCTGAGACGCCCCTACTCTTCCTGTATGTCTCTGGAAGCTATTGACCCTGCATCACATAAGAATTCTAACATCAAAGCCGGGCGTGGTGGCGCACGCCTATAATCCCAGCACTCGGGAGGCAGAGGCAGGTGGATCACTGTGAGTTCGAGGCCAGCCTGGTCTACAAAGAGAGTCCAGGACAGCCAAGGCTACACAGAGAAACCCTGTCTTGATAAACCCCAAAAAAAAAAAAAAAAAAAAAAAAGAATTCTAACATCAATCGCTGTGAATTCGAGGCCAGCCTGGTCCACAAGGTGAGTCCAGACAGCCAAGGCTACACAGAGAAACCCTGTATCAAAAAACCAAAAAAACCAAAAAACCAAAAAACTAACATCTTCAGTTTATCTTCAAGGTGAGAATAATACCTGAAATGTGAACGATTTGGTATAAGAAGTTCTGTGTCAGTGAAAGTCTTGTGCAGATCCCTGGGTCCTGAATTGTCAGGAGGCAAGAGAAAGGTTGGGGAGCAGGTCACGGGTGGGAAAGTGCTTTCCTCGGCCTGAGGGTTGAGAACTTGTTCCCTTGTCATACACAAGATCAAAGGCATGTCTGGCTGCAGTGGGTTTAGCAGACAGCCTCTTAGAGTGGGAGTGGGAGGCAGCCACAAGGCGAGCAGCAGAGGCTAGTCCGTGTGACGGGATGGAGAGCCCAGGCTTCCCATTCAGAGTAGGTTCCCTTACCAGGTTGATGCTGTTGACATCTATGTGCTGAAGAAGGGTGCTGGCCACCAGCTCTGTGTCCCACTGCACTCCTGGGTCATCGGGGAACTCCCTGCAAGAGAGAAGCATGCTTGAACCCTTTCTAGGTAAGAATAACCTTCTTTTCTTCTGTGGTGGTTGTTGTTTTGAGATAGGCTTTTTCTGTGTAGCCCTGGCCATCCTGGAACTCACTCTTTAGACCAGGCTAACCCCAACCTCAAAGATCCGCCCGTCTCTGCCTCCTGAGTGGTGGGATTAAAGGCATATGCTGCTACCACCACCACTACCCAGCAGGAATGACCTTGAGACCTACGGGTGTGTTTAGTTCCATGAGGAATTATATCAGTGTTGGGGAGCTCCCTACTCTTCATATGCTCAGATTTCAGCTAAAGAAATAAGGTTCACAGGGGCTGGAGAGATGGCTCAGTGGTTAAGAGCACTGCCTGCTCTTCCAAAGGACCTAGGTTCAATTCCCAGCACCCACATGGTAGCTCACAACTGTCTGTAACTCCAAGATCTGATACCCTCACACAACACACATAAAATAAAATAAATAAATAAGGTTCACAAACACCAAACTACTAGGAATCCATGCTTATCACACACCATGCACACAGCTCTCTTTGCTTCCTACCAGGCAGGCTGCCTATACAACCTTCCTATGCTGAGGACCAATAATTGACCTTAGAGTTCTGGGCTAAGGAGAATCAGAAGGTTTTTCAACAGGAAAATGACATTAAATAATGTCATTATTTTCTTTGACTCATTGGCAACCTCTACCCATGTCCCCCAGCTTTCTATGGAGAGCCCAGTTCTGTTAGCTCACTCAGAATGTTCCTGCAGGGAGCATGGCAGACAGCCCAGCAAGTAGAGGCTGGGCTTAGAGAAAGGAACATGGGTACAAAATCCAGCTTTGTTCCCTGGAGGTGCATGCCACAGCATGGTTATGAAGTTCAGAGGACAATTTTCAAGAGTTATTTCTGTCCTACCATCCTTATGTAGCTCTGGGATTGGACTTCGACCATCAGACCTGGGGGAGGGAAGTGCCTTTCCCCATTGTGACGACACCCGCTGCCTCTAGGCTGTAACTTTTAGGAGACTGCATGATCAGAATTGGACCATTGAGATCCTGCATCCTGTCAGGATTCAGTCATGCTCCTGAGACTCCTGATGATCTGTTGACATTTTTTCCCCTTGAGGTCGTCTTTTGTGCCTAGTTGGCACCAGGCTAAAGGGAGCTCATTAGAAACAGTTGCCCGGCCAGGGGCATGGCACATGCCTTTAATCCCAGCACTCGGGAGGCAGAGGCAGACGGATCGCTGTGATTTTGAGGCCAGCCTGGTCTACAAAATGAGTCCAGGACAGCCAAGGCTACACAGAGAGACCCTGTCTCAAAAAACAAAACAAAAACCAAACAACAACAAGAAGAAAGGTTGCCCTTATTGTTTTGCAATGTATTCCTTATTATTTCTCTCTGGCATCCTAGAGAGGAACTGCCTGTCATCCTTGTGTGGAATGATGCTCTCTGACATTGAGCAAGCATCATTAGTAATCCCTGACCTATGACTCTAAAGAAAGGCTCAGCACACGCCTTTAATCCCAGCACTCGGGAGGCAGAGGCAGGCGGATCGCTGTGAGTTCGAGGCCAGCCTGGTCTACAAAGTGAGTCCAGGACAGCCAAGGCTACACAGAGAAACCCTGTCTCAAAAACAGCAACAACAACAACAACAAAACAAACAAACAAAACAAAACAAAAAACCCAAAAACAAACAAACAAAAAAAAGAAAGGCCCAGCTTATGCAAATGTTTTCTCTAAAATTCTGGCTGCACTTTCATTCAGTCTGTGTGAAGAGGGGGCTCTAACATGGCCAGCTTTTCAAGGAGCACGAAGACAATGAAATCAGAAAGAGCACTTTTTGTTCCATTGTTCCTGGGACCCTGTCTTCAAGAGCAACGTCCACTTTAGCTTTCTCTCTCTCTCTCTCTCTCTCTCTCTCTCTCTCTCTCTCTCTCTCT
>OU015755.1:91783656-91815324 GCA_907169655.1 Acomys percivali | reverse complement strand
CTCACCCACAAAACAGGAATCAAGCAGACGAGAATGGTAGCACAGGCCATAATCCCAATACTCTGGGAACTGAGACAGGATTGTGAATGTGAGGCCATCCTGGGTCACACACTGAGTTTGGGGCCGGTCTGGGTTAGATGGTGTGGTCCCGACACAAACAAAACAAAGTTCTGAAACATGCTACAATACTGATGAGCATAAAAAACATAAAGTTAATATAAGCCATACGTAATATAACAATGACTGTATGATTCTATTTATAAAAGCCACCTGGACATGCAAAGTCACAGAAACAAAGTAGAATTGTAGTCACAGAGGCTAGAGGAAGGAAGGAATGGGAAGTTATTGCCTAATGAGTTACACAGTCTCTCTTTACAATGATGAAATGCGAGTGATGGTTACATAATCTTGTGAAGGTACTTGCTTTGCTGAATTGAACATTTAAAAATGTTCAAGTTAATGGCCAGGCATGGTGGTGCACGCCTTTAATCCCAGCACTTGGTAGGCAGAGGCAGGCAGATCGCTGTGAGTTCAAGGCCTGCCTGGTCTACAAAGCGAGTCTAGGACAGCCAAGAGAAACTCTGTCTCAAAAAACCAAACCAAACCAAACCAAAAAAAGTTCACATTAGTAAATTTTATATCATAAATATTTCTGACACAAATGAAAGGAACAATAAAACAGAAACCAGAGTTTCACTCAATAAAACTCTCCCAGGGGGCTGTTGATATGGCTCAGCAGGGGAAAGAGCTTAATGCCTGGCCAGATGACCTGAGTTCAATCACCAACTCTCTGTGTGGAAGGAGAGAATCAAATCCGTAAGCTTTTGTTTGTTTTGTAGCCTTGGCTGTCATAGACTCGCTGTGTAGACCAGGCTGGCCTTGACTCACATCGATCTGCCTGTCTCTGCCTCCCGAGTGCTGGGATTACAGGTGTGTGCCAGGCCCACTTATTCCATTCTTTTTTAAGATTTATTTATCTATTTTTATGTATACAGTGCTCTGTGTGCATGTACATCTACAGGCCAGAAGGGGGTATCTGATCACATTATAGATGGTTGTGAGCCACCATGTGGTTGCTGGGAATTGAACTCAGGACCTCTGGAAGAGCAGTCAATGCTCTTAACCTCTGAGCCATCTCTCCTGCCTGGCTTATTCCATTCTTAATAGAATACAATCAAGATTTTTTTTTTTAAGAAAAAGAAAATATAAATGTACTGGGTTATGGGGGCTAGAGAGATGGCTCAGCAGTTAAGAGCACTGCCTGCTTTTCCAGAGGTCCGGAGTTCAATTCCCAGCAACCACATGGTGGTTTGCAACTATCTATAATGTGATCTGATGCCTAATAATAAATAAATTTAAAAAAAAACATTAAAAAAATGTACTAGGTTAGAAAGAACAGAGTTAGCAGGTCATGCCTCTGCCTGAGTGCTGAATTAAAAGGTGTATGCCACCATGCAGGACATTAAAGATAAAGTCTTAAGTAACCCAGGCTGGTTATCAAAGAGGATAACCTTGAATTCCTGATCTTTTTTTGCCAAACACTGGGATTACAGCCATCACATGTGCCTTAGACTGTCCCTTTCAGCTGAGTTTAAATGTTTCTCAAGAAGGAACACTGTGAAGAGTTGTTAACGACTAAAACGGATTTATTTAAAATAACTCTGTGAGCTTTATTTTAGGAAATACAGTGAGTCAGCTATGTCTGCCGAAACTCTGGCCACGTGAGGTAAATGGCAAACGTGTTTGAGAATGTTTACTGATAGGAAAGTAAGGGCTGTATCTGAAGGATGGAAACAAAAGTGGTCTGAGTCCCAAGGGATTATGTAACAGACCCAGGGCACTTAGAGAGCATCTGTACACCTTGTATGCTGTCAGGCTTGGACCTCAGCTATAGATGAGGGACGTCTACATAAGGAAAGGACTTTCAGAACCTTACACCTTCAGTGATGGACAAACAGCGACTACAAACACAGGGATGCTCAGATTTGGCTTGAATAGGAGGTAAACTAAGAAAAATGTTCGCCTTCAGGTTTCTTAAAGTACTACTCGACTTTCCTTGGTGTGAATGACTCTACTCTAAAAATAGCTCCCAACAGTGTCCCTAGCCCCATGTGAATATTTTTTAAAAATATATTTTATTAATTTATTCATATTACATCTCAATTGTTATCCCATCCCTTGTATTCTCCCATTCCTCCCTCTCTCCCATTTTCCCCTTAGTCCCTCCCCTATGACTGTGACTGAGGGGGACCTCCTCCCCCTGTATATGCTCATAGGGTATCAACTCTCTTCTTGGACTCCATGTGACTCTTGAGGAGTTTGATGCTGCCTATCAGTGGGTGGTGCCTCCATCTCTCATGGACCTAGATGAGCCTTGCAACTACTACAAGGAGAGAATGTAGCAGAAGTGATACTGCAGGATTTCTAAAGCTGGTCATGAAAGACAGCATAGCTGCCCCTAGATTCTCTCTCAGGATGCCTGCCCAGGAACCCAGCTGCCCTGTGGTGTGTAAAGAGGTAGAAGGTCACCTGGACACATCTCATGTGGGTTTCCTAATTGAAATGGCAGCTCCCAGTTTGGGAGCCCTCGGCTGAGGGTCTCAATACTGTGGACTAGAGATCCTGTGCTCTGTCTGTAACCATGAGACACTGGCTAAAATTTGGAGTGATCTGAGGCAGGCAATAGCTTCAGTCATCAGGGGCTGGGAGATGATTCAGTGGGTAAGAGTGCTTACTGCTCAAACACAAGGACCTGAGTTTGAATCCCCAGCGCTCACATGTGGGCCATGTGGTCACTATGCCTAAAACCCTAGAGCTGTTGGGTGGGGTGGAGACAGGAGGCATGGTGGCTGCCAGCCTAGCTCCAGGTTCAATGAGAGACTTTCTCTCAAAAGAAATGAGGCTGAGTTATAAAACAGAATACCGTATGTCTTCCTCTGGCCTCTGCATGTGCATATCAGCACACACATATGTACATATACCACCCACTCAAACAACATATGTGCACATACATATAAAACAAACCCCAGGGCGTGGTGGTACATACCTTTAACCCTAGCACTCGTGAGGCAGAGGCAGGCGGATTGCTGTGAGTTCGAGGGCAGCCTGGTCTACAAAGCAAGTCCAGGATGGCCAAGGCTACACAGAGAAACTCTGTCTCAAAAAAAAAAAAAAAAAAAAATCATAAAACACACATGTAAAACCCCAGGATAAATTGTAGAAACAAACAGAATCAGACATACAACAACTGAAATTAGGAGTCATTTGGAGGTCTATTTAATTGAGTAAAGAAATGAATGTATCAAATATGAGAACATAACAGAGATAGTAAGATTTGCAATAGGAAACTCTAGGCATTAAAGGACACAGTTGCATAAACACCATCTGAGTATGTAAGACCGTAAGTGTAACACCATTAGCTGCCAGATATGGTGGCATTTGCCTACAGGCCCAGCCGCTCAGGAGCCAGAGGCGAGGGATGAATCCCAAGTTTGAGGTTGGCCTAGATAACAGTGTAACACTAAAGGACTGGGGTGTAGGTCAGTGGTAGAATACGCCCTGGGCTCAACCCAGCACAGAAACCAGAACCAAACACGACTTCTTAACAGATATGAGAGAAGACCAACATAAATGAGAAGACATGAAATGAGACAAAAAGGCCTTATGTTACAGATACGTCCTTTCCTGATGTCAAGTCAGTGAAATTCCAATGGGAGAAAATGCCAGTGAAGTTTTTCCTTGAATATCACCAACTGAATCTAAAAATGTATTTAGAAGAAAAAAAGGTCAAAACAAGCAAGCATGCGCAGAAGAACAACCAGAGGTTTGATCATATTGGGTAACAGTGCTCGAAGTTTTAGTAATTTTGCTAGTGAGACGGCTTAGCAGTAAGCTGCTGAGCCTGATGCCCTGTTTGGACCCTAGAATTAAAGTAAAAGTGGAAGCTGGCAGTGGTGGCGCACGCCTTTAATCCCAGCACTCGGGAGGCAGAGGCAGGTGGATCGCTGTGAGTTCAAGGCCAGCCTGGTCTACAGAGTGAGTCCAGGACAGCCAAGGCTGCACAGAGAAACCCTGTCTCGAAAAACAAAAGCAAACAAACAAACAAACAAAAACAGTAAAAGTGGAAGGAGAGAATTATTCCACAAGGCTGTCCTCTGACCTTCACACACATGGCATGATGTATGCACACCCCACTACACACATAAAAATAATGTATTTTTTGGGGGGATTAAGAGTTGGTTTTTCAGGGGCTGGAGAGATGGCTCAGCGGTTAAGAGCACTGACTGCTCTTCCAGAGGTCATGAGTTCAATTCCCAGCAACCACATGGTGGCCCACAACCATCTCTAATGTGATCTGTGCCCTCCTCTGGCCTGCAGATGTACATGTAGGCAGAGCACTGTATACATAATAATAAATAAATCTTAAAAAAAAAAAAAAGAGTTGGTTTTTCTTTCAAGACAAGGGTTCTCTGTGTACCCCTGGCTATCCTGGACTCACTCTGTAGACCAGGCTGGCTTTGAACTCACAGAGATCCTCCTGCCTCTGCCTCCTTGAGTGCTGAGATTAAAGGCGTGTGCTGCCATGTTTGGCGGTAGTTGGTTTTTCAAGATGGGATTTTGCTGTGTAGCTTTGGCTATCCTGGAACTCATTCTTTAGACCAGTCTGGTCTTCCCCTCACAGATTCACCTGCTTCTGCCAAAGGTATGAGGCACCACCGCCTGGCAAAAGTTAAAGTTCTTTAAAGTAGAGATGTTAGCTGGGTGTGGTGGCGCACGCCTTTAATCCCAGCACTCGGGAGGCAGAGGCAGGTGGATCGCTGTGAGTTCGAGGCCAGCCTGGTCTACAAATCGAGTCCAGGACAGCCAAGGCTACACAGAGAAACCCTGTCTCAAAAATAAAATAAAATAAAATAAAATAGAGATGTTAGAGCTAGAAATGGCTCCGCAGTTAAGAGCACTTACGGCTCTTGCAGAGGATCTGGGTTCAGTCCCTAGCATCCATATAGTCTCCCTCTTCTGGTCTCCATGGGCACCACACACACAGTGATGCACAGACATATATGCAGGAAAAACATTTGTACAAATAAAACTAAAAAGAAAAAGGAAAGGCTCTTAGACTATGAGAGTAGAGAGATGCATTCGTGCACGCACACATGCCTAGAGTATAGAATCCCATAGGAGCTAGGGGCACGATCCAGAGGGGAGATGTTGGCTTTCACGAGTCTAGTCTGTTTTCTTTATTTACCCTTTTTTTTTTTTGGTTTCTCTGTGTAGCCTTGGCTGTCCTGGACTCTCTTTGTAGACCAGGCTGGCCTTGAACTCAGAGCTCCACCTTCCTCTGCCTCCCGGGATTAAAGGCTTTCAATGTTTATTTGTAAAATGGAAATTGTATCTTCTCATAGGATGGCTGAGAGCAATTAACTGAGTCACCACCACCAGCACAAACCTCTTTTTCTTGCTTCTCCCTTCCCCTTGAACTAAGGATGTCGTTGGGATAAGCTATTTTCATAAATGGTCTAGAAGGATTATCCCTGCTATTTACATAGTCTTCATTTTTTTGAAGCCCAGATCAAAAGAAAACCTACTTGGAGCCTTCTTTAAAGAAACCATCTGAAAAGAGAATCAATGCTCCTCTCTACTTCCTGCCCACTGTGCTCTCTTCACTGCACTGCTACAGTTTCCACTATACTATATTTTTTGATTGTGACTCTAGTTTTTTTTTTAAAGATTTAATTATTTATACATACAGTGTTTTGCCTATATGTCACCTGCATGTCAGAAGAGGGAACCAGATCTCATTATAGATGGTTGTGAGCCACCATGTGGTTGCTGGACCCTTGGAAGAGCAGCCAATGCTCTTAACCTCTGAACCATCTCTCCAGCACCGTGACCCTAGCTTTTAATGGTTGAGCCATCTCTCCAGCCCTCACTACACTATATTAAACATTACTATTTTCTTGCTTGTACTACAACAGTGACCAATTTAAAATGGCAAGTTGGGTTTAGTGGAAATAATTAAAGACAACAGGAGAAGTGCTGATTGCTAAGTGAATGCTTAAATCTTCTATTAGGGGGAGATTTTGGGAGGCTGAGTGCCAAGCATGTTGGAGACCTTTGGCTCTATCTTAAAAACTGAAAGAAAGACAATTTGATTTCTGGCTCCAAGTTTTTAATGTTCTATTGATAATATTAAGTATCAATATATAATAAAGGACACACTGTATCCATACTGTTGCAAGCAAATACAGTGTTTTTTTTTTTTGGCTTTTTGAGGCAGGGTTTTTCTGTGTAGCCTTGGCTGTCCTGGACTCATACTGTAGACCAGGCAGGCCTGGAACTCGCAGTGATCCATCTGCCTCTGCCTCTTGAGTGCTGGGATTAAAGGCCTGTTCCACCCTGCCCAGCGCAATTACAGTTTTGATGCAAAATTTTAAAGAAATTTGTGTATAATCCAATTCTAATAATTATAGTATACAACATAAATAAGACAAGGGAGTGTGAGATGTCTCCATAGCTCAGAGTATTCTACACTCTTCCAGAGGACAGAGTTCAGTTCCCTGCACTTTCTTTTCTTTTTTTTTTTTTTTGGGACAAGGTTTCTCTGTGTAGCCCTGGCTGTCCTGGACTCACTCTGTAGACCAGGCCAGCTTGAACTCAGAGCTCTGCCTACCTCTGCTTCCCGAATGAGTAAAGGCTTTTGCCATCAATGCCCAGCAAGTTCCCAGCACTCTTATAATAGTTCACAACTGGCTATAAATCCTTTTCCAGGCAATCCAACACTCTCGTCTGGGCTTTGTGGGCACCAGGCATGCATGTGCTGCACATACCTGCATACAGGCTAAACACCCATATACGTAAGATAAGTCTTAAAAAAAGAGAGGTGTTCCTTCCTTTCCTGGTGCCTCTCCGCTCTCAGATCTTTCTCACTTTTCCTTAATAAATCTGCATTAAGTGTTTAAAAACTGGGAATAAGTCTCCCAAATTCAGACAGTTTTAAAAATCAGTCCTGATGAAAGTAATCTAAAACAAGTAAATAAAAAGTGGTCCCAAGGGAAAAAGAATGTTTATAATGTGATTTCTGTGAAAAGTCTGCTATTAAAAAATAAAAATAAAAAATTAAGAACTGGCAGGGCACACCTTTAATCCCAGCACCCAAGAGGCAGAGGCAGGTAGATAGCTGTGAGTTCGAGGCCAGCCTGGTCTACAAAGTGAGTCCAGGACAGCCAAGCCTATCACACAGAGAAACTGTCTCGAAAAACAAAACAAAACAAAACAAAACACAAAACAACTGGAACAACACACAACCCACACGGGAAAAGAGGTCATGGGCAGTTTTGAAAATCAGCTTTATTGAGGTATTACTTGATATACCATAAGGTTTGCCCACTGCATGTACACAGTTTAAAGTTGTGCAGTCATATTTAGGTATCATGGTTTTATTTTTGTCTGTCTGTGTCATACATAATGCAATCCTTATTTTTGAAGAGTCCTTTTAATGAAAGCTGGGTGGAGATGAACCTTTAAATTTAGCTATAGCCGGGCGTGGTGGCGCACGCCTATAATCCCAGCACTCGGGAGGCAGAGGCAGGTGGATCACTGTGAGTTCGAGGCCAGCCTGGTCTACAAAGTGGGTCCAGGATAGCCAAGGCTACACAGAGAAACCCTGTCTCGAAAAACCAATAAATAAATAAATAAATAAATTTATCTATAAATGTAGTGTCTATCTTCACCTGAGGTTTAATAAAATCTTCCAATTTGACATATGCATCTTTGTAGCGCAAAATGGATTTCAAAGCAGCAAGAATGTCTTTTGCTATTTATTAGGAAAGAAACTTGGTGGGTTGAGCAGACATACAGCTCAGATTGTTTGGTGCACTATTATTTTGATCCTGCAAATAGATGGTTCCTCTGGATAACAGATCAGGCACAGTGGCTCATGCTTGTAATCACAATACTGCGGAAGCTAGGCTAGCAGTGAAACTCTTAAAAAAAAACAAACACCACCCAGTTCAGTAGCAGTTCCCAAAGGAACACGCTGGTAAAGAACCGAACCAATGATGAACAACTAATTTTCTGCTCCTCGGTTTGGCTAGGGAGGAGTGAAATTCGCTCGGGGGTTCCCCAACCTACTTGGGAAGCTCGTTGCTTCTGTCCCTTGCCCGTGACAGAGAAAAGAACGTTCGGTGTATTCACTTAGCTACTGCCTACGACCGAAAACCTTGAGATCGGTTACTCCCTAACCCGGCTCCCAGCGACCCTCCCTATGGTCTCCTACCTGCGGAGAAGCAGAGCAGGGACACCCTCTGCTCTAGGCGGGCCAAGCCTAGCACGGTAGGAGCAAAGAACATGGCTTCATCGTCCGGGTGTGCGATCACCAGAAGGGCTCGGCTTCCGGCTCGCGGCAGGCCCGCCTGCTCGGGGGACCTCATTCGTTCCGCCGAGTCCCAAACCCGGAGGAAGCCCCATGTCAAGACGGCCACTACCGCACACAAGAGACCCACCACTTCCATGCCGGGTGAGTGGTGCTGCGCCTGCGCAGTAAGAGAGGCTGCGGGTGGGTTCTGGTTCCTGCGGGAAAACTGAACCCGCTGGAACTGCGTTCCGTGGCTAACGAGCGCAGTGGCTTGAGAGCACGACTCCGTGGTCTACGGTGGAAACTTCCACCCTTACCGCACCGTCTCATCTTTTATACAGCCGTGGCGAAACCCTGTCCCTGCTCGCGTTCCAGGGCCAAGCCAAACTCTGTGCGAACTAGTATCTTATCTTTCTTACCGTTCAGTGTTGCTTTAAAATTATTTCGAGATGAGTGTCTTTGTCTGTACCCCTTGAACTCACAATATATAGACCATGCTGGCCTCGAGTTTTGCAATGATTTCTCATCCCTTTGCCCTCCCGAGTTGTGATTTCAGTCAGGCGTTGTCAGCTACGCCGGCTAAAGCGGAAGAAGCATTTTAAAAACAACCCTCAACATTTTGGTAGGAAGAGTTCCCTTCTCGCCACAACTCGTTTTCTAATCCAACTTTTTTTTTTTTTTTTTAAATAATGACCCACGACTTAGCATACACGGCCCGTTACCCGGAGAAGTTTCCCGAAGTGGGTCACAGTTTTGTCTTTTTTTTTTTTTTCTCCTCTCTCTCACATGGCGGCTTTGTTTAGAGGAAAAGTAAGCTGCTAAGATAGGAAACGTCTTCTCACTATAGGGTGAGGCTGAGGGGAGTGCGGTCGCGAGGCCCTTAAGTTCTCTGATGAAGACTGGGTGTGAAATTCACGCGCATCCTAGCCACGTGTGGGCTCGGGTTTTTTTCTCTTTTTCTCCTCCTCTTTCGGCGAGGAGCGTGCAGTCGCTTTGGCGGCGCGCGCGGGCCGCAGGTTAGCCTCGCGCCGGGCGCCCCCCCTCCTCGTCTTTTTTTTTTTTTTTTTTTTTTTTCCCCCCCCGCGGGGGGGGCGGCCCCCCCCGGGGGGGGGGGGGGGGGCCCGCTCGGGGGGGCGCTCCGGGCGGGGGGGCGGGGGGGGCCGCGATGGCTGCTGTGGCGGGTCCGGCCGGAGGCAGCGCTGCCGGGGCGGGTCTGAGCGTGAGGGACAACTTGAAAGGAGGAACCGGCGCGGCACCCGCCGCGACTCAGAAGGAAGCGAGGCCGAGGTAAGAGCTGCGCTCCGCCCGGAGGAGGGGAGTCGTGTCCCCAACCCTCCGGAAGGAGGAGGAGCCCGCGTCGGAGCCGCCTCAGCGCGGCCGCCCGGCCTGAGTGGTGGTGGTGGTGGGGGGGGGGGGACGGCAGGGGGGTGGCGGGGGGGGGGGGGAGGGGTTGAGGCAAGATGGCGGCTAAGGTGGCGAAGCTGCGGCGGCGGCGGCGGCGGCCGGAGTGAGCGCCCAGCTCGCCGCGCCGAGCCGAGGGCCGGGGCGGAGGGTCGCGCGCCGGCGCCGCGCCCTGGTCGTCCGGCTGTGGGGGTGCGCCGGCTCCCACGCTCCGCCAGCTCCGGGTGAGTAGGCCCGGCGCCTGCAGCCCCGGCCGGCCTCGGGGCCCTGCTCGCCCGGGAGCTTCCGAGGGCTCCTAGGGCGCCAGCGCCGGAGGCGGCTTCTCGGGCCGGGCCAGCGGGGGGTGAGGGTGGGGGTGGGGGGGGCGAGGGAGGGCGGGCACGTCGCGGACTACACCGGCTTGGGACCCGTCCGAGCGGCGGATCTCTTCCTCTCGGCCCCGCCGAGGCGAGTCGGGAGCGGCGGGGAGTTCAGGCTTAGGCGAGTGGAGGCTTTTCTGGAGTTTGGAGGGAGAATGGTGGCCTCTGGCGGGCGGACATTGACCCGGGGTATCTGTCTGGTGGTGGTGGTGGTGGGGGGGTCGTGCGGTGCCGGCCGGGTGGACGGAGGGAGGGCGAGCCTGGGCGGCTCGGGGTGGGGTCGGCGCAAGTGACCCGCCTGGGCCCCCACTCGGAGGGGAGAGTTGGTGGTGGCTGAGTGGCGAGTGTGGAAGGGGTTAAGGAGGGTGACAGCGATGGGCAAGTGTGTGAGGAGTAAACTAGTTCACCTTCTAACTGGCCCACTTGAGGTCTAATGGCGAAGGGTTGGTAAGTGGTGCAGATGCGAAGAGCAGCACCCTCTGCCTCCTGCGGTTTGTTACTGGTGTTTTGAGAGTGCACCCCTTTTCTCATTTTGGGAGACAGCGACGACCGGAATTTGAGAAACTAATTGAGAAAGCAGCAACCATAACGGAAAGGGCACTGCGTTCTTAGGATTAGTCTGGATCAGGAATTGTCATGTATGAAAAGGAGTGGATGGGAGTAAGTGATAATTTACGAAAAGTATTTGCCCAAGAAATGCCAGGTTGTATGCCACAGTACCTGTCCAATGGAGTTAACATGGGAGTGTCTTTGGGATTAGTATATTTCACCTGCATCAGATTTGCTTGCTACCCTAATTAGATCCTATTATATTGAAATTTACATTCCTCGTGTGCACCCTGGTGAGAGAGCGATTGGGGGCTGAACATGGATGGCTGTGTGCAAAGAGCAACAGGCTTGGGATTTAAAAATGCCTACACAGTCATTCATATGGTCAGGATTTTTTGTTTGTTTTTGTTTTTCGAGACAGAGTTTCTCCGTTATCTTGGCTGTCCTGGACTCGCATTGTAGACCAGACTGACCTCGAACTCCCGATTAAAGTCGTGCGCCACCATGCCCGGCTCTGTTCAGGCTATCTTTTATCAGTAGCTGCTGCTGATTCTGAGTCACAAGGACTATCAGGAAAATTGATGAGCTGATATTTTAAATTAATTAATTTTGCTTGTTTTGAAACCATTTAAGTCTGTAGCACTCACTGGCCTGGAACTCCCTATGTAACTGATGCTAAGATTGCATGCTTGCACCACCACACCTGGCATCCTGTATTTAATTTTTAATAGTTTGGGGAGATGTTTTAATATATCCTCACATAGATTTGTTGGATGAGCCAGTTAATATTTGCTTGGGCTCAGGCCCCGACTTATTTAGATATAGGTAAAAATTACAGAGGAAATAAAGTTAAGTTACCTGAGAGAGATCGATTAAGATCTAGTGGCCGAGTGGGGTTGTGGTGCTGCATGCCTTTAGTCCCAGCCTGGTCTACAGAGTGAGTTCCAAGACAGCCAGGGCTACACAGAGAAACTCTCGAAAAACAAAACAAAACAAAACAAAAATCCAGTGGCTGTTTAGTTTATTTTAATATTTATAGCTTTCCAGTTGTTTTGTCTTAAGTGCACCTGCTAATGAAAATCAAAGTGTGTGTATATATTTGTATACACTTGCCATACCAAACCACTTTAGCAAAGGCTTGCCATATGTTATAATACTTCTCCTGAGGAAAAAAACTGTAATATTAAGAATCATAATTATCCCTGTAATTAACTGGCATTTAGAACATGCTCACCTTTCTGTGTTCGTTTCCTTATCTATAATACTAGAAAAACCTTTGTTCTCACAGGTTTTGTTGTTGTGACTCTAGACTGAGTTAATAGTTATGAAACTGGACTGAGGTTGTAGCCCAGTTGGTAGAGAGTTCAGCTATTGTGCGTGTAGCCCCAGACGCGATTCCTCAGAACCACATAAAAAGCAGGCACATGTCCACTCAGGAATTGGAGGCAGGAAGATTAGAAAGAAGTTCAAGATTGTCAGCAGGTTCATATTGAGTTTGAGGCCAATCTGGCTATTCACGACTTTGTTTAAAAAAAAAAAAAAATGCTTGAAACAGATTAAAAGGATTATGTTCCCATGAGATAGAAATGCTTTATCTGCAAATCTCATTATAACTTAACAGAGTATACCTGTTGCTAATGTAGTTAGTTATATAGCTATGATTCTCTCCCAAGAATTCCGAACAGGAATATGTTGCCTGGCATGGTAATCGTAATACTGCCTACAGATCTCAGCGTGAATCGTGAGCACCAGGACGGAAGAGGCCAGAATGGAGGAGGGAGAGGAGGAGAGGAGAAGTAGATGATACATATTTTGTTTTGTTTTTGTTTTTTGAGACAGGGTTTCTCTGTGTAGCCTTGGCTGTCCTGGACTCACTTTGTAGACCAGGCTGGCCTCGAACTCACAGCAATCCACCAGCCTCTGCCTCCCGAGTGCTGGGATTAAAGGCGTGCGCCACCACGCCTGGCTGTAATTCATATTTTTATTGGTACTGGAAATGGTACTGTTCTTATGTATTTAAAAAAATACTTATTTAAAATTGCATATATTTATTATGAGTATGTATGCCCATGGCATCTTTGGGGAGTTCAAGGGAGAGCTTTCAGGAGTCAGTTTTAGCACCTGGTTGGCACACTCGATGGCAAGTGCCGTTACCTGCTAAGCCATCTCACGGGCTGTTATTTGTTTATTTTGAGATGGTATATGTTGCCCAAGCTGGCCGCCTAGAGCTGAGCTCAGGTGCTTCTTATGTCACAGCTTCCCAAGTAGCTGGAACTACAGCTGGGTACCATAGCACCTGGCCTCGGCTGGTCTTTTACTTCACGCATATTTTATTAGAGTATGATGTAAAAGTTATGAAGTAACATACTTAAAGACCAGAGACTTGTGAAATAAGAGCTTTTAGTTTAAATTTTTTTTTGTTTAAATTAATTATAGATACAAGTAACTCAATTGTCAATATAATTGATACTTTGTTTTTGTGTTTGAGGATACAAAAAGTAATTTTGATGGTTAAAAGGACATTTCTTTCTCTATTGGGCCTCCTTAGGAATGTTGAAAATCTATGAAAAACCGCTGGGGTGTAGCAGTAACTATGTGGATCATCTGTCTTTTTTTGAGTATTTTTTGTGATCTTGTTTGTTTTTGTTTTTTCTTTTTTTAAAGATTTATTTATTTATTTATTGTACAGCAGGCCAGAAGAGGGCATCATATGACATTATAGATGGTTATGAGCCATCATGTGGTTGTTGGGAATGAACTCAGTACCTTCGGAAGAATAGCCAGTGCTCTTAACCTCTGAGCCATCTCTCCAGCCCTGTTTTGTTTTTCTTTAACATTTATTTTATTAAGCCATTTTTGCTACCCTAGGAGCTCCTGTGGTCAGAAAGTTACTTGGATAAGCCTGGGGGTGGTAGTGGTGGTGGCGGCGCATGCCTTTAATCCCATCATTTCGGATACAGGGGCAGGCAGATCTATGAGTTTGAGTCTGGTCTACAGAGTAAGTTCTAGAACAGCTAGGGCTTCTCAGAGAAACCCTGCCTCAAAAAGCAACAACAACAACAACAAGAAGAAAATTACTTGCATAGTTTTCAGATATAACCTGTCTCCTCTACCCACTTGTGTTTGGAAGTCAGAGATATAACAAAAACAGTGTGTCTGTGAGCTTCAGTTTAATTCTGTACTGCTGTTAACTTTTGTTTTGCTGTGCTCTCCGAAACAAGTTAAATTGGTTAAAATAAATTTCTTGCAATCTGTAAAATTGTAGAATGTGTAGATGTAGTCTTGTTTTGTATTTGAATCTTTTGAGAGTATGAATAACTGCTAATGAAATGGCGTGTCCAAGTTGTTGTTATTGGGCAGAAACAGGAGCCACATTTCTGACATCTAGTATGGTGTTCATTATATATATGTGGAACAGTTCAATTTGATGATGGATTTTTTTTCTTCTTTTTTTGGTCTTTTTTATATTTTTGGTTGTGAGCCTAACCTTTAATGGCTGAGCCGTCTCTCCAGCTTTTTTTTTTTTTTTTTTTTTTTTTGAGACAAGGTTTCTCTTTGTAGCCTTGGCTGTCTTGAACTTGCTGTGTAGACCAGGCTGGCCTTGAACCCACATTGATCTGCCTGCCTCTGCCTCTTGAGTGCTGGATTTAAGCCAATATGCCTGGCTTGATGATGAATTCTTCTGATGTTCCGTGTAGATACTGAATTTAAAGTATTTTATAACAAACTTCTGCAATGAATATACAATTTGAAGCAAATGCCACTTAAATTATTCTTTGTTTTGATGAACTTTTTATTTTATTTTTATATTTTTTGATTTGTGTCTGTGTGTGTCTGTGTGTGTTTGTTTTTTGTTTTTCAAGACAGGGTCTCCCTGTGTAGCCTTGGCTGTCCTGGCCTCTCTTTGTAGACCAGGCTGACCTCGAACTCAACAGTGATATGTGTGTGCCACTACTCCTGGCTATTTTTTGATTTTTTTGTTTTTGTTTTTTGTTTTTCGAGACAGGGTTTCTCTGTGTAGCCTTGGCTGTCCTGGACTCACTTTGTAGACCAGGCTGGCCTCGAACTCACAGTGATCTACCTGCCTCTGCCTCCCGAGTGCTGGGATCAAAGGCGTGCGCCACTACCGCCCGGCTTATTTTTTGATTTTTTGAGACAAGGTTTCACTGTATAGCCTTGACTGTGCTAGAACTCACTTTGTAAACCAGGTTGGCTTCAAACTTACAGAGATCCATCTGTCTCTGCCTTCTTCTTCCTCCAGAGTGCTGGTATTAAAGGAGTGCACCACCGTGCCTGACTGTATTACTCTCAAGTTAATAATATTTACATAAATAATACGGAGGATTCGCATATTTGGTTATTTATAATATCTGAGCTATTAAATCTACCTATTTTGCATTTTATTATGAATTTTTTCAGATTGGATATGGTGGCTCCTGCATGTAATCCTGTGGAGGCAGAGAGGCAGGAGGATCACAGCAACTCCAAAGTAGTCTGCTCCACGTAGTGAGTTCTAGCCCAGCCAGGACTATGTAGCAAGACCCTGTCTCAACAGCCCCACCCCTGAAAAAGAAGAGGTACATTTTTTTTTGTCCTTTAAACTGTCCTCTTTTGTGGATTGTTCTTTTCCCACTTTGCTTTCCCAAAGCCCTACTATATGAATTGTGTCTTCCAGGGATTTGATGATACATTTGAACCAGGAGGTTTCCCTCCTATCTCATTTTTTAAAAGTATATATTTTGTTATGGATATTATTTTTAAGTTCTTTTGTTATTGGAGTTGTTTGTTTATATTTGCGGTTGGGTCTTGAAGGGTTGGAGTTGACTCACTCTGAAGCACAGGCTGGTTTTGAGAATGTGCTGGGATTGCAGGCATGAGCTGCTGTGCCTGGCTTGGAGTCGCTGATAGGTGATAATGTGACTGCTCAAGTGCATGTCCATTTTGTCTCCTTTAAGTTGCAAGGAAGGCCCTGGTAGGCCTGTATACACGTGAGTTTAGAAAGAACTCTTTCTCATTACCTCATTTCTGGGGTAGAGGATGTTTGCTGAGCACATAAAAGAGCCTATGAGCTAGCTTTAGTGTGTTAGTGTGTTGGCTATAGAAGGGGTCAAATGCATGGCATTTGTTGTTGAATAGCTTTTGAAAATTAAAAAAAAAAAACAGAAGCCTACTCATGTATTGAAATAGCAGTGACTTATCAAAGCACTTATTTCAGAAAAAAAAGTCTTGCCAGTGTATTTGCATTTTTGTGAGGATGAGGAAATAAAAATGGAGATTGGTTTATTCATAATAGCATTTAAATTCCAGGTAATGTTGGATGTAAGAATGTTTTAACAAGTGCGCATGGAATGAAGTTAGAGAGTAATTTCTGCTAAAGAAAGTGTATAAACTAGAAATTTGGAGTATTTGGTTTACAGGACTGTAATGTAATATGGAAATACATCCTTAAGTAGGTTGCTGTATTCTGAAACGCAGGGAAAGGTCAAGGCTACTAAACAGTTTGATTCCTTCCTCTACTTGCGTACTGAAATATAGACTGCTGGCCTCTGTGTATGTGTTTGTAGAATGGCAGTGTGGGAAAGGAACGCAGGGCCTTGCTCACAGAAGGCAAGTGCTGTACCTGTGGCCTCCCAGCCTCCGCTCTAGAATATATTGTGGAATTTTTAAAAAAAAGATTTATTTATTTATTAAGTATACAGTGTTCTGTCTGCAAGTACACATGCACACCAGAAGAGGGCACCAGATCTCATTACAGATGGTTATGAGCCACCATGTGGTTGCTGGGAACTGAACTCAGGACCTCTGGAAGAGCAGCCAATGCTCTTAACCGCTGAGCCATCTCTCCAGCCCTGGATTTTTCTTTTTGAGACAAGGCCTTGTTATGTTGTCCAGGCTGATCTTGAACTTCTGAGTTGAAACAATCGTGCCTCCTGAATAGCTGGGACTTGGGAGTAGGCACACAGCAGAGTGCCAGGTTTGGCTCTTAGATGGTTATGAGGACATTATGATTGTGGACTGCCTTTTTCTTCATGTGCTTGTTCAACTATTGAAATTTTTGCTCATACACAGTTCAGATTCACAGCAATCAGGTTTTACACAGTTTATACCCCTTGGCAGTGACATAGATAACATAATTTTGAACATGCTTGAAGTAATAAGTACGCCTTTAAACTTCTATTTAAAGATATCTAATTTTGCATTATTTTAAAATATATTTTTAAAAGATTTATTTATTATTTATATAGTGTTCTGCCTGCATGTACACCTGTATGCCAGAAGAGGGCACCAGATCTCATTATAGATGGGTGTGAGCCACCATGGTTGCTGGGAATTGAGCTCAGGACCCTTGGAAGAGTGGCCAGTGTGCTTAACCTCTGATCCGTCTCCCCAGCCCTATTTTAAGATATTTTTATTTTTGTGTATATGTGTATGATGTATGGATGTGTGAACATGTCATGGTTCATATGTGGAGGTCGAGGACAATTTCTAGAAGTCAGTTCTTCCACGTGTATGTGTGCTCAGGCATTAAGCGCAGGTCTCATAACAGCAGCCACCTTAAATGCTGAGCTGTCTCACAGGGCCTACATTGCATGTGAGGTGTGTGCTTGTGTGTCTATATGTGTGTGTTTGAGACAGGGTCCCATTCTGTATCCCAAACTGGCCTGGAATCAGCCCTCACACATGGTATTGACTCTCGGGCTACAGGTGTAAGTTACCATGCCCATCTACATTGCTTTTGAAGTATTTAAATGAAGCTGGTGTTGTGTCTGAGGCAGGAGATTATCAGGGGATCCATGCCAACCTAGGCTAATTGGGGAGACCCTGCATTAAAAAAAAGAAAGAAAGAAAGAAAGAAAGAAAGAAAGAAAGAAAGAAAAGAAGAAAAAAGTCAGGCTGCAGAGATGGCACAGTGATTAAGAACATTGACTGCTCTTCCAGAGGACGCTGGTGCAGTTCTCAGCACCTACATTCCAGCTCACAACTGTCTGTGACTCCAGCTCTAGAAGACTAACTCCCTTTTCTGGCCTTCATCGGCACAGGCATGTATGTACTGTATGGGCAGACGTTCATTCAGGCAAAAATACTCATACACATAAATTTTATATTTTTTTATATTAAAAATATTTTTAAAAGCCGGGCGGGATGGCTCAGAGGCAGGTGGATCGCTGTGAGTTTGAGGCCATCCTGGTCTACAGAGCCAGGACAGCCAAGGCTGTGCAGAGAAACCCTGTCTTGAAAAACAAAACAAAAGCCAAACAAAAAGTGTTTTTAAAAGAAAGTATTTGGAATATTAACAAATCTTGTGCTTTCTAACAGTAAAGGCCTAAATTGAGCATGGTATATGTCAAACATGAGAGCACACACGTCTGATGGAGAAGGAAGAATTGAAAATGGATAGAGTTCTTCTACCATAGGGAACTACCAGCAGTGTATGGCGACTCATGTCCACAGCTCAGCTGTAGGGAGGCTGAGGCAGAGGATTAGGAATATGGCCAGTAGTGGGGCTGGAGAGATGTTTCAGAGGTTAAGGGCACTGACTGCTCTTCAGAGGTCCTGAGTTCAATTCCAGCAACCACATGGTGGCTCACAACTTTTTATAATGAGATCTGGTGCCCCCTTCTGGCTTGCAGGTATACATGCAGGCAGAGTGCTGTATGCATCATAAATAAATAAATCTTAAAAAAAAAAAAAAAAGACCAGTGTTGACCTCAAGTAAGTTTGAGGCTATCCTGGGCTATGTGAGATTCTGTTTCAATAAATAAAAAATCTTCAAAAGGAAGGTAAGTTAAGTGAAAGGAAGATTTTTCTGCATATCTTTTTCTGTCTTTAAAAGACAGAAGTTCCTCCACTAGTTCCTCCACTAACTTTTAATCTTAGCAACCAGAAGGCAGAGGCAGGAGAATCCTCTGTCAATTCCAGGCTGGCCTGGTCTACAAAGAGTCCAGGACAGCAAGGCTCTGTAACAGAAACCCTGTCTCTGAGGGGGAAAAAGTTCCACATTTTTTCTTCTTTCTCTGGAGACAGGGTTTCTCTGTGCTTGCCTCTGCCTCCCAAGGTGTGTTCTACCACTGCCCGGCTTAGTTGGATATTTTTATAGTTTCTTTTTCTTTTTCCATCTTTTTGTTTTGTTTTGTTTAAAGGCAGGTAGGCTAACACAGAGACCCTGTCTTGAAAAACAAACAAACAAACAAACAAAATAAACAACAACAAACCAAAACCACACCAAACCAACAACAACAAAAAAGTTACCTGATGTCAATTTCTGGCCTCCAGACACAATCTAGAGCACATACGTGCACTATATACCTCCCCGCCATAAGGGTTGAGGACTCCTTGCTGAGGTTTTTACTGTAAATACTGAATGTTGATTGGCAATGTTGAAATTGTAGCTTAATTTTTGGGAAAACTGACATCATCATGTTCTGCCTGCCCTTTGTGTTCAATAACTTTCAGGTCCGTCAGTAAAATTTTTTTAGACTTTGCTACAAATAGGTCTTTTAGGCGTGATGGCGCATGCCTTTAATCCCACTAGGCCTGACAGCCCTAGTTCAACTCCAGAACCCATATGGTGGAAGGAGAGAACATACTCCTAAGTGGCCTCTGCCACTGTGCCATGACCCACCCACATACACACATGCATACACACAAACTAAATACATAAATGTAAAAGAAAGATTTTAAAAAGAACTGAATTAATAGTTTGACATTAACATTCAGCTCTGGCTTTAAGTTGGTTTGTTTGTTTTATTTCAATTGGTTTTAAATTGGAAGATATTTTATAGAGAGATCTTGATGCCCCAGGCTCTAGTGAGTGGTAGAGGGAAAGGATGGGTTGTTAGAGGACATGAAGAGAGAGTCTAGATGGGCATATTCTTATTGAACAGAAATTTCGCCTTTGTTTCTTTGACTTTTATATAAGATGCTTGAGCCCAGCCCAGTAGCACATGCCTGTAATCCCAGCACTCAGGGAAGCAGGCAGATCTTTGAGAGTTTGAGGCCAGCCTGGTCTGCAGAAGGAATCCAGTACAGTCAGGACTACACAGAGAAACCCTGTCTCAAAAAAAAAAAAAAAAAAAAAAGAAAAAGAAAAAGAAAAGAGATACCTGAGAAAATTACACTAGCTAGGAAAGCTAGGAAACACAGTCTGAATTTGCTGTACATGAGATTGGAATTGGCTGTTATAACCCAAAAATTTGTATGAAAGAAAGTAAAGGTTAGTCCCATGATTTTGCTACTTACTGCCTTTCGTGTTGGCATGGCTTGCTTATCTGAGAGATCAGAGTCAAAGTTCACTAAAATTATCCCACAAAATTATTCCTAGGACATTCTTAAGTATTATCAACACGAGGGAAATGGAGAAATCGCTCAGCTTATAGTGATATTGAATGCTGGTGATAGATGGAGAACATTAGATTTCAAATTAAAACAACAAAACAAAAGCCCCGTTACCTTATACCACATGGATTCCCCTCATTTCTGTTCTTTGCTTTTAGTTGTTCTTTGTTCAGGGTCTTTGTACATAGCTCAAGCTGGCTGAAGCTCATACTCTTCATGCCTCATCCTAAGTGCTGCTATTATAAGGGTGTACCACCACACCTGTCTTGTCACATGGATTTCTGACATATAGGCTACTGTTAGCCCATGTTAATTCAGATTGTATTCTAATTTTTCTTTTGCCTTTAAAAAAATCATTATTAGAAATATATATATTTAATCTTTTGTTGTTGTTGTTTGTTTTTTGTTTTTTGAGACAGGGTTTCTCTGTGTAGCCTTGGCTGTCCTAGACTCGCTTTGTAGACCAGGCTGGCCTCGAACTCACAGCGATCCACCTGCCTCTGCCTCCCGAGTGCTGGGATTAAAGGCGTGCGCTACCATGCCTGGCTTTAATCTTAATATATATAAATAATTTATAGCCGGGTGTGGTGGTGCATGCCTGTAATCCCAGTACTTGAGGAGGCAGAGGCAGGTGGATTGCTGAGTTCAAGGCCAGTGTGTATATATATACACACACACACACACAAATAAAATCTTGTCTGCTCCCAAATTAATGTATGTATACATACATATATGCATGTCTAAAATTTTTGCTGTGGAAAATTTACATATTTTTATGTTACTCAAGTCAAGTCAAATTTCTATTTATAGTCTACAATGTATCTTTTTCCACTGTATGTAAAAACTCAGTCGTGTTTATAAATGATTCTTTTTTGGTGTTTTGAGACAGGGTTTTCTGTGTAGCCTTGGCTGTCCTGGACTCACTTTGCAGAGTCTGGCCTTGAACTCACAGTGATCCACCTGCCTCTGCCTCCCCGCGTGCTGGGATTACAGCACAGAGGCAGGTATCTCTGTGGTCTACAAAGTGGGTCCAGGACAGACAAGGCTACACAGAGAAATCCTGTCTCAAAAAACAAAACAACAACAAACAAACAAAAGAGGTGAATGTATTTAATGCTAATGAATAGTTTCATATGTTTTATCATCAGAAATCAATAGTAGGGGCTAGAGAGATGGCTCAACAGTTAAGCAGTCCAGACTTTAATTCCCAGATGGCTCACCACTGTCTACACTGGGATCTGATACCCTCTTTTGACATGCAGGTGTATGTGTAGATAGAGCACTCATATACATAAAGTAAATAAATACATCTTTAAAAGGAAATAACAATACCCCTCTTCCCCAAACCCTTGTTATTGTATCATAGTTGATAGATATGACATTTGGGTTCATGCTAAGGTTATAGTAAAAATCTCCTTAGCCTGAATTGAGTAAAGGAGAGCTTTTAATAAAGATAAGGAAAGTTAGATGCTTCTCATGGGCATTGGCTCTGGAAAGAAAAGGCAGAAGACAGAGTTGTTTCTACACTGTTTTAGGGGCTGCAATGTCCTTCGTATCTACAGTTGTCTGTGTAGAGAAAAAGATACATTGTTTATCAAGCTTTAATAACTTCTTTTAGATAAATATATGAGAACTTTGGCAATTGTGGTTTTGTTTGTATAGCTACAGTTATAACTTACTAGGACGTTTTGTATTTTAGTACTTAAGAAATCTCTTTTTCTGTTCTGTGTAGGTTGTTTACTAGAAACATGGTTGTTTGTTGGAGTTGATCTCACAGCCCAGTGAGGCCATCTTTACTGATAATGTCAAGTTCAGGTTACCCTCCCAATCAAGGAGCTTTCAGCACAGAACAAAGCCGTTATCCTTCACATTCTGTCCAGTACAGCTTTCCCAGCACCCGGCACCAGCAGGTAAGGATAGTAGCTGTTAAGATGCAGATATGTTGTGTTTTCACCTTTCCTGATTAATAGGTTTATTGGCTAGTAAGGGAATGTGCTTCTTCTTCTTCTTCTTTTTTAACTGGCAAGAATCATTCACAGCCAGGTGTGGTAGAACATGCCTATAATTCCACCACATGAGGAACAAAGGCTAGAGGGTGGGAGTGCTAGGCCCCCCTTGGCTGCGTAGCACATTTGAAGCCAGCCAGAGGTAAATGAGACTCCACCTAAAAAATGCACATACACACATGTATTCATACTTTACTCAGCAAATGCTTGCCAATGGGTGAATAAGAGAAGTCCTTGTAGGACACTGGTCCCCAAAACTGGGTAGGCATGTGTGCCCTATTGGGCGCATAGCTATGCAATAGCAATAGAATGCTATACATACATACATATTTGCACACACACAAATTATGTTATACCTACCCATTCATTCATCTGTGAAGAGTCAACATTTGAGAATTAGACATAATTTATTTATTTATTTTTTTTGGTCTTTTTGGGTTTCTCTGTGTACCTCTGGCTGTCCTGGACTCATTTTGTAGACCAGGCTTGCCTTGAACTCACAGTGATCTGCCTGCCTCTGCCTCCTAAGAACTGGGATTAAAGGTGTGTGCCACCACTGCCCAGCTAAGGATATTATATTTTTTTCTACATCAAAATTTTATTTATTTACTATTACTATGCTGTGTACATGTATGATGTTTGTGTGTGAGTGCTGTAGGGCATGTGCCATAGCATAAGTGTGGAAGTCTGAGGACAACTTTGACGCATCCTACTGTAGGTTCTGAGGACTTAAAATGAGGAATTCATGATCCCTGGGCAAGCGCTTTGCTAGTTGATGGATTCTTTCCACTCTTATTTTCTTTCTTTCATTTACTCTTTTACTTCTTTCCTTGAACATAAAGTCTTTTGGTGCATTAAAACATTTTTTTTTAATGATTTCATTTTCAAATTTATGAGGTTTCTTCTTTTTTTTAAATTTTTTTATTTTTTATTAATTTATTCTTGTTACATCTCTATGGTTATCCCATCCCTTGTATCCTCCCATTCTCCCCTCCCTCTCATTTTCCCCTTATTCCCCTCCCCTATGACTGATCGTCAGAGGGATTACCTCCCTCTGTATATGCTCATAGGGTATCAAGTCTCTTCTTGGTGTGAGGTTTCTTCTTAAGCAGTCTATATAAGTTCTGAATTTTTGTTACCTGCTTATATTGAAGGACTCTTCTTAGTTGAGCTTTAGTTTAACTTTATCTATTTATTATTTTCAGAACTTTTTCCTTACATAGAATTCATACAACATAAAAATATTCTACTATGAAGGTTGTATTACATGTGTTACCCAGAACATTTCTATGACCTGTAATGAAACACCAACCCTTAAGTATCCAGTAATTTACTTTATGAGCCAAGGACTTCGTGTCTTGCATTTTGTCTTTTTAATCTACACTTTAATCTACACTTAATAAGTGTAGCATCTATTTCTTTTTTTTTGTTTTGTTTTGTTTTTGTTTTTTTTTTGTTGTTGTTTTTTTCGGGACTGCTACTAACCTAACTAAAATAAACTACTCTAATCCTCATAACCTATATATATCCCAAGCATTTGCCAGTCGGCTCCTTCTCAGGCAGCTTCTCTCCTCCTCTCCATCAATTCCCAGCTCTTCCCCCTTTCCAGGAAGTCCTGAGTTCCACTTCTTGTCCTTCTGCCCAGCTGATTGGCTAAACAGCGCTTTATTGACAGTTGTTACATCCACTCAAGATATTCCTCCAGACTGGATTTACAGGCAGTTGTGAACAGCCCAACATACATGGGTGCTGGGACTCAAGTCCAGGTCGTCTGTAAGAACAGTGCATGCTCAGTCCTCTTAAATGCTTACCTAGCCCTCCAGCCCATATTTTTGTTTTGAAGCCAAGCTCTTATTGCTCTTATTGTTACTCCAAATATTTAAAAAGTTAAAAAAAAAAAAAGAAGCAACCCTCCTGTCCTCCCCCATCAAACACCCTTTTTTTTTTTGCCTCTGTGGGCATCACACACACACACACACACACACACACACACACACACACACACACACAAACATGTAGATACAGCACCCATATTCATTAAAAAAAAAAACTCTTTTAGTTTTTTTTTTTGTTTTTTTGTGTTTTTTTGGTTTTTTGAGACAAGGTCTCTCTGTGTAGCCTTGGCTGTCCTGGACTCACTTTGTAGACCAGGCTGGCCTCGAACTCACTGACGAATCAAGTCAGGAAATTTCTGATTAAGATTCACTTTATTGCCGACTAGCAGGAATATATATAGAGCAAGGTCAGTAGGATCTTTTCTAATCTCACTCACCCTAGCCCCTGGGCAAGAATACAACAGCCTAAATCATTCTCTGTAGACCTTCCTAGTTCTCTGAGTAGTTCCCTGTAAGAACTTCCTAGATCCTCTGGGTGGTTCCACATTGAGACTTCCCTACTTCTTTCAGAGGTAAATAGTGCAAGGACGGCCTGGGACACAGTGGTTAAGGGGCTTGCTGTTCTTTCAAGGGACTGGAGCTCTGTTTCTAGCACTCCATCTATGACTCTAGCACCAGGTTTTCCAACATCTTTTGGGCTCTGAGAGTATCCACTGCATGTGTGCATACATAAACATAGGTATTCACCTACATAGAAGGGAAAAAAAAATCTTACTGGAAATAATTAAAATGTTCGGGAAAAATTGCCTCAGTAAAGGATTAAAATTGTCATTGCTATTTGTTTTCATACTTATTGGTTCTTAATTATTTGGTTTAGCTTTATAATGCAGTTCTTATTTGTGTTTAATAGTTAACTTATGATTATTTTAATACCAGGAATTTGCAGTCCCTGACTATCGCTCTTCTCATATTGAAGTTAGTCAGGCATCACAGCTTTTACAGCAACAGCAGCAACAACTTCGAAGACGACCTTCCTTGCTTTCAGAATTTCACCCAGGTTCTGACAGGTAATGGAATTTCTTTTGTTTCTACTCAACATTAATTGACTTATACAGTTTACTTATAATCTTTAATTTTTCACTTACAAAGCTGCAACTGACATTTTAGTTGTGTTTTGAGCTCTTTCATTTATTCTAATTGATTACTTTATTAACTTTTGGGTTTTCAAGACAGGGTTTCTCTGTGTAGCCTTGCTTGTCCTGTAGCTCACTCTGTAGACCAGGCTGGCCTTGAATTCAGAGGTCCACCTGTCTCTGCCTTCTAAATGCTGAGATTAAAGGTGTGTGCCACTACCACCCTGCATGTTTTGAGCTCTTGTATTGGTTTTCTTTGAATTCTAGATCCTCCTTTTCAATCTCCCATATGCTGGGGGATTATGGTCTTGACCACAACACAGGGTGTTTGTCTGGTTTTTAAATGAAAAAAAATTTTTTTGTTGTTGTTGTTACTTTAAAAAAATTATATAATTAATTTTATTTGATTATTATTTTTTTTAAAGATTTATTTATTAAGTATTCAGTGTTTTGCCTGCATGTATGCCTGCAGGCCAGAAGAGGGCATCAGATCTCATTATAGATGGTTGTGAGCCACCATGTGCTTCCTGGGAATTGAACTCAGGACCTTTGGAAAACTGTACAGTGCTCTTAACCCCTGAGCCATCTCCAGCCCCATGATTAGTTTTTTAATGAAAATTTGTTTTACTTCATTTATGTGTATCAGGGCATGTACAGTGGTGCAGATGCGTAAGTCAGAAGACAGTTGGCGAAGGGGTCAGTTTTCTTCTATGTTATAGATTTTGGGGGTCAAACTAAGGTTCTCAGACTTAGTGGCAGTCACCTTTATCTGCTAAACTATATATCTCCAGCCCCATTTTTTTCTTATTTTGAGACATGGTCTCAATTGTAGTCTTGGCTGGCTTGAAACTTGCTATGTAGACCAGGTTGGCCTTAATCTCACAGAGATCTGCCTGCCTCTGCCTCCTGAGAACCACTATGCCTGATCTATTAGTTGAGTTTATTCTTTGACAATTTCATACATGTACACTGTGTATTCTGGTCACCTCCTCTTTCCTATTTCTTTCCCATTTCTGCAAGCCCCTCTCCTTCCTGCAAATCATGTTACCCTTTTTACTGGTTTGGATTTGTTTCGTGTTTCAGAATTTTACTAGTGCCATCTGTATGACTAACATCAGAGCCTGGTGGGCTCATTAAGTGGGTATGCACCTACGTACTATGCCCTCCCTCCCTGAATCTGTTGATTGCTTTTAGATCAGCAGTGTATGGTAGACCATGGTTTATACCTGACTTTTAGGACCCTTCTTCTGTGGGCTCAGCATACACTGTTGCTGTGACTTAATGGTTGCTGTGACCCTATCATACTTGGAAGATATTTTGCACCCCCTTTCCCCATCTTCTGGCTGTTGTATTTTTCCCATCTTCTCTTCTACAGGGTTTTCCAAGACTCAAGCGGCTGATGTAAATGTCTTGTCTTTATCTTACATTTTGTGTAGTCATGAGTCTTTGTATCTGCCTTTATTCCCTGTGATGATTTTCTGTTTAAGCCTTTGTCTGTGGGTATAAACATAGATATTTAGGAAATGTTTTGCTGTGATATCAGTTCAGCTAAGTAGTGACTTCAGCTTCCCCTGAAAGGTTTCAGAAATCTTCAGTCATGGATTTGAACCAGATAACAGTATTAGGTATGGAATTCCTCTTGTAGAATAAGTGCCTACTCCAGTTAGTGAGCCCTTGGTGATGAGGCCAAGTTCAGAGGTTAGGGTCTAGGGATGGAGGGTTGAAGGGACCTGGGAGATTAGGGATGCAGAGAGTGGCTGACATGCTGCATGGTTTATTATAGGCAAAAGCATGCACCCTTGGTCCCAAGGACATTTTATAGAGAGTCACACAAAAGTGGCTTCTTTCCAGAACTGTTTACATAATGAGTTGTATAACAGTCACCTTTATTGCTTACTCATGGTTCTTTGAACATACTGTAGTAGTAGCCATTTGAACTAAGTCATTGCTGATGTCCATACCAGCGCTATGTTACCTAAACTTCTATCTGGCTCTTAGGCCTTCGTTCCCTTAGTTGTTATCCCTGTGACAGTCCTGCTACCGTTTCACCAGTGAGCATATCTGGCTTGACAGTTTGATATTATAATTTGTAGATTTAGAAGCTGGGTAGTGTATGAGTGTCTTCACCCCACAGTTTGCCTGTATTGTACCATCTGGCACCATGAGGGCTCTAGCAGAAGTAGCCTCATTTCAACTTGATATCTCTACATCTTGTGTCCAAGGTTTATTGTGGCTGCAGTAGTAGGGTCATACCAGCTAGTTCTTTCTGATGGGTAGCCAAGAGACTAGCAAGAGCCTGTGTTGTTTTGGTGGCCTCTGGAACCTCCCTGGCCAGCTCCTACAAAGGGGTCTCACATTTGGCACAGGAGTTGTATTTATTGACCCTTCTTGGACCTGCATCGTCTATCTGTAGGGCTCCTGCCTTTATACACTCTCTTTTGTTTTCTTAATTGATAATCGGTTACCATGTGTGTTTTAGTTACCGTTTCTGTTGCTGTGAAGAGACACCATAAAAGAAAACATTTAATTGGAGCTGGCTTACAGTTCAGAGATTTAGTTCACTATTCTCATGGTATTCAGAAGAATAGCAGCATGCAGGCAGACGTGATGCTGAGAAGAAGCTGAGAGACCCTCAGGCAGCAGGAAGAGAGAGATGAGCCAGACTCAAGCATCTAACCTGTAAAGCCCACCTCCAGTAGCACACCTCCTCCAACAAGGCCTCACCTTCCTAAGAGTTTGGGGGCCATTGTCATTCAAATGACTACAGTGTGGTTTGCTCACATCCTTTTTGTTTGACCTTCTCCCTCTTCCCCATTCCTTTGCCTCTTTCATCTCCATCACTCTGTTGATATTTCCCACTCTCAACACTCCCCTCCCCCCTTTAGCCTATGTGATACTATTTGCCTTCCGTTGACTTCCACACACTGTTCTTTTTCTGATTTTTTTAGGTTTCTAAAGTACTCCATATAAATACAAAATGAAAGAGTCAAGGCCAGGAATTACCTATGAGAGAAAACATGTGATGTTTGCCTTTCTGAGCCTCAGTTCCCTCACTCAGTATAATTTCCAGTTCCACCCATTTTCCTGCAAGTTTTATACTTTCATTTCTCTCCATAGTTAAATAAATTTTCATTGTCTGCTCATCAAATGGTAGACATTTGGGCTGCCTTCATTTTCTAACTGTTGTGAATAGAGCATCAATGAGCATGGATGTGGAAGTGTCTCCGCTGTAGAATTTATATTCCCTGAGTTTATGCCCAGGAGTGGTATGGCTGGGTCGTGGGTAGGCCCATATCTGCTTTGTTGAGGGATCTCCAGACGGATTGTCAAGGTGACTCTACAAGCTTATACTCCCAGAGTGTAGAATGTTCTTTAAATTTTAAATTAAAATTTTTTATGTGTGTTTTTTTGTTTGTTTTAGTGGGTTTTTTTTTTGTTGTTGTTGTTTTGTATGTGATAAAACCATTTTATTCAGAGGCTTTGAGGGCTTAGGAGGTCAGTGGAGTCCAGTGTCCTCAGTAGATCAGATTTCTCTGGTCTTTTCATCCCTAAACACTTTATTTTCACTCTTACGAATGTTGGTTTAAAAATAAATTGCATTAGGGCACTGGGGATATCTCTTAGTGGTACAGCACTTGCCAGGCAAACTTGAGATCTCCAGTTTCATCTCCAGTGTAGGAAAAACATCATCCTATATATTTAAATATGTAAAGGATGTTATAGAGAATATATGTAGATAATACTAGAACAAGTTCTCTCCCTTTTGTGGTGGCATGGAGCTATTCTTGTAGCATTTAGCAAGAATCCCAAACGCTGGAGCGATGTCTCCTAGGTTAAGCTTACTTGTTGCTGTTGTTTGGCCCCAGCGCCCACACATTGGCTGGACACACCCCTAGCTTCTCTTTTGACCCCCATGAGTACCAGGCACACAGTCTTGCACGTACATACATATAGGCAAAACAACACTAAATGAAATAAGTAAATCTTTTTTTTTTCCTTTTGGTATTTTTGGGTCATGATTTCTCTATTTGGCCCTGGCTGTCTTGAAACTTAACTCTGTAGACCAGGCTGGCCTTGAACTTTGCCTCCCAAATGCTGTTTAAAGGCATGTGCCATTGAAAAAAGTAATCCCAAATACAGTATGATTTTATCACCTTCATTCCTCCTTTTGTTCATTAGATATTTTGACTTACTCATCCATTATATCTGATTTTTTTTTCTATTTGAATGTTTTAAAAAATATTTGTTTATTTATTCTTATGTATATGAGTTTCTCTCTGCATGTACATGTGCAGTCCAGAAGAGGGCATCAGATCACATTACAGATGGTTGTGAGCTACCATGTGGCTGCTGGGAATTGAACTCAGGACCTCTGGAAGAGCAGACAGTGCTCTTAACTACTGAACCATCTCTCCAGCCCCCTATTTGAATGTTTTTTAGATGCCATATGAGATCATGTAATACTGTCTTTCTATGTCTGGTTTATTTCAATTAGTCTAATGTTTCTAGCTACATCAATATTGTAATTAAAGGAAGATCTTATTTTTTTTTTAAAGACTCGTGTAACATTTTGTGTGTGTGTGTGTGTGTGCGCCTGCATGTGCACCCATGAACTTATACATTTCATGTGATTTATTCATTTGTCCAGTAACAAATACTTATTTTTGTCTTGACTGTTGATGTTGCAATGAACAAGTACAGATAGATATCTGTAGTTCAGTAGAAATTGTTATTTTTTTGCTCTCTCTCTTATTACTCTCCCTGTCTCTGTCTCTCTCTGGGGTATTCCTCCTCCTTTCCTTCTCTCCCCATGCTTATTCAATAAACTCCTACGACATTTTAAAAAAATAGTTATTTTCTATTTTATTTTATTTTTTGTTTTTTTTGAGCTTTGTAGACTGGGCTGGCCTTGAACTCACAGAGCTCTACCTTCTTCTGCCTCCTGAGTGCTGGAATTAAAGACATGTACCACCAGCCTGCCTAGAAATTGTCATATTCTTTTGAATAATGACTATACCAATATATTTGCTATCATTGTACATGATTTGTTTTTTCGGCCGGGTGGTGGCGGTGCACGCCTTTTATCCCAGCACTTGGGAGGCAGAAGTAGGTGAATTGATGTGAGTTCGAGGCTAGCCTGGACTGCAGAGTGAGTTCCAGCTAGAGCTAAAGCTGTTACACAGAGAAGCCCTGTCTCGAAAAACCAAAAAAAACAAAAACAAAAACCAAAAAAAAAAAAAACCATCCTTGACCATATTTATATTTACTTTTTGAAAATAGAAATCTTTTAAATTTTAATTTAAGTAAGCCAAGTGCTGTGGCTTAATTAATGATCCTCATTATGTTTTCTGGACTAATGTACATAGACACACTATAAAACATTCCTTGTTCCTTTGTGGAGCCTGGTATTGCTACTCATATCTAGAGCCCCTTCTCCTTCATGGCAGATTTATGGATATCTTTGAGTGCCTGAGGGACAAATTTCTTGACGCCCACTTGACGTCATGTGATTTTGAATGTGATCAGGTCACCCAGCTTGTTGGTGGCAGAATGCCTGTCTTTCTACCCTTCTTTGCTGGAGCCCAACTTTGCTGTTCCCATGTTGAACTCATCTACTTTAGTTTTTTGAGATGGGTTCTCTCACCGAAACTGAACTCTAGCAATCTACCCATTTCCTGGCTTCTAACATGAATCTTGGGATCTTAGCTCAGATCTTTATGCTTGTATGGTAGGTGTAAATGACTGAGCCATTTTCTTAGCCCCAGGTGATTAAGTTTTCTTTTGGGTTATTTCAGTTACTTGTAAATTTTGGATATCAGACGTATATGCAAACGTTTTTGTAGTTTACTGTTTCACTTTATTGATTTTCTTTTTGAAGAAATGTTTGAGCTTGATATAATCTCAATTATTTTTTTTTTTTTTGCATTTGTGACCTGAGATTTTGTTATGTTAGGGAAAAAAAATCACTGCAAAGGCCAATGTCTGCTGTAGAGTCTTTCCTCTGTTTTCTCTATCTGGCTTCATACTTAATCTTTCTTTTTTTTTCAGTTAATTTTTATGTATTGTATGTCTAGTTTCATTCTTTCCTGTGTAGAAATCCACTTTTTCTAGCATAGTGTGTTGAAGATAACTGTGTTTCCCCCTTCCCGTGATCTTTTGCTACACTTGTGAAGATTACTTTACCATATGTGTTTGAATTTATTTTTGGGCTTTCCATTCCCTCTGCTAGTTTGTAAGTTTTTAGGTCATGTTTTGTTTTGTTTTTAAGTATGTGTGGGTGTTTTGCCTGCATGTTTGTCTGTGCACAATTTGTGCAGTGCCTGTGGAAGCCAGAAGAGGACCTGGGATTCCCTGGAACTGGAATTATGTGGCTGTTATATGAGGCTGCAAATTGCCATTGAGTGTTGGGAATCAAACTTGGGTCCTCTGAAAGAGCAGCCAGTGCTTTTAACTACTGAAACATTTCTTTAGCCCCTCATGTTATCTTTTTATTATTTAAATTAAGAGATATGATGCCTTTCACAATCGTGATAGTTGGAGTATTTTGTGTATGTGTATGGAGTATATTTGCTATGTATGGTATTGTATGTGTATATTGCTTTAAGGCAGCAGTTCTTTCTTCCTTCCTTCCTTCCTTCCTTCCTTTCTTTCTTTCTTTCTTTCTTTCTTTCTTTCTTTCTTTCTTTCTTTCTTTCT
>OU015755.1:91757714-91778296 GCA_907169655.1 Acomys percivali | reverse complement strand
TTCTTTCTTTCTTTCTTTCTTTCTTTCTTTCTTTCTTTCTTTCTTTCTTTCTTTCTTTCTTAAACAATTTATTTATTTATTATGTATATAAAGTTCTGCCTGCATGTGTGCCTGCCCGCCAGAGGAGGGCATCAGATCTCATTATAGATGGTTGTGAGCCCCCAAGAGGTTGCTGGGAATTGAACTCAGGACCTTTGGAAGAGCAGTCAGTGAGTGCTCTTAACCTCTGAGCCATCTCTCCAGCCCTTATTATTTAGTGTAGCCTTGGCTGTCCTGGACTCACTATAGATCACTATAGCTCAGGCTGGCCTAAACTCACAGAGAGCCACCTGCCTCTGTCTCCTCCTGCTAGGATTACTGGCACGCACTACTGTGCCTGGCAATTTTCTTTACTCTTAACTTCCCCAGGACTAGGAATAGAGGCATGAACCATTATGCTTGGCCTTGGTTAATGGTTTCTTCTGAAACTCAGTAATAGCTAAAACCAAACATTGTAACACAGTCTAAAGATACATTAATTTGATACATGTCAAATAATGACAGTATGAAAATATTTAATTTTTATTTCCATAATTAAACTATTTTGTTTCTGTATGATCAGACAACTGTATAATTTAAAACATTGCAACTTACGCAGTAGCCTTTAAAAAAATTGTCTGGATAAAGTGTGTGCATGCGTGTATATGCATTTGCATATTTGTATGTGAGTGTGCATGTGTTATGGAGGCCAGAGGCTGATGTTGGGTGCCTTTCTTTCTTTTTTTTTTTTTTTTGGTTTTCCGAGATAAGGTTTCTCTGTGTAGCCTTGGTTATCCTATACTTGCTTTGTAGACCAGGCTTGCCTTGAACTCACAGTGATCCGCCTTCCTCTGCTGGGATTAAAGGCATGCACCCCACACCCACCCCCCACCCCCTAGCTTGGGTGCCTTTCTTTATAGCTCTTCACTTTTTTTTTTTTTTTTTAAATGGAGGTGGGATCTCTCACTAACTCACTCATTTAGCTAGTTTACCTAGCCTTTTTGCCCTGGAGAATCCTGTCTCTGTTGGCTATCTCATCTGCTTGGCTATTATACATGTGTGCAAATGCTTTATTCACTGAGCCATATGCCATCCTTAACATATATTAGCCCTAAGCCCTGGCATTTTAGACAACATGTTATGTAGGATGGCCTCCATAGTAGATAGTGTACATGTATGTTTAGAAACCAGCTGAAGTAAAGCTGTGAGATGCAATATGGCAACCACTGCCAGAAACCTACGTTCATTAAACATTTTGGATTAATTTTTGGTTATTGCTCATTATTAACAAAATTTTCATGATTCTCCATTTAATTACACAGTCCCATGGAGTCATGACCCCTACATACTTAAACTTTTTATACTTCAAAAATTAATTTAAAAAATTAATTTAAAAGCCAGGAAATATATGTATAATTTATTTTCAAGTAGTTCAGCCAGAAATGAAACAAAACTGTGTTTGTATGAGAAAGCAAGTATATATAACAAAGAACCAGTGAATGTACATAAGGATAGATAGATAGGTATCATTGGGCTTTTGTCTTTTATGTAAGCAGATGGGATCATGTATTGAGTGGGCACAGACTCTTCATTGTAAGCTAGTAATTACCCAGGTGAGCCTCTGAGAGTTTTGAGATATGCCACGCTGTGTGGAATATCATCAGTGTTGCAGTGTTTGGGTTTACAAGAACAACTTTGCTGCACTAAGAGGAACTAAGTTTAAATAGAGCATCTTGTGACACAGTAAATTATCCCATATATGGTTTATAGCTGTAGAAAAGGGACTCATTCATTCATTCTTTTCATTCAAACTCATTAATTAAAGTGTAGCATGCTAATCATTATATAGGAGTTAATTTCATTTTATAGTTGAGAAAACATGCTAGTAAAGATTTAAGTAACAGCTGAGTGGTGGCAGCGGTGCACGCCTTTAATCCCAGCACTCGGGAAGCAGAGGCGAGTGGATCGCTGTGAGTTCGAGGCCTGCAAAGTGAGTCCAGGATAGTCAAAGCTACACAAAGAAACCCTGTCTTGAAAAACAAAACAAGACAAACAAACAAACAAACAAAACCCTTAAGTAACCTTAGGTCATATCTCCTGCATTAGAATGAAAGTAAGGATCCCTAATACCTTCTTCTACTTCATGGTTCATTTACCCTGTTCTCCTCTCTTCCTTTCTTCATATTTTAAAAAAGAAACCTCAAGTATATAATTAAAAATGTTGACACATACGCATGTCCCCTTTCCCCAAGAAAGAAAATCTAATTCTTAGTCTAAGTAGGTGCCAAGCTATTCCAATACAAAGTTAAAAGCTCATCATCGCTTACTGCACACATACTCTTTCACTGAATTATATTCATATACCCAGAACTTCTTTTTTTAAAAAGTTTTTCTAGACAGTGCTTCTCTGTGTAGCCTTGGCTGTCCTGGACTTACTTTGTGGACTAGGCTGGCCTTGAACTAAGAGAGATCCGCCTGCCTCTGCCTCCTGAGTCCTGGGATCACAGGCATGCACCACCATGCTCCATATATCAGTTTTTGTTTTTGTTTTTGTTTTTTTGAGACAGTGTTTCTCTGTGTAACAGCCCTGGCTGTCCTGAACTCAACTTTGTAGACCAGGCTGGCCTCAAACTCTCAGAGATCTGCCTGCTTCTTCCTCTGGAGTCTGGGATTAAAGGTGTGTGCTACTATGCTGGATTGGAAATTTTTTGATAGGAACTCTTGACTTAATAATGGTAAGTGGACGGGGATACACACACACACACACACACTCACACACGCACACACACTCTTAAAATAGAATAATGAATGATATATCTAAAGTATAAAATTAGTACAAACATCTATGTGTTTTGTTTTATATATATTTGAAGTATATGTGAATATGAAAATTGACTACCCTTAGAGAAATAGCACACTTCTGTTGAAGGGCAGGGACTATGTTTATGTCACACCAGGAGTAGTACTTGACATGTTCTGTGCCTTCATGTATCATTGTAACCAGCAAAGACTGTTGGTATGCTAAGAGAGACAGAGACAGACTGCTGTATTTTCAAGTTTACCTTTTCTGTTAAGACAATCTTGACTTTAATATTGATTGTTAGTGAGAGATAAATTGTTGTTTATGATTTTTCTTCTAAAGGATTCAGCATTTGGAGGCAAACATGAAGCTCCATCCTCTCCCCTGGCTGGACAACCATGTGGAGATGATCAAAACGCTTCTCCTTCAAAGCTTTCAAAGGAAGAGTTAATACAGAGTATGGATCGTGTAGACCGAGAGATTGCAAAAGTAGAGCAGCAGATCCTTAAACTGAAAAAGAAACAAGTAAGTCCTGCACTCTCTTATGCAGTTTCTGTTCTAGAAGATGCTATGAAAAGCAACCATGCTTTTTATAATATGCCTTATGTTCTATTTACTCTTCATTGCTATTGCTTCTTTAGTTTCTTTCATTCCTTTATTTCTCTTGCTGTACTGTACTACAATGGCAGAGGTTCTCAAACTTCTAATGCTGCAACCCTTTCATATAGTTCCTCTTGTTGTAGTGATCCCCAACCTTAAAATTATTTTCATTGCTACTTCATTAACTGTAATTTTGCTACTGTTATGAATGGTAATGTGTTTACTGATGGTCTTAGGTGACACCCAAAGTGCTTGTGACCCACAAATTGAGAACTGCTGCTATATAGTGTTTGTATATATGAGATAATATTAGAGTTGCTAAAACGGTAATTTTTTATTTCCCAGTAGTAGCACATATGCTTATCAGTGTGTACATATCCTTGTCTTTACTTGATAGGTTTTTAAAAATTTGGTTGTGAAATAGTTTTTACTGTGGGTTTATTAATTTGTATTGTCTTGATCAAGAATGATCTTGAAGCCAGGTGTGGTGGCGCTCACCTTTAATCCCAGAGCTCTGGAGGCAGAGACAGGCGGAAAGCTCTCAGTTTGAGGCCAGCCTGGTCTATAAATGACTCCAGGACAGCCAAGGCTACACAGAGAAATCCTGTCTTGAAAAACCAAAAGTTTATTTTTCAGTTAGGGCTTACTGTAGTCCTAGCATCTCATTCATTTATTTTCAATTGTTTGATTTGAGGAGGTATTGGGCTTTTTTTTGTTTGTTTGTTTCTGTTTTTGAGATAAGTTCTCATTGATTATGTTGCCTAGGTTGAAACTACACTTAAAAGGTTCACATGATCCCCCTGCTTCAGTGAAGCACCTTTTAAAATTGAGATGTAATTCATACCACAAAATTTATTCTTTCAAAATATGCAACTAAGTACTTGTAATATATACATACATTTTTGGAGGTTATCTCCACTATAAAATCTAAAATATTTTTGTCATTTCTAAAAGAAACTTAAGTTCATTAATATTTAGTCCCTGTTTCTGCTACTTCCTGTCTCCTGGAATCCACTGTTCTGTTTTTCTTTGTATGAATTACCCATTTAGTTAGGTAGACTACTATAAAATATTTTCAAGAATTGCCTATGTTGTATTTGCATCAACATTTAAAAATTGTTACTGATTAAATCGATTCCATTGTAGAACCATACCATATTTTATTCATCTACTCATTAGTTGATAAACATTTGGGTTGTATATCTTTTTAAAAAGTTTATTATTTATTTATATATATGTGTGTATGTGGTTGGGTGTGGGTGCCTTCAGAGGTCAGAAAAAGTGTCAGTTTCCTTGAGGTAGGAGTTAGAGGTGGCTATGGACTTCCTCATGGGTGATGGGAACAAGACTCAGCTCCTGTAGAGGGAACCATCTCTCCATCCCCATATCTACTTACATTTTATTTTTATTTTAAACTTTATTATTTAAAAATTTTAAAATAAAAAACATAAAATACAATTAGCCAGTTTTCTCTCATGGCTACGTAAAAAAAAAATTATGCTGTTTCATTCATGTACCAATTTTTATGTAGGGTTTCTCTTTCCCCAGTCTTCTTGAATATATGCCTAGAGGTAAAATTGTTGGGTAACGTGGTAAAACCATGTTTCAGCATTTGGAGAACTGTAACCTGCTTGTGCTTTGTGAGGAGGGTTATACTTGTTCTGTTTGTTTGCCAGCCTTAGCTGCCTCCCTTCTTCCTACTCTCCCCCTGTTTGAACAGGTGCTGGAAGGGTTCTCTCTGTGTACTATAGCCAGCATTGAACTCTGATTCTTCTCTGTCAAAATTCTTTTTTTTTCCAAGACAGGGTTTCTCTGTGAGGCCTTGGCTGTCCTGGACTTGCTTTGTAGACCAGGCTGGCCTCAAACTCACAGAAATCCGCCTGCCTCTGCCTGGGACTAAAGGCGTGTGCCACCACCGCCTGGCTCTGTTTCGTTTTTTGTTTTTTGTTTTTTTTTAAAACATGTGTTTATCTTAGTATGATCTGTGATGTTTAATTATTAAAATGTATCTAGTTATTTTGCTTTGAGCTCTTGGATCCCTGAGACCCTTGTAGAGTAAATGGTTGTTGGAACAAGAAGTGTACAGTAGTAGCACGTGCTGTCCCTGGCTACTGACTAGTGATCTGTGGCAGATGTCTGACAGTTCTTTCTGGATCTCTTAGCAACAACTAGAAGAGGAAGCAGCTAAGCCCCCTGAGCCAGAGAAGCCTGTGTCCCCTCCTCCTGTAGAGCAGAAACATCGTAGCGTTGTCCAAATTATTTATGACGAGAATCGGGTAAGTTTACATTTCCTCTGACAACATAGGCCTTTAAACCTGTTTGACTTTGGATTTTCCAGTTCTGAATATATTGTATTGTAATTATATTAAGACATGAATTCTCTTTTATTTTATATATTGTATAAGTGTTATTCACTGATGAGAATTATAGTGAAACACAAGTTCTGTTTTACATTACATATTTATAAGTATTAGATTTTTATCAGCTGATTCTCCTATTATATACATACTGATAAGTAAATTGGGTAGCACATAATATAAAATAAACATTTTGTAACCTTTTACTTTTATCTTTTTGAGACAGGGAGCTACTGTGTATTCTATTTGGCATGGAATTCTGTATATGCCTGTGTAGACTGGGCTAGCCTCTTAAGTTGGAGCAACCTCCTGCGTTTGCCTCCTGTGTGTTAGCCATCACCATGCTTGCTTGCAGGTTTTTCTTTTTATGTTTGTTTGTTTGTTTCAAAGCAGGGTCTCCCCGTGCAGCCATGGCTAGCCTGCCTGTGACTCTTACACTAGGACTAAAGGGATGTCCTGCATGCTTGGTGATTTTTACTTAAGGTGCATTTAATATCAAAGCCTAATTTGTCACATTTCAGTACAAATAGACCTTTGGATATTGAAAGAATGTCATCATCAGCTTCAGAGTTAATAACTTGTGTTATAGCTGAACTTTGACCTTTCGTTGGGCTTTGCTTATTTATTCATTTATTTTTGGTTTTTCGAGACATGGTTTCTCTGTCTAGCCTTGGCTGTCCTAGACTCACAGGCTGGCCTCGAACTCACAGAGATCTGTCTGCCTCTGCCTCCCAAATGCTGGGATTAAAGGCGTGCACCACCACTTCTGGCTTGATACTGTAATTTTTAAATGTCTGCAGTTTTAGTATTAGTTCATTTTAATATAAAACAGGTTCAGTGATACTTATTGATTACATTTTAAAATAAACTTGTACAAACTGAACAATTCTAAAATTAGTGAATATTGTAGTTCCCTAGTTTGGATGTGAAGACCGAAAGTTAGTAAGATCTGGTAGAGAACTTCATTTGTGTTTAATTATATAAATATCTTCCTTAGTAAGATAAATGTTTAATGCCCATCGTCAAACGTGAAAATTCGTTTTAGGCCTTTTTTCTTTTCGTCGTTTCTTTTTGGTTTCATGTTCCTTCCACAAAGCAAAGGCGAGCCAAACTTGATGTCTCAGTATGAGACTTAGCTTCTTTCGTGAAATGTGTTTTTCATGTATGAAGAATGTTCTGAACTTATTCTTAGTAGTCATCAAGCCCTATTTTCTTTCTGATACTTTTTTAGTATACCCTAGTGCTAGTTGTTTTGCCTTTTTTTCTTTCCTTCCTTTCTTCTGAAACAGGGGTTTCCCTGTGCAGCCTTGGCTGTCCCGGACTCACTCTGTAGTCCAGGCTGGCCTGGAACTCAGAGATCCGTCTGCCTCTGCCTCCCGAGTGCTGGGACTACAGGTGTGCGCCACCACGCCCTGCTGTGCTAGTTGTTTTTGATGGTTCTTGTGTAGTTCTTCAGTCAAAGCAGGGACTGTGCCAGATCCATGGCCCTGTTCTCATCGTGCTGCCTTTGCTGAGACGCTCACTGCCCCTGTAGCTTTTTACAGTGAATAACCGTATCTGTCCTTACGCCATGGGCAAGTAGCTGTACTTCTGGCGTGTGATAATGACAGAAGTGCATCTTTCACTTATGTAGTGACAGGCCAAGTCCTCTGGGAATTATGCTTGGTGTGGCTAATGTAATAGACACCACTGTCATGGATAAGAAGTCTTTTCTTTATTTACAGAGTTTGTGGGAGGAAGAAAACTGCCTAAAAGGAGACCGTTAAATTTGGCTTCACGAGAAAAATGTTTCTTTGATTCATGTTTAAACTTCAGGCTTCACTTTGTTTTATCTCTAAACAAACTGTTTTCCTGAACTATGTTTTTCTTTTAACCATTTTGAGTTGCTTTATCTTTGTTGAATTATACAATCCCAAAATATTTATAGGTCCTCCAACTTTAGAATAAAATTATGTCAGAGAGTCGTAGTATATAATGGAGAAGATTGTGGAGCTGGGTTATATTTTGACGGCATGGTTTGCCGCAGACCATGGCACAGAAGCTGTTGTTTTGTGCTGCTGACTCTCCTGCTGTTGACCTGGAAATTGGGTGTCCCCTCCCTTAGTCAGTACGCTTACCAATTTCTGAAGAGCATCCATCCTGTTTCCTATATGTTCTTGGCAATTGCTTCCCTCTTCTCCTTTTGCCATTTAAGTTGATATTTCTTCACACATAGTTGTTGTATCTCTTTTTTTTTTTTTAAACTTTCTAACCCGTACTTCATGCCTGTGTCCTGTTACACAGTTCTCCAAGCAAACCTTGTTTCTTACTGTTTACAGAGTAACCTAAACTTTAAACATGTTAAAAATGTTTTTTAATTGTGTGTGTGTGTGTGTGTGTGTGTGTGTGTGTGTGTGTGTGTACACGTACATATGCACGTGGGTATGCTACGCTGAGGTTAACTGTGGAATCAGGTTTCTTCTTCTGTGGATTCTTGGGACCAAACTCAGGCCAAGTGCTTTTACTCACTGAGCCATTTCTCTGGCCCTATCTGAGCCTCACCTTGATAGTGTCCTATGAGAAGTTTTTATAAGTTCCAATAAGTATTTTTTGTACCTTTACTCCATGATGTTTTTGTCTGTCCTCAGGCAGTTTCGTGTTTCACTTTCTTACTTATGAAGTGCACTTATTTGTTAACATCTAGGTCAAGTATTATTTTCTCTATAAGCCTTTCAATAATGGAATTGGTTATTTTCCCCTTGTCCCCCTCCCTACACATTCAGCATGTGTTTAAGAATTAGTTACTTCCATATGTAGATTTGGACTAAAAATTATATGAAATGTGAGAGAGGTGTGTGTGTTTCTGGGTGCTTGTGTGTATGTGTGCTGCAAGGAATTGAACCCAGGGCCTAAGGCTAGGTAAGTATTTTTATCAACTGAACTACCAATTGGGTATCAGCCAGCCCAATTAAAGGATTTTTATGTTTTGAAATTTTTTTGCCAAGCCATTCATAGCCTAAAACTTTTTACAAGTATTTATTTGTTTTGTGTGTGTATCTGTGCCAGTGCATGTGTGACTGGCACACACAGAGAGGTCAGAAGATGCCTTGCTGGAGTCAGTTCTCTCTGATCATATGGGTTCCAGACATGAGACTCAGGTTTTCAAGCTTGACCACAGCACCTT
The DNA here is from genome assembly GCA_907169655.1 of Acomys percivali. NCBI lineage: Eukaryota > Metazoa > Chordata > Mammalia > Rodentia > Muridae > Acomys > Acomys percivali. Next base: position 91,769,358 of record OU015755.1, on the reverse strand, counting down.
AACTAACCATGAGCAGTCTTATCAGCCCAGGAAGAGATGATCACAGATTGTGATTATCTTGCTTTTGAAAATGGCATGTTTAATATGTGATTAAAATTTTTTTGGAGGTGGGGTGTTTCCAGACAGGGTTTCTCTGTGTAGCCTTGGCTGTCTTAGACTCACATTGTAGACCAGGCTGGCCTCGAACTCACAGCAATACGCTTGCCTCTGCCTCCCGAGTGCTGGGATTAAAGGTGTGCGCCACCACCGCTGGGCCCTTAAATTCTTATTTTACTCCAAGTAATGCTTGGAGTAAAACTAACTATTCTTTATTCTTCAATTTTTACTCAGGTTTCCTTGTAACTAGAAAATAAGCTTAAAAAAAAAGAAAGAAATGGGTGCTGGAGAGATGGCTCGGCGGTTAAGAGCACTGACTGCTCTTCCAGAGGTCATGAGTTCAATTCCCAGCAACCACATGGTGGCCCACAACCATGTCTAATATGATCTGTGCCCTCCTCTGGCCTGCAGGTGTACATGTAGGCAGAGCACTGTGTACATAATAATAAATAAATCTTTAAAAAAAAAAAAGAAAGAAAGAAAATAAGCTCATCATATCTTTATTTTGGTACTTTATGCTTTTAGTTTTTTTTTACACCAGTATGAATTAAATATTTAAAATACGTTGGATATATCTCCCATTTAAATTTTATTCCTTCTCTAAATTCTCAATATTTTATTAACATCTTCATTATTTAGGTGTTTGTTTTCACTACAGACATTAGATTTTAAATAGAGATTTGATTGAATTTGGAGAGAGAACCCTATGAAAATTTAAATTAGAGAATGCTGGTATTATAGCTCAGTGGTAGAATACTTGTTGAACATACATTATACTCTGGGTTCAGTCCCTAGGATAAGGGGGGAAACTAGAGAATGTTTCAGCATAAATTAAGATTAAATTCAGCTGCAGATTCGTCTTTTCAAATAGGCAATTATTTTTCCTTTAGGTAATATAATTTTTAATTATTCAATACAATAATGTTTTCCTCCTCAGAAAAAAGCAGAAGAAGCTCATAAAATATTTGAAGGCCTTGGCCCAAAAGTTGAGCTGGTAAGAAATTCTTTTCATTTTTAATGTTATTATTGTTCAATATGTATCTTGTAAAATGGGATACAATTTATGTAGGTGGGAAGAAAGTTTGTTATAATCTTATCATAGTTGTAAGTAAGATAAATGTGAGTTAACTTGGTTACCTTTGCCTAAGGATTATCCTAAGCTTGCTTTGGCTGAACAACCAACTGTGTGATCCCTTTAAGTAGTAGCAGGAAGATGTAACTAAGGAAACTAGGAGAGAGCTTTCGGACATACTGTTTTGTTTTTAAAATAATTTTTATTTAGTTTCATTTTATGTGCATTGGTATGTAGGTATCAGAGTTATATTTGTGAGCTGCCATATGGGCGCTGGAAAATTGATCCCAGGTCCTTTGAAAGAAAAGACCATGCTCGTAGTCACTGAGCCATCTCTCCAGTCCCTTGAACATAATGTTAAGATGAGGACAGAGTCTAATTTTCCTTTGCCTATGAAGTAAAATGTATGATTGGGACTTGTTTATTATAAGATATAAAAGGTTTAAAAACTTTCTAACTGGAGTAGAAAAGCAGTAGGAGATGGGGTTACAGGGAAACCTGACACTTGCATGTTTTGGTAGGATGCTGTGGTATAGATTCAGTTTAGGTCATCTCACATGAAAATGCTTTTTCTTTGTTATAACAGTTTACACATAAACATGTCGTTTACTTTATAGCCACTCTATAACCAGCCATCAGATACCAAGGTGTACCATGAGAACATCAAGACGTAAGTACTTGCCATCTTTGGAGTTCAATTAAAGAACATATATTCTATATAAAGAAGTCATTTTTGTTATCTGCGGACATTATTATAACAGTGTAGGTGTGTTTTAGATTTGTGTAATTTGCTGTTGTTTTACTATATGTTATCTTCCTCTGGCTTTTTGGGGGTTGGGGTAACAGATTTGAGTTTCCGAGGCCAAAAAATTGAAATAAATTATTGCATAAAACTAGCTGGTTTATAATCTGCTAGTAAAAAAAAGAGAAAGAAAGAAAGAAAGGTGGATACTTAACATTGAAACGGCTTACCTTGAGGCTTGAATTCTTTGCCTCCTGTTTTGTGTTTTTTTCAGTGGAGTACCTGCAAGGCGCATGATGAAGTAAGATAATGAAGCTTTTTCATTTAAGACTAGTGATGACACCGTCCCCCACCAAGCCACATCTGCCATTGCAAAGTAGAAGTGCCACGGATCATTTTATCATTATCCAAAACCCTATTCTAGGGAAATCCCTTCCATGACTCTTGCTAATGACGGTATTTGTAGACCCTTCTGCCATTTAATGTCCTGGTGCCTTGGAAGGCTCAGTCCCCTCATGTGGTGAGGAGGCTGTTCCAGAATGTAGTTTGCTTTGCCTTGCTCATCCTAGTACCAGGCCTTTATGGATGCAGATCTTGGAATAAGAAAATAAGTGAAAAGTAAACTTAATTTCTTGATCTGATTGAAGAGAAGTTTAGATAGGTTTTTATTTTTTTTAATTGTTGTTAATTATACTTATAGAGAATTTTAGGTAAAGTATTATTGGTGACAAAAAATGTGATATTTCTATTTAATATGCATTTAAAAGTATATCCAGAACATTATGATTATTTACTATTAAGTTACTAATGAGCGCATTATTATTTATATTTTTTCTTTTAATTTCTGAGAGTGTGTACAATAATTGACTACTTTGCAGAACTGGTGGCAAATATATTTGCATGGTACTGTGCATGACAACTATTACAATTTAGTGATTTTAACGTCTGTTAAGTAAGCAGTTCATAATTAAAGTCATCTATTTAAGAATTTTTCTGTGAGATATTGCAATGGTCTGGAGAACCTTTAGGAAATTAGTCTAAAGTCATAGAATACATTTTTAATTAGAACTACATAGCTGTTTAAATGTTTTTAAAAGGAGGATAGCAGATACAATTTAGCTCGCTACTTTTAGTGATTCTCCCTCCCCCAAAGCTTCAGTTTTATGTTGTGTCTTCTCTCCCTCAATGTAAGCTGGAAAGCCACACTGTTTTTGGTTGTATGTTCTCCTCATTGCCTCTGTTAGACTGTGCTGAGATGGGTTACTGACTAGCTGACTTCACTTAAATTCTTAGTAAACATTTAACACTTACTGGCTGACACTTATTTTTGTGTAGCATATAATTTTTCTTCCTGAGACAGGGTTTCTCTCTGTAGCCTTGACTGTCCTGTCCTTGACTCTGTAGACCAGGCTGGCCTCAAACTCACAGCGATCTGCCTGCCTCTGCCTCCTGAGGGCTGGGATTGCAGGTGTGCACCACTGTACCAGTTTATGAGCATACAATTTCAATCAGTAAATTGATATGTAGTAACTGCACTACTGTATGTTACCTTTGAAGTATACAGTTGCACGCATTTGCAAAAGTTATTCAGTAGCTATTCTTTCATCACCAACATTTACTTTGTATCAAATAGCAAATGTGCCCTTTAAATTCTTTTCATCTCCTGACTGCTTTGTCATATAGCCAGCCAGCTACTGATTATCTTTGCATATTTGAGTGAAGCCAGTGAAATTGTTAGTCCTGATTGACAGAGAATCCATAAATTTATTTCTACATTCATTGGTTTTGTATTTCTGTCTGAATAATCAGCTTGAAGTTATTTCTGGAAGTATGTGGGGGTATAAATATTTATATATTTGAACCTGCATGGCATTGTTTTAGAAGATAACAGTTCTTCCAACGTATACAGTGATGCTATTGCATTGAGACATGTGAGAAAATTTTCTGTCTTGTCAGATTGCCCTTTCTTGCTCCATAGAGTGTTTTGTATCTTATCTGTGGAAGGAAACTCTTCTGTTTTGAGCAGAAGTCACCTCTTTCTGAATATGTTGGTGTACATTCTCCTTCTATGAGGGAAGTAACTGCAAAAAATTCTTTTCCTTTTTACTTCCCTTTCTTGAAGTATATACAGATACTTATATCATCAAAATTCTTAAGAATCAGTTACCCCTTAATTATAATTTGAAAATAATGTCTTCAAATTAGATGCATGAATTAATAAATTAACTGTATTATCTTGCTATAGAAGGCAGGAATTTTAGTTCTAATTTAAAGAATTACATAGTTTTATTTTGCAGGGTGAAAGAAAAATTAAGATTAACTCTGATTGCACCATAAGTTCTTAAATGGCTTGCCTGACTCCAATGTCTGGAGAAAGTGAACACATCATTAAGTTGTGCTTTTTCTTAATGTTCTGCAACCATATTTTTCTCTTCTAGAAACCAGGTGATGAGGAAAAAACTCATTTTATTTTTTAAAAGAAGAAATCATGCAAGAAAACAAAGGGTGAGGTCCTATCCTTGTTAACTGAAATTTGTACAGCTTTCCCATTTGTGTCATTTAAGAATTCACGTTCCCATTAATGATTGATCCTTGATTATATTGAGAACAAATGCTGATTTAGAAAGTAACTTTATGTGTTACTTAAGTCAGTCTAATCCTAGTAACATTGTAATACCACATTTAACATCATTATCAAATTAATTTCATTAGTTATCTATGTAATATTTTTATTCAGCAAAATGGTGAGTAGCCCAAGAAAAAGAAAAAGAAAAGGATAAGTAGGATGACCTGCTTTCAGTCTGTTAGGGCTCAAGCGAGTGTCCTGGTAAGTCATGGTCATGCTGGTGAGACAGTGCTCGCTACTTTTAGGAAAAACTGGTCAATGTCTTCAAATGGGAATAGTTTCTCATTTAATTATATAGTTTATTCTCTGAAAGTTTTATGGTTAAAATCATAAAAAAAGTTTCAGAAAACATCCTTATTTCTGTAATATGTTCATACTAATTTTATAGATACATTTAAATTCATATTTTTAATAAAACGAGGTTCTTTGAACCTGTGTTAGAAAGGTGTATTTAATGATCTGACAGACAGAATCTTTCATTTGGTGTAACACTTTTGTAGTTCATAGTTGCCAGTCCTGTCTTTTAGATACTATCTTAAATAACTGGTATTGAATATTTTTTTCCCAAAAACATACAAATATTAAGTGAGAAACCAGTTTTTTGTTGCTGTTGTTGTTGTTAAGTCATTTTGTTGTAGTTGTCGTGCTTGCTAAATTAGTCCTGGTGATGCAATCACCTGCACATAAACTTTTTCATGCTTTGGAATAGTTATAGTTTATGTGTTTGCTGATTTGTTTAATAAATGTTTATGAGCAGTGGACCATGTTCCATGTATATTCCAGAAAAACAAGTAAGATAGCCATATCATTTTACTCTGAGGGACAGCCAGCAGGTTCAGTGTTGTGATTATAGTATAATCTCATATATACCGCTGAGTGCAGGAGTATAAAATGGGATGCCTAAAGCAGATAGGAGTCAGGAAGGGCTACAGTATGCTGCAGATGTGCACAAGCAGAGGAAGGCAATTAAGTGAAATAGCTAATGTCACAAACTCAGTGCCTGTCGAGTTTAGAGTGAGTGAGCTGGGAAGTGGGGGGCCTTGATGAGCATCATGCTGGGATTCAGTGGCACACTATCCTGGAGGTTACCTACAAGATTTGGTATGGGATTCTAAGGACACATTTATGTTTTTAAACTGAGGAGGTATGAAGCTCATGTTTGTATTTTAAGGATTTATATTTGGGCTTGCACCTCAGTGGCGAATAAGAATTAAACCTTGGATTGGATCCCTAGTACCAAATAAACTGTATGGTACAGTGTGCCTATAATCCCCACCAGTATGTTGAAGTAGGGAGAGCTGAAGTTCATGTCATACCCAGTTACCTATTGGGTTTGAGGTCTCTGGAGACAGGAAACCTTGTATCAAACAACAACAAAAGAATTTGCATCTGGTTTCAACAGTGAGAATGCTTAGGAAGATCTGAACACTTACTTACCTGGCATGAGCCAGATCCTGGCTTCTATCTCCTCTGCTTTGGAAAAAAACAACAGAAGTGATGTGGATGTCGTTTACTAGATGATTGCTTCACTCTGGGTTGTGGTGGTGAGAGAAGAGAAAGAGAGAAAATGTGAAGTGCACAAAAGGCAGATAGTGTTGGAAGGAGTGATGTGAGCACTAGTCTCTCTTAAGGTGACTAGTGCTAGCAGTGTCTCCAGGGCCTTCTCACTCTCCTTTCTCCAGTATGAGATATTTACATAACTGTATGCCATTAACAGAGAGTTGTTCTGTCTTTTATTTATAGAAAATGGAATCATAGTACTCTTATTTAACCAAAGTATTAATTTTTGATTTTGTTTTTGCCAGATTCCTTTTTATAATGATGAATAGCTAATTGCAGCATTTTCCATGCTACCAAAAATATTAATAAGGACAGCAAAAAAGAAAAAAAAGGTAGAAACCCAGAAAAATAGAGAAACTGCATGTCTTCTCTGACAATTTAGATAGGTACCACCACAGTGCTAATATTTGCGTTTAAGACTGATTAAAGTGAGCCAGGCAGCCGGGCACGCCTTTAATCCCAGCATTCAGGAGGCAGAGGCAGGCGGATCGCTGTGAGTTCGAGGCCAGCCTGGTCTACAAAGTGAGTTCAGGACAGCCAAGACTACACAGAGAAACCCTGTCTTGAAGAACCAATAAAATAAAATAAAATAAAGTGAGCCAGGCATGGTGGTGCACATCTTTAAATGCAATACTTAGGAGGCAGAGACAGGCAGATGGCTGAGTTCGAGGCCAGCCTGGTCTACAAAGCAAGTCTAGGACAACCAAGACTATACAGAGAAACCCTGTCTCAAAAAACAAAAACAAACAAACAAAAAGACTGATTAAAGCGGTGGTTCTCAACCTGTGTGTTGCAGACCCTTTGGGATCAAACAACCCCTTTCACAACAGTGGTTGCCTAAGACCATTGGAAAAGCACAAATATTTACATTAGAATTCATAACAGTAGTAAAACTACAATTAATTTTTTAAACTGGGTTTTTTTAAAGAAGGTTTATTTATTATGTATACAGTGTTCTACCCACATGTAGACCTGCAGGCCAGAAGAGGACACCAGATCTCATTATAGATGGTTTTGAGCCATCATGTGGTTGCTGGATATTGAACTCAGGACCTTTGGAGGAACAGGCAGTGCTCTTAACCTCTGAGCCATCTCTCCAGCCCTGTTAAATTAAATCCCAGCACTTGGGAGGCAGAGGCAGGCAGATCGCTGTGAGTTTGAGGGCAGCCTGGCATACAAAGTGAGTCTAGGACAGCCAAGGCTACACAGAGAAACTCTGTCTTGAAAAACAAAAAACAAAACAAAAGAAAACAAAAAGCCCTACAATTATGAAGTAGCAACAAAAATAATTTTATGGTTGGGGTCACTACAGCACAGTATGTATTAAAGGGTCACAGCATTAGGAAGGTTGAGAACCACTAGCTTAGATGATGAACTATGTAAATGATTTTAATTTTCCTGTCTTCTTGACAATGAAGGCATGTTATCAGGAAATTTAAAAAGTAGCTGGTTAGCCACTACCAGTGGTTTTCAGTGAGTTTGTCAATTTGTACAGTGTTAATGGTTAGTAAAGTCTCCAGGGAAAGTATATTCTACGCGTTCATCTAAGGAAATGGCGCCATTTCTTCTGTCAGACCAAGAATAAGTTGTCATTTTAAGCTTAGTCATACAAGCCAAATGAACTTCTGCTTTCATTTTAAGAAATGGAGTATATGTGAAAGGATTAGGCTTACCAAATCATAGAGTTCAGTTTAATTGTTATTAATTTGCTGCGGGTGTTTAATAGGAACAAAAAATCTGCCAGCGATATGATCAGCTCATGGAGGCGTGGGAGAAAAAAGTGGACAGAATAGAAAATAATCCCCGGAGGAAAGCAAAAGAAAGCAAAACAAGGGAATACTATGAGAAGCAGTTTCCAGAAATTCGAAAACAGAGAGAGCAACAAGAAAGATTTCAACGGTATGTATTTTGATGTTTATTAATGGTAATTTTTCCCCTTAAATCATGTTTTTAATTTAACTTTTTATTGATTCCTTGTGAATTTCGCATCCTGCATCTCAATCCTGTTCCTCTCCCTGTCCTTTCCTAAGCATCCTTGCCCCTTTCACCCCTACCCTGGAAAAGAAAAACAAGTCTCACTGTGAAAGCTGTAGTGTTGTCACAGTGTATCTCAGTGTATCCTTTTGTCCACACTTCTTTGCTTGCAAATTCTCATCGCAGTGACTCAGTGGTCTGCTTTGAGGCTTCTGGCTTCGGCTACACTATCAATACTGCATCCTCACTGGCGCTGTACTTGGGTATCCTCTTGTTGCGCTGTCATAGAGATCCTGTAGCTTTGAGTCTGTCAGGATGGCCCCCTCACAACTCCAGCAGTTCATAGATGAAGCAGATGTTGGGGTGGACCAATTCAAAGCCGGTCAGTCCACCAGTTCTCCTGCACACACATACACCAGCATGGGCTTTCCAGCACTGCCCAGGCCAGCTCCCTCAAGGCTGCAGGCAAGAGGTAGAGCCAGCTTATCTACTCTCATGCCCTCAGGGCTGCCTCACCTCCCCCCCATGCCAGCAGGGTCAGCTCTATTGTGCTGCCCAGGCAAGGTGCAGGGCCTGCTCTCTCCAAGTACCCTGCAGGCAAGGGACTGGATGCATTTTTTTTTTTTTTTTTTTCTTTTTAAAGATAGGATTTCTCTGTGTAATTTGGCTGTCCTGGAATTTGCTCTGTAGACCAGGCTGGTTTCAAACTCAGAGATCCACCTGCCTCTGCCTCTCAAGTGTTGGGATTAAAGTGTGTGTCACTATTGCCTGGCAAGAAAAAATTTTTATGTTGAATTTCAATTTTTCAAATTGAATTTAAATTTTTAAATTACATTCAAAAAAAAAAAAAAAGAAAGAAAAAAAATAAAATTACATTCATTATTCACTTCTGGGCTGTGTGTGAGATGTTCATGTGCCATAATAATACTGATGTGTGAAAGTCAGAGGACAACTTTTGGGAGTAGGTTATTAGCCTCAAATTATCAGGTTGGGTGGCAACCTCATGAACCATTTTGCCAGCTCTTAGGTAGAATTGAAAAGTTCCTTACTAACCAGTGAGGATTATTTCTTAGTGAAGTTAATATTTTTTTATATTTAATTTTGTCAAATCTAAGCAAATATTTAATTTTTCTTTAATTATATTTTTAAAAATTATTTTATGTGTGTTTTGCCTTCATGCATGTCTGTGTACCATGTACATGACTAGTGCCCACGGAGGCTAGAGAGGGCCTTGAATTCCCTTGGAACTGGAGTTGTGAGAGGTGTAAGCTGCCATGTGGGTTCTGAGAATTGAACCTGGGTCTTCTAGAAAAGCAGCTCTCTTAACCATTGAGCCATCTCTCCAGCCCCAAGTCTTCAATTATATTTTTCCCCCGCTTTGTGACTGGATTTTGTGTGGTCCGGTAGCTCAGGCTGGTTTATGTGGTTACGTTTTCCTTCTATTAAGCTATGGTGGGCTCATGCGATTGATACCCCTGAGGCTAGGAGGGCTGATTATTAAGAAGAGGAACTTCTAAAGGATTTAGAGGTAAAATTCCTTAAGCCTTTGGTATTAATTTCCTTCAAAATGACAATTAATAAGTACAGAACTGGGAGAAAAAAAAGAACTGAATTCTCCTTAATAATCAAACATAGTGAAACAGCATGAGATTGATTATTAATCAAGAAATTCTATGGGACTGAAAAGATAGCCCTGTGGTTAAGAGTACACTGTTCTTCCAGATTTGGTTTCATGGGATATGATCTTCTCTTCTGGCCTTTGTTGTTACCAGGCATGTATGTAGCACACAAACATAAGTACAGGCAAGACACCATGCACATAAAATAAAAATAAAATGTTTGTTTTTGTTTTTTTTTAGACAGGGTTTCTCTGTGTAGTCTTGGCTGTCCTGGACTCACTTTGTGCACCCGCTGGCCTCAAACTCACAGTGATCCACCTGCCTTTGCTTCCCTGAGTGCTGGGATTAAAGGCGTTTGCCAATTAGATTGTTGTTTAAAATGGTTTATTTTATTTAGTAGATAATCCTGGCTGGCTTGATACTTGCTATAGATATCTGTTTGTCTTCAGGGTTATAGAGATTCATGTGCCTCTGCCTCCCAGGTGGTGATATTAAAGGTGTTTACCACCGTGTACTACACTCTGTTTTTGATTTTCGAGACAGGGTTTCTCTGTGTAGCCTTGACTGTCCTGTACTCACTTTTGTAGACCAGGCTGGCCTCGAACTCACAGCGATCCACCTGCCTCTGCCTCCCGAGTGCTGGGATTAAAGATGTGCACCACCACTGCCTGGCCACGCTCTGTTTTTTATTTGCTTTTTATTTTTACAGAATATGTATGATGCCATCACTGATTCCCACAAAAACTTATAAATAGGTATTTTGCAAACATCTGAAACTTGATTTTCTTTTTCAAGGATTTGCCTTATATTTTAGGAAATTTCAATCAGTTTTTCCAAACTTGCTCTATTATTCTTTAGAGGACAGACAAAAGATGGACATGACATCAATACTTTGTTTTTAAGTACAGGTTCTTCATTATTAGTTGCATTATTTTAACTTGGGTATATAACCTCCTTCCCCAGTTTTGTTAAACTTTATTTATTTTTATTTCAGGTGTATTGCATGTATATTATATCTGTGTGAAGGTGTCTGATTAGAGACAGTTTTGAGCTGCCATATGGATGCTGGGAATTGAACACAGGTCTTCTTGAAGAGCAGACAGTGCTCTTAACCGCAGATCCATCTCTCTAGTGCGTGCACCTCCCCCCCACCACCACCGTGGTGCTAGTAATCAAACCCAGGTCCTTATGCATGTAGGGTAAATACTTTACCAGCTGAGCTGTATCCCCACTCTAACATGTAACTTAAATCTCAATATTAACATTTAAGTTACTGCTAATTTGGTAGTGACTCATGCATACTACTTGCAAGTATTCACTGAATTTCAGGTTTGGTTTTTTTGACTTCCTATTGGTTAAAAAAGTCTCATCTAATAACAGGGAGACACCTAACAACTTTGGTGTGCTATATGCATCTGCAAACACCTGCATTACAGTCATGCACCTACATATATGCACACATAAAAAAGTCCCATTTTATGTTCTTATAGACATGATTTAGATGTTGCACTAATGAACTTAAGTTATGATTTAAAAAAAAAAATGAAGGGCTGAAGAGATGGCTCAGCGGTTAATAGCACTCGCTGCTCTTCCAGAGGTCCTGAGTTCAATTCCCAGCAACCACATGGTGGCTCATAACCATCTATAATGTGATCTGATGCCCTCTTCTGGTGTGCAGGTGTGCAGGCAAGCAGAACACTGTACATGTAATAAATAAATCTTAAAAAGAAAAAAAGAAAGGGGACTGGAGAGAAGGCTGAGAGGTTAAGAGCTCTGGCTGCTCTTCCAGACTTCCTGAGTCCAATTCCCAGCAACTACATGGTGGCTCATAACCATCTATAATGTGATCTGATGCCCTCTTCTGGCATGCACGTGTACATGCAGGCAAAGCACCGTATATAATTTAAATAAATAAATAAATAAATAAATAAATAAATAAATAAATAAATAAATAA
>OU015755.1:91738037-91748076 GCA_907169655.1 Acomys percivali | reverse complement strand
CACACACACACACACACACACACACACACACACACACACACACACACTAATAATAATAACAACAACAACAATAATTGTCATAACCCAAAAAGAAGAAGGAATTTGTTTTGTTAGGACATGCTATAATTTCAATCACTTATACCTAGTAAGTATGTCACTGTGAAGACACATGAAGATTGAATTTTTATGTTGCCTGTTTGTGACAAGTGCTGCCAGACATGTCATTATTAAATAACACATTCTTCATTTTCAAATACTTGATTTCATTTTTTTCTTTTTTCTTTTTTTATATTTATTTATTGTATATGAGTGCTTTGTCTGCAGAAGAGGACATCAGATCACATTACAGATGTTGTGAGCCACCATGTGGTTGCTGGGAATTGAACTCATGACTTGTTAACCTCTGAGCCGTCTCTCCAGCCCAATATTTGGTTTCTTTTCTCAGGATTTTGTCAACACACACAGTTTCTATATTGATGCTAACAGATAAACATCACTGTTGTTACCTACAAATGCAAAAACCAAGGTTCTAAGTATAAATCCACAGAACAAATAAAAATATTGATACACTAACGTTCTTATCTCTGAAAGCATTCAGAAACGTATTTATCATTTAGTAATTTTGAAGCTGGAAGGATTTCTGTCTGCACTTTTTCTTGTTTTGTTTTTTATGACAGGGTTTCTCTGTATAGCCTTGGCTGTCCTGAACTCACTTTGTAGACCAGGCTTGTCTTGAACTCACAGTGACCCACCTGGCTCTGCCTCCTGAGTGCTGGGATTAAAGCCGTGCGCCACCACCACCCAGCTTCAGTCTACACTGTTAAGTAGACAATAGTTATGAAGAATCCTTTAGAGAGGCTAAAGTTGGAGAATAATGCCAAGGGCTTTATACCTTATATGTTCTTAGATTTCTACTTAAACCCTTGGTTTTTGTATTTGTTGGTGACAACAGTGATGTTTCTTTGTTAGTATCAATATGGAAACTGTGATGACCAGTTCCTTAGAGTACAGTGTTAAGTGTTTAGGGAGTGCGCAATGAACAGTAGCTGCTGTTGTCATTATTTCTGTCATCATTGTGCATTTGTGTTGTTTGATGCCTTTCACTCTCTCGAAAGTGGATATGAAATTTAGTTACTTTAAAGGCATTAATTGTTATTATATATTGACAATATAGGCTTAAGAAAATTTCAGTTTATTACATGAGTCCATTTTGAAAGAAAACATGCCTATGTGCTGCATTCTCTCTGACCCCTTTATACTGTCAAATAACTTAGTCATTTTGTGTCTAGTCACCTTAAAGTGTCTGCTAAGTGGATTATTCATTTTTCTGTTTTATTAGCTTGAGTGTTTTAGTTGATGATGATGATTATAATTTCTGAGACAGGATTTCTCTGTAGCCCTGGCTGCTCTATAACTTACACTGTAGACTAGGCTGGCTTTGATCTCAAAGAGACCTGCCTGCCTCTGCTGGGATTAAAGGTATGCACCACTACTACCTGGCTTAACTTTGGGATTTTTTGCTGAATACAAATAGAATGTATATATAGGTGTTAGGAATATAGTTAGCTACTTTAGTGAGGAGTCTGCATCAGATGTTGCTTGGTGCTGCTCTTTGGTTCCCAAGGCATGTTCACACTTGAGAACAGGTTCTTTTACTTTTTCAATTTCAATTTTCGCTTGCTTTTGTATTGTACTCTTTCAATTCTAATGAATATCTTATCTCATGCTGGGAAGACCTGCTTAGCTGAATGAAACTTGTTTTGTTTACTCTGAATAAACCTTTGTTAAAAATTAAGCAGTTGTAATTGTATGTATCTGGGTTCTATATTTTATTGGTGTATGTGTAAGTTTTTGTTACTGTGGCTCTGTAGTATAATTTGAGGTCACAGTTCAAGATTTCTGGCATTCCCTTTTGGCCATCCAGGACCTTTTGTGTTTTCATATGAATTGCCTATTCTTGTTCTATAAAGTATATCACTGGAACCTGTGTAGTGGTGGTGCACACCTTAAATCCTTGCACTCTGGAAGCAGAGGCAGACGACTCTCTGAGTGTGAGTCCGCTCTGGTCTGCAGATTGAGTTACAAGACAGCCAGGGCTACACAGAGAAACCTTGTCTCGAAAAAAAACCAAAAAACAATTCATTGGAGTCTTGATGGGAATTATGTTGGCTCTTTAGGTCAGTTTCATTAACATTGCCATTTTCGGGGCTGGAGAGATGGCTCAGCGGTTAAGAGCACTGTCTGCTCTTCTAGAGGTTCTGAGTTCAATTCCCAGCACCCACATGGTGGCTCACAACCATCTATTCCCTCTAATCCCCTCTTCTGGCATGCAGGTATACATGTAGATAGAGCACTCATATACATAAAAATAAATTTTTTAAAAAATTGCCATTTTAACTATTAATTTGTCTAGTCTATGAACACTTTTTTTATTTTCTTTACTTTTGTTTTTCACTATGTTAGCATTTTTTAAGTTTTGAAATTTTTTTTGTTTGTTTTAAGATTTTTATGTATACGATTGCTCTATCTGCATGTACACTTGCACACCTGAAAAGGGCATTAGAGGGTATAGATAGTGGTGAGCCACCATGTGGTTGCTAGGAATTGAACTCAGGACCTCTGGAAGAGCAGGGAGTACTGTGCCCTGAACCGTTGAGCCATATCTCCAGCACCTCATTATGTTAATATTTTCATTGTAGAGTTTCCTTCATTTCTTGGCTAGGTTTATTCCTCGTGCGCCTATCTATTGTAAATGGGATTTTCCCTGTTAATAATATTGCCGCGTGAATGTTTTAATTTGTTATACAGTTTGAGAAATGTTTTCTTTCACTTTCTTATCTCACAAATAATGGTTCATTCTAGCAGCAGATTGCCCGTCCCTCTCAAGAAGAAAAAGTAGAAGAAAAAGAAGAGGAGAAAACAGAAAAAACAGAGAAAAAGGAAGAAGAAAAGAAGGATGATGAAGAAAAAGATGAGAAGGAAGATTCTAAGTGAGTTGAGCAGCTAGATATGTATTATAATTATTTTCAAATCTGAAAGTGCATCTATTACAGGTGTGAAATATGTGGTTAAGAGTCCATGGGAATATATGGTTTAGTAACAGTTTGTTGGCATAATTAAGAAATGGAATATTAGCCAGGCAGTGTAGTAACTCATACCTTTAATCCCAGTGTTTGGGAGGCAAAGGCAGGTGTATCTCTACAAATTTGAGGCCAGCCTACTCTACAGAATGTGTTCCAGCTAAGGCTACACAAAGAAACTTGTCTTGAAAAACCAAAAAGCAAACCAAACCAACCCAAAAAACCCCCAAAACACAAAAACCAAAATAAAACAAAAAAAAAGAGAGAGAAATAAATGGAATATTTTAGTAAATCAAATTTTTGCTTAATGGCCTTATTTTTCAGGGATGTTATTTTATGCACACATATACACATAGATACATTTTTTTTTTTTTTTTAAGAGATAAGGTCTTGATGTGTAACTCTGTCTGGTTTGGAACTTACTATTAAGACCAGGCTTGCCTCAAACTTGAGGCAGTCTCCTGCCTCTGTCTTGTAAGTGCTGGATTTACAGGACTGTGATCATGCCTAGATCAGATATTGGTATTTTAATATATAGGCTACAGTAATTTGTAGTTATCATCAAGATATTTTGCATATAATTTAATTTTTGACTTGGAAAATATTTAAGCTTCTTTCTCAGCTTCTAATAGTGTAATAATGCTGAGAAAGTAAGAGCTTATTATCTATGTATGTATACTTGCTGATTTTATTCAACATATAAAATGTAGTTTTATGTTACCTGCTTCTATTTATATTTTATTGTTTGTAGTAGCAATTCTTTTTCATTATGGAAGACTAGGAAAAGAAAGCTAAATCTAATGTATGTCTATTGCTCATGTATGCTCATAAGGGAACCCTGGCGGAGGGGCTTTAGGAGCCACATTGTTTTTCCCCAGGTGATTAAGACTCAAGCATTTTAGTCTGTGTGCTGCTACTGTGAGACATAAGGTCAGCAGTCACAGATGTGTATGTTGATGTGGTTAAATAAGCATGTGCACCTGCGTGTAATGACCTTCTTCCACCCCAGTGTATTTCCTTTGGTTTCTTTTTTCTTTTTTTGAGATGAGTTTTGTAGCCCTGGCTGTCCTGGAACTCACTGTGTAGACTAGGCTGGCTTCAAACTGACAGAGATCTGCATGCCTCTGCCTCCTTTTGTACTGGGATTAAAGGCCTTTGCCACCATGGACACCGACCAACCAGCTTCTTTAGGTTTCTTTGTGGTCAGGTGTCCATTCTTAGTTTCTGATTAATAGTGTTCTAGAATTAAGTATAAATGGAGTCAGCTTCCTCCTACTATTTAAACAACAACAACACACACACCCTCATAAACAACTTAGAAATAGAAAATGTTTGCTTTTGGCTTATAGTTTTAGGAGTATCAGTATCTGGAGTATCTTGTTGGGTCATTAGTCATTTCACACTAGTGAAATGCTACCAGTGACATAAAGCTACTGCATTCTATTATATCCATTATATCCCAGCCTCCATTCCATGCTTCTAATAATTTATAATAATCCCATCTGCTTCTAATAATTTCTGTTTGGGCTACCTTCCATCCATAATCCCAAAATATATGCCAATTTTGTTCATCTGGGCCATTTCTTTCCATGTGGAACTTCAGAGTTCCTCCTCTTGGAACACATGGTTTATTCCTATCCCATGGTGATTCTCCTCCAGTCTGCTTCCTTCTCCCAAGACCCTTCTCTCCTCAAACCCCATGAACTTTGTTCACACCTACTCCATTCTGCCCTGTCCAGGTTTAGGGCTTTTAAGCAGCCAATCAAGAATAATTTCTTAGGCAAGGGTGCAAACATCATTTTCAGGTACATGAGTGTCTGCTTATGAATGACAGCAAACAGACAGGGGTGGTGGTGGTGGGATAACGACAGACGAGACAATGGTAATTAGCAATCAAACACAAAGCACCAGACCATGCCCCAACACTGAGACCAAGTCTTTAACACTTAATCTTTTGCGTGACATTTAAGAGCTAAATTCCTCCAAGTGTATAGTCTGTCTGACTCCTTTTGTTTAGCACAAGGAGAAAAATGGGTCTTTGAGATTCATCTAGGCCATCGCATATTTCAGACGTTTGTGCCTTTAAAAGTATCTATTATGCTATTTACATAGACCTTGCAGAAATAAAATTAGCCTCTTTTTTGTTTTGTTTTTTTGTCATTTAATATCACATAAGTCAATTGCATAGTTCTAAAAGAAATCATGGGCTGGAGAGATGGCTAAGTAGTTAAGAATACTGGCTGCTCTTCTGGAGGACTCAGATTTGATTCCTAGTACCTAAATAGTAGCTCACAACATTTTGTAACTTCAGTCCCAGGCTATCTGATGCCCTCTTATGTTCTCTGCCAGTACCAGGCATGCACATGGTGCACAGACATAATTCATGCAGGGGAAATATTCATTCACATAAATAAATAAAATAGAGTCAGACATTCATGCTTTTTTACCTTAAGGATATACTTATAAGGAAACACAAATAAAAATTTTAGGTTTAGAGTAAACATTTTTGTACTATATAGTCAATGGTTCTTTCCATAAAGAAATGTGTATTTTAAAAAAGTATATTTTTGTTTGTTTTATCTTTTTGCCTGAAGAGAACTCTACTTTTTTCTTTAAAAGTCTAAGTTACTTAGCATACATTCATAGGTACTAGTATATGCCTTAGGTCTTAGGATGAGAACGTACAAAGGATATGCCCTATTCTCAGGTAGCGTGTAAGTAAGAAGGAGAACAATAGGCAAATACAAGCCAGGTTTAAAACAAAATCTTGAAAATGCAGAATGAATAGAAGAGGAGACGTGTTCAGAGACACAGATATACGTGACTAGGAAGATGAGCTGATGTGGCAATAGAACCAAAATGAACAGCTGTACACTTAGAGCTCGGCAGGGGTCTCACTAGACTGAAAGTATTCATTCGGTTAGAGGTCTAGTGACAGCTGACATGTTAGGTTTTATTCTGAAGATGGGTGAGCTTGTTTGGGAATAGGTAGGTGCAGAGTAGGATGGATAATTTGTTCATTTATTATCTACTTATTTATTTTTCTGTTTTTGAGACATAGTCCTTCTACATAGCCATGGCTGTTCTGGAAATCACTGTGTAGACCAGATTGGTCACCAATTCATCGAAATCTGCCTGCCTTTGCCCTCTGAATGCTGGGGTTAAAGACATATCCTACCAATCCGTGCTGCTTATTTATTTTAAAGATAGGCATAAGATTGTAACACAAGCTGGCCTTGAACTCAAGATCTTCTTGGCTCAAGCCTTTTAAGTACTGGATTACAAGAGTGTCCAGTATGCTCAGCTTTTGACTGGCTCATTGCCACAGCAGAGTTAATTCTTGGTGTGTTTCTAACTTACACTGTGATAGAGTCATTCTTGAAGCATGTGTTCATTCACTGGGAGAGAAGATCTATAGCTTGATCTACCTCAACCAGCTTTTACCTGAAGCACTTAAATTGTAAAAATAGCATCTTCCACTAATAACTAAGTCTTGCAGATATGCACTTTAAAAAATACATTTACTCATTCTTTGTACATACATACAAAGAATGTGTTTGATCATACTCAATTCCATCTAAGGATTTTCAAATATAACAAGTATCCTATAGAGAATGATATTCATATACTCAGATATTTCTAATAATAATAAAAAAATAACATCAACAATACTCACCATTAATTAAATTTTCTTAAGAACTCCATACTATGAATAAGCTTTTTATAGATTGAGAGGAATTCTGCCATAATAATAAAAAACATATGATGTTCCAGTCACCTTGTTAACTCCTTTAATCCTTGGAACTACTTTGTAAAATACATTATTACTGTCCTAATCTTACAGAAGAGAGAACTGTGGTTCACAGAGGTAAGGTAGTTTTCCCATGTTAGTAAATCACAGATCTTAGAGGGACTCAGGGAGCCTGACCCAGAAGCTTTCCTGCCAGCCTTGAATGCTTTGTTTGTACATTATCACTGCTGAGGCAGTTCAGGACACTTTCTCTGGTTTAATAAAATTATGCTGTGGCTTATTACTACAGAATAGGTATCTGTCAGGAAGATCATCTGTTTTAACGTCATGTTATAGAAGAAACTTTTAACAGAATTTAAGCAAAAGCAAAAAAGTCAGGCCTTTTGCTTTCGCTAAAGTTTTGTTTTGTTTTTTCTTTTTCTGCTTCAGGTCTTGGTGTTCTGCTGTCCTTTGATACTTTCTTAATGGATGCCTAGTATTTAAGTTAAATTAGTATGAAATATGTTTAAAATTTATGCCTACTAGTATGTGATACAAGTCTTCTGAAGTGTCTTGTCAGTCAAAGCTATTGAAAATCTCCCATGATAGAGTTTTTCATGAAAGTTTAAAAAGTTAGAGATTGGATAAATGTATAGTTTCTACTTAACGATTTTTTGCTGTATGTTTACTTTAAACTAGAAAAGCTTTTATTTTCTTTTGTTTTTAGAGAAACAACCAAGGAAAAGGACAGAACAGAAGGCACAACAGAAGAAACTGAGGAGAGAGAGCAGGCTACTCCAAGGGGGCGGAAGACTGCTAATAGCCAGGGGCGCCGGAAAGGCCGGATTACCAGGTCCATGACTAGTGAAGCTGCAGCTGCCAGTGCTGCTGCCGCAGCCAGCGAGGATCCCCCTCCACAACTGCCACCACCACCAGAGCCCAGTTAGTAGAAGGGAGTGCTTTGTGCCGGGTATAATCTTACCGGGATTTGGTTTGAGGGATAGGGCAGGGTCTGCCAATATTGATAACCAAGAAGTGACCTTAAACTTTAAAGATTTATTTATTTTATGTATATGAGTATACTGTCTTCATGAACACCAGAAGAGGGCATTCAGATCTTATTACAGATGGTTGTGAGCTACCATGTGGTTGCTGGGAATTGACCTCAGGACTTCTGGAAGAACAAATAGTACTCTTAACCCCTGAGCCATCTCTCCAGCCTGCCCTTAAACTTTAAAGTAAAATTCTTTTCCAGAAGTATAGTAGGTACAATGTAGCTTTTCTTTTATTAGTTAACATACCACTTTGTTTCCATAACTTTTATTTGGCATGTAACATAAATACTTATTTATGTATGTGCATGTGTCTGTGTGAGTGCAGGCGCACACAGGCTGCTAGTCATTCATTGTACAGAGGTCCAAGGACATTTTTCATAATTGAACTTAAGTTGACAGGCTTAGAGTGTAAGTTCCTTTTCCTGCTGGTCTAGTTTTATAATTACAAAACAAACCCCCCCCCCCCCCAAAAAAAACCCAAAACAAAAAACAAACAAGATTTTAATGAACAGTTATATAATTTCTCCCCTCTCTTTAGGAATTTTTTAGAGAAATAATTGTTTTTAGTATATGTGTATGGATGTTTTGCCTGCATGTGTGTCTTTGCATCATGTGCATTCCTGGTGCCCTTCCTTGGAAGCCAGAATAGGGTATTGGATCTCCTGGAACTAGAGTTAAATAGTTATGAGCTGCCATGTAAGTATGGAGAATTGAACTCAGGTCCTCTGCAAGAGCAGTTAATTCTCTTCCTTCTGAGCCATCTCTCCAGCCCCCTGTTTTATAATTTTTAAGTATTCATAATTTCCATTACTTGTTAAATGCCTATACCATGTTAATATTTTGCTTCTGAAGCATGACTTACACCAGCATTTCCCTAAAACTGTCTCTTTCCTCCTTTTAAACCAGTATGGGCAGCATTATAATGTCATATACTTAATACATTCTGCTAAACTAAAGAGTAAATTGTCAGACAAGATATAGTGGGCCTAACAATCTAGCTATATATTTCCTTTTCTTATAAAGTTTTATCACATTATTCTTTAAAAGGATTATATTAGTGATGACCATAAAATGAGGTAGGAAAGACAATGCATGTTGTATAAATGGCAAGTGGAATGCATTGGAAGCTAGCAGATGGGAGAATTAAAATAGGCCAGGCATATCATGGTGAACTTGGCTTTCTCTTGACTTGTATCTTCCTCTGCTGCAAAGCAGGGAGCTTGCAGAGGGCTTTACATAAGTGCGTTTTCTAATTAGGTTATATAGACATCTGATTCTGGTGACACTGGAAGGAAGAGGCTCTGTGCTCCTTTGTCATTGTAGGAGCAGAGAAAGGAAGTTTGCCAAGCTGGGAGGCAGACTTTCTCACCACGTGCATGTGGCCAAAGGTAGAAGGAATGTCAGAATATTGCAAAAGAGCTTGACACTAAGAAGGGCGAACTTTTCTATCTTAAGAGGTTGATACTGTCTAATTTCATACAAGACAAATAAGGTATCAGTAAAATGAGTTTTGAATGGATAGTTCAATTTGGATTTCTATTGCCAGAGTTTTCTCTTAATTTCAGTTTCTACTGAGCCTGTTGAGACCTCGAGATGGACGGAAGAAGAAATGGAAGTTGCTAAAAAAGGTAATGTACAGCAATATGTAAAGTTTGGAGTTATTTTTGTCTTCTTTGTTTATGTTTAAGATTGGTAATAAGTGAAATTAACCAATTCAAAAAATTTGAAATGAATATGCCAGGGCCTAGAGAGATGGCTCAGTGGTTAAAAGTACTGACTAGTCTTCTAGAGGACCGGGTTTCATTTTTTAGCACTCATGTAGTGGTTCACAAACATGTGTAACTCCAGTATCAGGGGATCCAATTCCCTCTTGGCTTCTGTAGGTACCAGGAATGCATATAGTGTACAGACATAAGCATGCAAAGGAACACAAACACACACAAGCACGCTTGAGTGCAAATACAGCACATACACAAAACAAAAAATAAAACAAAACCACCCAATGTTGGCCTCTGGATTCCACATGTACTTATTATATGCACACACACCTGAACTCACACATGCCACACACATCCACACATCCTTGAGCAAGCACACACAAACACATGTGTACAAACAAGCAAGTGCCACACACACACACACACACACACACACACACACACACACACACACAC
>OU015755.1:91707218-91736054 GCA_907169655.1 Acomys percivali | reverse complement strand
TGTGTGTGTGTGTGTGTGTGTGTGTGTGTGTGTGTGTGTGTGTGTGTACACGCCTTTAATCCCAGCACTTGGGAGGCAGAGGCAGGTGGATCACTGAGTTTGAGGCCAGCCTGGTCTACAAAGCGAGTTCAGGAAAGCCAAGGCTACACAGAGAGACCCTATCTTGGAAAACCAAAAAAATTAATAATAATAATAAACAATAATAATAATAAAAGACTTAGCCAATAGAAAACAAGGAAATAGTCACTATTCTCTTCAATGCAATTTGCAAATAACAGAAACATAGATCTCACATTCATAATTTATCCCAAAATTATTTCTAACACAGGTAATTACAAGTATTGTAGAAATATAAAAAATTATACTCTGTTCTTCAATGATAAATAAAATAAAACTGCAGAGAGAATCATAAATTTCTCAAACATGGGCATCTTCAACTACACTGTTATTGGATACTATACCATCAAAAAGAATTCTTAATTTTGCTTCAAAATTCTATTTACCGTTTTACAAAAACGTTTTGGGACTATAGACAGGGTCTTGTCATAACATAGATTGATTTGGAACTTAAGTAGCCAACTCTGGCCTAGTCTGTATGTGTTGTGGATGGAATTGTGCTATGGTGTGTATGTTGAGGTCAGAAGACAACTTTCTGACATTCCTTTTTTTTCTTCATCTTTGCATGGACTCCATGATTGAATGAAGCTTTTAAAGCTTGTGGGACAAGCTCTTTACTAGCCAAGCTATCTTGGCAGCCTCTATAACTTGGTTTTTGAGACAGAGTCTTTTACTGGGACCTGGGGCTCACCAATTAGGCTTGGCTGGCTAGTGGTTCCCCAAGTATTTCCTTTCCCAGTATTGGGGTCATAAACATGTGCCATCATAAACAGCTTGTCTGTCTGTCTGTCTGCCTGCCTACCCATGTTGTTGTTATTCTTCGTCTGTCAATGTGTGCCCACTTGTGCACATAAGGGATGGTCAGAGGACAACTTTTTGGGACTTACTTCTCTTCTTCCACTTTTATTTTGAAATTTATTTATGTTGATGTGTTTCCTTAGGCTATCTGGCCCCTATGTTGATTTTCTTCTCGGTCTTTCAACTCTGTATAGGAGTGCTGGAATCAAAGATGTGAACCATCACATCTAGCATTTTATGTGGGTTCTAGAGATTAAATTCAGATCGTCAGTCCTGCTGGATGAGCAGGTCCCCCTGCTGAGCCATCTCCCTAGCCACACAGTCATGTTTATATGGTTGTCCGCTTTAAATACAACTCCTTTGCTTCTGCTGCAGGTGCTTCCTGATGGAGTTACTATTCTAGCCCCTCATTTGGTTTTCTTACCTTGGGTTGTTTTTTTTGTTTGTCTGTTTGTTTTCCTCAAACATATCAAGGCCACAGACTTGGCCTTGAACTTCTGGTTCGCCTGTTTGGCCTTCCACATATTGGAATTATAGGTGTCTGCCACCATACCTGGCCGTTCTTCAGGTTTTTATTATAAAAGGAGCTATTTATATTAATTTTCAAAATCCGTGTTTATCTCCATTCATTATGCATCTAATCTTATATAGGTCTCTATTTATGTATGAAATTCCCTGTTTATATTCTTTGAACACATTTATATGTGCTTACATATATTTAGTGATGAGTAAAAAAATACTAAATTGGGATTTATTGGAGGTTGAACCTAGGGTCTCCTGTATGCTGGGCACATGGTTTACCCTTGAGCTTTTTCTCCAGCCCTATTAATGGTTAATTTTTTTAAATAGGTGTTTGTGCATTAACTAACAACAAGTTCTGTCTGTAAGTTTCATATACATTGAATAATTTATTTTGGCTTATTATTAAAATGCTACCTCCAGAGATCTAGAAATAAGTTTCTTAGTTTACAAGTGTCTGATACCTTAGTACAGATTTAGCTTCATCCTTGTCCCTGTGGGAGATCTATCTGAAGTGCAGAGTTTAGGCAGCATGGTTTAAATTTGGGAGACATATAAAAGTATAAGTGAGTTTTGTACCAGTAAGTATTGAAGTATATTAACAAATAGCTGAAAGTATATTTTTAGTGTTGTTGGTTTAACGTCAGTAGTTGCTTTAAAATGTTTTCTTGCTTGGTTAAACAGGGACTGATGACGTAACGTTTGATTTGTTACACAGGCTTGGTGGAACATGGTCGTAACTGGGCAGCCATTGCCAAAATGGTCGGAACGAAAAGTGAAGCCCAGTGTAAAAACTTCTATTTTAACTATAAAAGGCGGCACAACCTTGACAGCCTTTTGCAACAACATAAACAGAAAGTGAGTAGAGCAGTAGTGGTAAGTCTTTTCCTCATCAGTTTTTACTTAAAAGTGGTTTGATCCTCATAATCCATGTAGTAGAAAGAGACCTGAGGCTTCCACACTTATGATGCATGTGGACATGCTCATATCTTGTCTCTCACAGTAAATTAAAATACAAGTTTTTAAAAACCTCAGTCGAAGCTGGGCGGTGGTGGGGCACACCTTCCTTCCCAGCACAGAGGCAGGTGGATCTCTTGAGTTCAAGGCCAGCCTGGTCTACAAAGCAAGTCCAGGGCAGCCAAGGCTACACAGAGAAACCCTGTCTCGAAAAAAAACAAAAGCAAAACCTCAGTCTAATCATTTTACAAATAAAGACTTTAATTGTTTACCTATTAACCTTTTCCAAGAATATCTCAAGATATTCTTGCATAATTATATTTAGCAACTTTTAGTTTAACATATATTTAGCAAGATAAAATGTTTTATTTTACCAACAAAAAATTTTGCCATCATTAATCATAAAAGAAATGGAATAGTATAATAAGAATAATTTGTTGCCTATTCAACTGTGTAACTCATTAGTATTTATTGTACCATTAATAATTTCAAACATTGAAAATTACTTAAGCCCAGTGTTTTTGCGCATGCCTTTAATCCCAGCACTTTGGAGGCAGAGGCAGGTGGATCTCCTGACTTTGAGGTCAGACTGGTCTATAGAGGGACGTCCATGACAGCCACAGGTATGCAGGGAAGCTGTCTTGAAAACCAAAAAAAGAAAAAGAAAATCATTATTTAAATTTTATTTGCACTTCAATTACAGTTGCACATTAATGAAAATATTTTTCTAGAGTCATCATTAGAAAAAGTTTTATAGACTATAGTAGAAATACCTTCAGTGTATAATTAATTTAGGTTTTAAAAAGTAGAATGTACAACTACATGTGCTGTGCAAGGCCTTTAGATGTGTATACAATGACTTAAATATGTGTCTATTTATGTAAAAAAGTGAAATAAAATGTACCAATCTGTATATTTAGGATGTCTAGCTATTTTGGAATTACAAAAATCAGTTTTTTAAATATAATTTTCTGTTTTCTACATGTCATTTATGCTATCTTTATTATAATGTAAACATACATCGTTTTGGTTTTTCAAGACAAGGTTTCTCTATGTTGTCTTGGTTGTCCTGGACTCACTTTGTAGATCAGGCTGGCCTCAAACTCAACAGAGATCCACCTACTTACTACTCCTGAGTGTTGGGATTAAAGGTGTGCACCACCGTGCCCAGCGCGTGCGTGCATACATACATACATACATACATACATACATACATACATACATACATATACATACATATCTTTTTTATTGGAAAAAAATAAATATTAGCTGAACTTGGGTGATATCAAAATTTATAGTTTCCAAAATGGTTCAGATAAAACTTTTTGGACAGTATAGGTCCAAGGTCTTGGTGTAACTCACAGGTTGGCCTTAAACTTGAACACTTTTCTGCTGCCTCAGCCTCCAAGTACTGAGATGCAGATGTCAGTGTGATTCAGTGGTAACTTGGTAGGTTTTATACAAGTTATCTATTGCCCAAAAGGCCAGTCTATGCCTGCCAGATAATTGCCTACAGGTCACGCACAGATTTTGTCATACCCACGTGCTGTCTGACCACTATGTGCATCTATTAGGAATGAAATGTTATGTTTTTTCTCCTTTTGTCTATTTAACTCACAATAATTAAATTACTCTTTTGTACCCTTAGGCCTCACGAAAACCTCGTGAGGAACGAGATGTGTCTCAATGTGAAAGTGTAGCTTCCACTGTTTCTGTCCAGGAGGATGAAGATATTGAAGCCTCAAATGAAGAGGAAAATCCAGAAGATAGTGAAGGTATTTTAGAATTTTAAATTATGTTTGACTTATATTGCCTCAAATATGAAATTATAGTTTAGTCATTAATTATGTAGGAATTGCTTCACTAAGGAAATGGAATATTCGTGCTTTCGTGGCCTAGGTTTAAAAACAATATTTATTCATTTGAGCAGTAAATATTTGTTTCTGTGTACTTAAGATTGTACAGGTGGTACAACCAGAAGAGCCTGACAGTGAGAGTCTTTGCATGCCTCTGTGTGTATTATTGCCAAATTTACTTATTCTGTTGTTATCATAAGTTAATATTTCTTTTATTTTACTGCCTTGAGGTTGATTTATTTCATATTTTAAGGCTTACACATCGTTCTGAGCTTATCATGTTAGGAGTGTGGATGACATCAGAACCCCAAGCAGAAAAAAGATCTCTGATCTTAGAAATCAAGGGACAGTTGCTTAAACAGATTGACACAGCTTCCTGAAATGTGGAAGTGGGATGTTTGATAGTTACAGAAAAACAAAGGCACAAATAATTTATTTCAGTTTATATTGCTGTTCACCATTCTACATAAATATTTTTTGTATAAGGAGTGCTTCTGTTGAAAGGATTCTTAGAATATTGTTTGGTATATGCATACTTTTTGTTTCACTTTTAATTGCACACACACACATATGTATGTATATAGTTAGAGTTATTTGGTGTTTTTCTTGTTGGCTCTTATATTTTATATTTTATGTAAGCTTAGAAAGCTCTGTATGCCACAGTTTTAGAAATAGGTATTTTGTTTATTTTCTTTAAGTCATTATTGTCTTTTAATCTTAAAAATGTAAATGAAAATTTTTGGGGGCGAGGTGGTAGTTTTTTGAGACAAGGCTTCTCTGTATAATAACCTTGGCTGTCCTGGACTCACTTTGTATTGACCAGGCTGGCCTTGAATTTTCTTCCGAGTGCTGAGATTATAGGTGTCCACCACCATGCCTGGCCTGGGTTTTAATTTTTTTATACTAAGTCAACTTTTTCTTGATGAGTTTTTGTGTGAAAAGTGGGGCAATAAATACAGTAAAGAGTACTGGAGTAATCTTACCCTCAGCTTGATGTGTTCATGGTATTTCTAAGGCTCATAAGCAGCTGTTGCTTTCTAATGAGGACATAAGAACATAATTTCACAGCTGTGTGTCTGTTAACTACTATTCCTTATGGTTATAGTTGTGAATAAAACCTTTTTAAAATTCAGTTATTTGCTTTTACCATGGTTATAAAATCATAAATGTTAATTTAACAACTTGAGCGTTAGAAACCATGTCAACCGAACTTTTATTAAACTATAGTTTTGTAATCATTCTATTTATGATTAATTTCTTATTTGCCTAATTTTTATATTTTTGGTTGTGCGCCTAGCCTTTAATGGCTGAGCTCTCTCTCTTGCCCATGCCTAATTTTTTAAATTAAACTTTATTGTAGTTGTGAATAGAAATGCATAGGAGAATACCAATATATTCCAGAGTCAGTACTATCTGAAGTCTCATGTATCTGCTGAGATTCTTGAACAGTGCTCTCTGTGGATAAGGGACAGCTGTATTAATCTCTGTGGTACTGTAATAGAATATTATAAATGGAGTGTGCTAAACTACATAAATGTATTTTTACAATTGTAGTGGTTAGAAGTTCAAAGTCAAGTGCTAGCAGAGCTCGCCTCTGATGAGATCTCTCTTCGCCTGTAGGCTGGCTGCCTGGTGTGTTATTCTGCTCTCACATAGTCTTTATTTGTGTATTTGTGGTATCACAGTCTTCTAACAACAATCCACCCTTAAGACCTTATTTAACCTCAGTTACCTCTGTAAAGCAGATGCAGTTACATTGGAGGTTAGGAGCTCAGCATTGGGCTTGTGAGGAGGTGACACAGTTCATAAAAGCCCATAGTAAAGCCCAAACCTAGCTTCATACATTTGTATCCATGGGTAAGGCAGAAGATTTATACCCTGCAAAGCCCAAAATCAAAAGAAGACACCTCTCCTCCCTTATATTTTTGCTGATCTTAGAAGGAAAGTTTGTTTATTGTTTTCAATTTTAACCATGAAAAGAAGGTAGTTTTGTGAGTGTGGTCTGATGTTTATGCTGTGGACATCCTGAACCATCTACGGTAGTCTCCTTGTAATAGAAAGTCACTTGTCCAAAGATTTCCAGACTCTCTTCTTGCTTCTTTTTAGCTCAGCTTCTTCTGCAAAGTGTCCTAGAGAGTAAAATTACTGGAGTTTACATGAGCTATGACCTCTTGCTTCCTGCTAACTCTAAAAGAGGTGCCATTGGTTTACTCTTATCATATGGTAATGCTCTTGCCAGTAGATGAATGAAGACAGCAGGTTATAGACAGGAATCTATCTTTTCCTAAAATGTCCAGCTGGGTATTTATCTAAGGTAAGAAGAATTTGAAAAACTGAAATTGTACTAAAACCTGACTCACTCTTAGATTTTTATTCTAAGTCTTTATGGGCTTGCCTGTTTATTTCCTCATTTTTAGAAAAGAAAGTTTTGGCAGGGCTGGGGGTAGGCTAGAGAGATTGCTCAGTGGTTAAGAGCATGGGCTGCTCTTCCAGAGGACCTGGGCCCAGTTCCCAGCACCCACATGGCAGCTCCCAGCTGTTTGTAACTCTGCTTTCAGGGGTCCAACCACCTCACACAGACATGCATGCAGGTGAAACTCCAATACGAATAAAAATAAATAAATCTTAAAAAAGAAAAGAATGTTAGTTTAGCTTGTGCTTGTGAAGCACTACCTTGTTTTCTGTGATTTGGAGGAAGGGCATATATTGGGGTCCGTTAGTATTTTTAGAATAAGTAATTTGTTAATTTCACTGTATATTCAAAAATAAAGGTTAAGTCAAACTTTTTATCATTTTGTTATCTGACTTTTGGTAATTGTTGCTGTTTACTAAGCTTTACTTGAACTCTAGGCTAGTTTCACTTATGTAAAAGCTACGTCAGTGTTGATATACCGAGTAAAAAGTGTAGGCCCACCAGTAGGCTGTTTTTTCTTTTTCCTTCCTTCCTTTCTTTCTTTCTTTTTTGCGGGGGGAGGTGGTTTTTGAGACAGGGTCTCTCTGTGTAGCCTTGGCTGTCCTAGACTCACTTTGTAGATCAGGCTGGCCTCGAACTCACAGCGATCCGCCTGCCTCTGCCTCCTGAGTGCTGGGATTAAAGGCGTGGGCCACCACACCCGGCCCCTAGGCTGTTTTTTCTTATCACTGTTAATCTGTGATAATTACTTGACTAAAATCCTCTTAGACCCCCATATAGTCCATCAACAAATAATGCCTGTTTTGTGTTACCTTTACTTATTTCCTTATTTCCATTATTAGTCTCTCTGTGTTATTTTCTTGTTTGGATTCCTTATACTTTTGTGGGTTTTTTGTTTCATTCTGGGTTTTTGTTTGTTTTCTATCCAACAGCCATGTTTCTCCTTGTAAAATGCAAGTCCAGCCATGTTAATTCTCTATTCCAAAGTCTAAAACACTTTTCATTTCCTCAAGCCCCGGGCTGTCTTAGTGGCTGATAGGAGTTTACTGTTGTGCCTTCCTGAGCTTTTTGTTGATTGCATTTCTGTTTGTTCTCTGCTCCAACCACACCATTCTTAGCAAAAGAATTTTATTCTGAGCCTTGACACTTTGTAATAGCTGTAAATGAATCCTCACAGACCTACCCCTTCCTTCCTGTAGGCTGCTTTTCAGGATATCTCTTTACCCTCTCTTTAGTCTTCCTTATCAATGCTTATTTAGTTTATATAATCACTTTGCCTATTATCACCTAATATATTTGAAGTATTTGTTATTCTGTATGCTCCATGAGAATGGGTACTTGATGGAGTTTGAGTGATGGCTCATTGGTTAAAAACACTTTCTGCTTTTACAGAAGAGCCAAGTTTGGTTCCCAGTACCCACATGGCAGCTCACAATCATCTGTGGTAACTCCAGTACCAGAGGATCTGATGTACTCTTCTGGCCTCCTCAGGCATGTGGTGTATTTGCATGAACACAGGCAAAACGTGTGCATACACGCGTACACACACACAAACACAAAAGAAAAAGTAAACAGATAATTTATTTTCAGTGCTGTGTATACCCCAGTATTTCAAGCAGCTCTGTTTGAAATATATATATATTTGGATAAATGAAAAGTGAATTTCTAGTTGTAAAAATATTCTGTGTTAAAAATATTATTCACAGATGGTCATATCATATTCATTTTTCTATTCCAACAATATAACTTTGTCCTAGTTAAGGTTCTATTGCTGTGATAAAGACAAGGACCAAAAGTATCTTGAAGAGAAAGAAATTTGTTTTATCTTCTAGTTTCAGGATACACTCCATCAGTGAGGGAAGTCAGGGCAGCAACTCGAGGTAAGAGTCTGGAGGCAGGAGCTGAAGCAGAAACCCTGGAGTAGTGCTGCTTGCTGCTTACCAGCTTGCTCAGGTTAAATGTTTAGACTCCGTAAGACACATGCCCAGTGGTGGCCTTACCGTTAGCTGGGCCCTTCCATATCAATCGCCAATCAAGAAAATGTCTCACGGTCATGTCTATAGGCCAGTGTTCTGGTGGCAGTTTCTCAAGTGTAGTTCTCTCTTCTCAGATAATTCTAGTTTGTGTCAAGTTGACAAAAGCAAATACCTCAACCTGGACAAACTTTATGGCATCACAGTGAGCCTGTTTTTCTAAAGATATTTCTGTATTTTTAGAGTTTTTGTATGTATTTTGTCTTATGTTAATTTTTTAACATTAAAATATCTTTCACCAGAATGTTGTCATTCATGGAATAGTTTTGTTATTTTTTTTTTTCTGGTCTTTAAAAATAAACATTTTTTTTAGACATCTAAAAGTTTTTACTTTCAATTTCAGAGGTCAAGACAATTCAATCTTTCACTTTTACACCTTTAAGGCATGTTAGCTTTGCCAGAAGCTGCTCTTACTTCCCTGATGTCACCACAGGAATCAATTTCATCCTAACAAGTGCTTTCAAACATGGTTTCTGTCACCACCTGAAACCTGTTCATTATCAGATTTTTATGCTGTATCATTATCTTTAAGGTGCTGAAAATAGTTCTGATACAGAAAGTGCTCCCTCTCCTTCACCAGTTGAAGCTGCCAAGCCCAGTGAAGACAGCAGTGAAAATGCTGCTTCTCGAGGAAACACCGAACCTGTGGCTGAGCTTGAAGCCACCACTGACCCTGCACCCTGTGCATCTCCCTCTTCAGCAGTTCCAAGCACAAAACCAGCTGAAAGCGAAAGCGTGGAGGCCCAGGCGACTGACACTGCCAGTGTGGAGACAGCAGAGCCGATGGATGTAGACCATGAGGAGCGTGGTGCCGAAGCCAGTTCTGTTCTTGATCCCCCAGCTGCTACCAAAGCCGACTCTGTGGATGCAGAAGTTCGGGTACCAGAAAACACTGCATCTAAAGGTGAGGGAGATGCCAAAGAAAAAGACTTGGAGAGCACCAGTGAGAAGACAGAGGCTCGAGATGAAGACTTGATAGTGGCTGAGCAGATGAATATCCAGAGGCCTGAGCCACAGTCAGACAATGACTCCAGTGCCACATGCAGTGCTGATGAGGATGTTGATGGTGAGCCGGAGAGGCAGAGGTGAGACTTGACCTTGTTTCCTCTGCTGCTTGCTGGCTGACTGGCAGAACGGTTCTAGCCACAGAGATGGCTCCTGTAAGATATTGGCAAGCTCTAGCAGTCCATGGTTTTAACATTGAACAATTGTGTGGCTTTATTTTTAATGATATAAATGATAAATTTATTCTGTATCTGTATTGTTTCATGTAGTCCATGATACCTGGTGGTTTTGGTGGAGTGGTTTTCAACCAACAGCGCTAAAAATAAAAACAGTCAAATTGTGAGCCTGAGGTTGGCAAAAATGGTAGGGGTGAAGAAGGTGGAAATGAAGGGCATTGGCTTTAATTCTGGCTTTGTCAACATTGGTTTGACCCCAGACAAAGTTTTATCTAACCCAGAGAAAAATCATTGTTGAAATGTTTTGAAAATGTTTTATTTATTATTATTATTTTGGGGGTTTTGAGGACAGGTTTGTTATGATATCAGGTTGGGCTTCAACTTGGTATGTAGTCCAGACTGGCCTTAAATTTGTGGTGCTCTTCTTCTGTCTCCTAATACTAGGATTAGAGACATAATCCGTGAGGTTTTTTGTTTTGTTTCTGTTTTCCAGTGTGTGTGCGCGCGCGCACATTGCTGGGGATCATACCTAGGTTATTACATGTGCAGTGCTAGCACTCTCACTGAACTATATCCAGCCCTCCAAATTCTGGAGATCATAATTCAGTGCGGTTTAGTAGAAGGTATATTGACTTTTTGATATTGGTTGTAATCTTAAGTTAGTCATGTTTATGATATAAAATATTAGATATAATGCAAATTAATTATTTAGATTGTATTTGTGAGAAAGGGAAGCATGTGTGCCATAGCCAGAAGACACTTACAGTAGTTGGCTTTTTCCTTTCACCATGTGGCTTCCAGGGATTGAACTCTGTTCATTGGGCTTATGTCAAGTGCTTTTATCTACTGAGTCATCTCACCAGCCCACAAGTGAATTTATAACTATTTTTAGTCATTAAGGACAAATTAATAATAAAATGCATAATAAGTGTCAGGTCTTTTATAAAGACATTTTACAGAAATAGTAATTTAATAACCTTAATATCTGGGTGTTCCATTTTCTTCTAAAGAAATGTAATCGCCTATAATCAGAGATGTTTCATTGTTGCAGATTCCAAAAGTGAAGTAAGACTAACACAGAGTTAGAAATTTGAGCACATGCATGCGCCCCCCCCCCCCAAAAGCTTTTTTACTTTTAATAAAGGTTAAGATGAATGACCTTCTCATTGGTGGGTTAAGTTTTAGTGCTCTTGATTTTCTTCAAGAAAGTCAGGTGCTAGAATTTTCATCAGCAAGCATTTAAATAAGATAGGGATTAAAAAAATGATTTATTTATTATTTATACAGTTTTCTGCCCTCATGTACACCTACATGCCACAAAAGAAGGTGCCGGATTTCATTACAGATGGTCTTGAGCCACCATGTGGTTGCTGGGAATTGAACTCAGGACCTTTGGAAGAGCAGACAGTGCTCTTAACCACTGAGCCATCTTTCCAGCCCCATTTGTTTTGTTTTTTTCTAGACAAGGTTTTTCTTAACCTAAGATAGGGATTTTATCTAACCATCCATTTACCAGGAAATACAGTCATCTAGTGCACCCTTTTCTTTTCGTCTCATAATAGTCTACAATTTATTTTAATTGTCCCAGTTTCTTGTTGTTATTTTTCACGTGTGTATGTGTCTCTTTGAAGGTGGGAACAGCTTGCAGGAAGGAGCTGGTTCTCTCCTTCCACTATATGGGCTCTAGGGGTTGAGGTCAGGTTGTTTATTTGGTAACAAGCATCTTTACCCTCTGAGTCATCTTGAGGCTTAGCTCCAGTCTTTAACTAGAGTAATATACATGGATTAAAGCAGTTTTGCCTTTAAAAAAATGTATTTATTTATTATTATGTATATAGTGCTCTGCCTACATGTACACCTAAATGCCAGAAGAAGGCATCAGATCACATTATAGCTGGTTGTGAGCCACATGTGGTTGTTGGGGATTGAACTCAGGGCCTCTGGAAGAGCAGTTAGTACCCTTAACCTCTGAGCCATTTTTTTTTTCAGCCCCAGTTTTGCCTTGTTAAAGTGATGTTTTTATCTAAAATTTTATCTAAAATTTATCTAAAAATAGGTAAAACAATTGTCAATGTTAGGATGACAGTGGCCTAAGAAAGTGACCATGTTAAGACATGCTTGAGAGTAGTCAGTCAGTATGGTTTGTGAGCGCTTTAGTGTGATCCCAACATGACCACCACCAAAAAATTAAAAACTCCTCCCTGAAAAGCAAATTATTGTAAAAACATGATGAATTCTGAATGAAATCCTAAAATCTATAAAACTTTTATATGTTAAAATATTTTCAGTTTTCCACGTCTTTAATACTAGCTTTTCAAAATATAATTTGTAGAGCTGGGCGTGGTAGTACACACTGGGAGGCAGAGGCAGGTGGATCTCTGTGAGTTCAAGGCCAGCCAGGGCTATCTCACACAGGAAAACCCTGTCTTGAAAAAAATAATAAATAAATTATATATTTGTATGTTTGTGTTTAATTTGTACTTTAGTTTTCTTTACACATTCTTTTTGTGTGTGTGTGTGTTTTCAAGACAGGGTTTCTCTGTGACGCCTTGGCTGTCCTGGAATTCAAACTGTAGACTAGGCTGGCCTCAAACTTAATGGAGACCTGCCTCCCACTGTGGGGATTAAAGTTAAGCATCACTACCACCCAATCCACACATTTAAAAATGTTTATCTTTACCCGGAGACCATTATAACGTTGAGGAATATGACCAAGGCTGTAAAATACAACACCATTTTATTGTGTGTATCTGTGTAAAACATACCAGCTTCATATATTGGAAACCTAAACTCATGTGTACATATTGGAGACAAGTAAAGTAGGTGCTATGTGAAATGCCTGGGAGGGACTGTGTGACCAGAGGAGCACACGTGTGTATGCATCTGCTATGTGGGAACCTATGTTCTCACTTCATATTTTTCATAAGAAACAAGACATTTAGAATTTAAGGTAAAATAATCAAATTTCAAATGGCAGTTGCTTTTACCCTGTTATCTCAGAAAAACATTCTATACTAGGGAACTAGTTTTGTTTGTTTTTTGAGACAGTTTCTCTCTGTGTAGCCTTGGGTGTCCTGGACTCGCTTTGTAGACCAGGCTGGCCTCAAACTCACAGTGATCCACCTGCCTCTGCCTCCTGAGTGCTGGGATTACAGGTGTGCGCCACTACACCCGGCTAGGAACTAGTTTTTTATTTTTAATTATTACAGTTACTTTGTGTGTGTGTATAGCAGTGATGCATAGCATAGCGCACATGTGTAGCCCAGAGCACAAACTTCTGAGAATTGGTTCTCTCCTTTTACCATGTATGTCCTAGAGATTATCAGACTTGGTGACAAGTGCTTTTACCCACTGAGCCATCTCATTGGTCTGAGGAACTAGTTTTTTACCTATACTTATAAGTTAGTAAATTGAAACTAAACAAACATCTTATGGGTTTTGTTGGTACTGTTTTTGGCATTTAAATGTAGATAATTAAAATCAGATAAATGTAAACTTGTAAATCAATATAAGATTTCTTTATCTGGAAAATTAGTGTTATAGGCCCCCCCCTTTTTTTTTCCTTATCGTTCAAACATTTGTTAGTACTAGGATTTGAACCTAAGGCCATGCTCATACTAGGCAAGTATTCTACTATTGAGCTCTATCCAGCCTTCCTCACATCTTATTAAAACTAATGTCAGATATACATGCTCACAGGTGCACATGCTCTCTCTCTCTCTCTCTCTCTCTCTCTCTCTCTCTCTCTCTCTCGCTCTCTCGCTCTCTCGCTCTCTCGCTCTCTCGCTCTCTCGCTCTCTCGCTCTCTCGCTCTCTCTCTTAAAATGAATTGTGGTGATTTTATATTTGAAGTCACAAATCAAAATGATGTATTTTTTATCTTTTTGAAATTGTCAATTATAGAGTGTTTCCTATGGACGCAAAGCCTTCATTGTTAAATCCTACTGGATCTATACTAGTCTCATCCCCCATTAAACCAAATCCGTTGGATCTGCCACAGCTTCAGCATCGAGCTGCTGTTATCCCACCAATGGTAAGTGTCATTGTTAGACAAATAAAATTGAAATATAGAAACCTTCATGATCATATTTATTCTCTCTTTTACTTGACTCTTAGATTTTTGTAAATATTGTGTAAAAAGCAGGCAGTGTGAAATTAACTTTTTTGGTCAATTTTTTTCATTTGAGATTGTAATTTAATTACATTTTTCTTTGCCCTCTCTTTAAGCTCTCCCATATATCCCTCCCTGCTTTTCTTAAAATTCATAGCCTCTTTTTGATCATTTACTTATTTGTATATGCATATGTTATATAAATGAATATATATATTCATTCATTCTTAACCCTAACCTGCAGAGCCTATATAATGTTACTTATATATGGTATCAGAGCTGACTATTTGGCACAGGACAACCAATTGGTGTGCTCTTCCCTGAGGACCACCTTTTTTTTTTTTTTATAACTTGTCATATGTACATAATAAATTTCAGTCATTGAACCCATCATTACCCTCTCTCATCCCAGTCCCTTTTCCACTGAAACCCTTCTTTCCATCAAGTCCCCTTCCTACTCTCTTAGGGTGTGTGTAAGTCTTATTAAGTCTAATTAGAATTGCTTGCATGACCATTGGTAGAGCCTTACTTATTGGAACATTGGTACCTTATAAGCGTCTGCCATTGAAAAAAGTTATACCCACCTAGCAACCATTAACTACCAGAAGTCTCTCAGGGAGAAATGGCACCTCATGAATTCATACCTTTTCAGTAATGAAGTTACTTGTTTTTTACTTTTTTTTAAAGATTTATTTATTATGTATAGAATGTTCTGCCTGCATACAGGCCTGCACCAGAAGAGGGCAGATCGCATTATAGATGGTTGTGAGCCATCATGTAATTGTTGGGAATTGAACTCATGACCTTTGGAAGGGCAGAAGTGCTCTTAACCTCTGAGCCATCTCTCCAGCCTGCTAATAAAATGTTGATAGGCCCACAAGTTTGTTCTGGTAGCCACAGCTGCAGTAAAATCATGAGTGAAACAGCCAAGTCATGTGCCCATTGCACATCATTTCACAGCACTGTACTCATCCTCTGCCTTGAGATTCCTTCCACTCCCTCACTGTTGTTCCTTGAGCCTTGGACTAAGTGCTATAAACTTCATTTAGGGCCAAGCTTTAAACAGTCACTTACTTTCAGAACTCCTTTTAGCCAATTTCAAGTGTATTATGCACTGTGTTGGGAAACACATTGCCAAAACTTTGTTATCATCCAAATCTGAAACCCTGTAGTAATAAACAACACTCCTTTCCCTTGTCAACTCAAATTATAGCCACTGGTAACTAACCTTCTTTGTGTTTCTATGAATTGTCCTACGTTAGATGGCAGTGGACATTTTTTTTGTCGGGGTGGGGGGAAGCACAATCCTTATACCACATGTGTGAAATTTTCTCCCACACCAGATCTGAGTCGTTGTCAGACACAGTTACAAAGGCTTGTTTCTTTACTTCATATACCAGTCATGTAAGTATTGGGTTCCCAGGTTATTCACACTTGTGTTCAGTTGAGGCTGCAAATCACAGCTTCCATTCATTCTGTCTCAGAGAGCCTTAGAAAGTTCTTTCATCACTCTATTCTAAAGGGTACAACATAGAAACTCCCAAATTCAAAAGATGCATATGGCAAAGTGAATGGGAAAGCATGTAGAATTTCCTTCCCCTATGGGTCACACAACCCTCCCAGCACCTCCATGTATTCACCAACCTGTGTTCTCAGAACCCTGCCACTTAGAGGCTGTTGTTTGTTTGTCCGAGGTTTCATGGTTGTTTGAGGTAGGCATGGTTGATTAAATCCTTGACCTTTAGTGATACGTCCCTTGAACCTCCACCTTCTCTTCTTCACTTAGATGTTGTAGGTAGGCCTGGCTGGGCTGAGTGCAGCTCAGAGTTGCAGCCCTCCATTCATGCTTTTATCAGCTGGGCAACCAGTAGTCATCCCACTGACATGTAAAATATTTTTTATAATTTTCAATTTTTATTTTTCTTGTGATATATTCCAAACTAGCCTTGTGTTCAGTCTGTAGCCAAGAGTATCCTTGAGCTTCTGGTCCATTTGACTCTGCCTTCTGTGTGCTGAGGATTATAGACACGCACCGGCATCTCTAGTTTATGCAGTGCTGGAGATTGAACCCAGGATTTTGTGCATGTAAGACAAGTATTTTAACAACTGAGTTATAATATCTCCAGCCCATTAACACATTCTTTATTTAAGAAGAAGTTTTTCTTTATAATCCAGATTGTCCTGGAACTCACTGTGTAGCCTAGGCTAATTGAACTTTTTATTAACTGTCCTGCTTTAGTCTCCCAAATGGTTAGTTTACAAGTGACATGCCACCTTAGGCTTAGAAGAGTCTTAATTCAGCACAGCCCAAGAATATTAGATGTGAGTCATGAACATGCAGACTTTATTATTGCCACTCTACCTTAAAGAAATGGAGTTAGGGCCGGGCGGTGGTGGCACACGCCTTTAATCCCAGCACTTGAGAGGCAGAGGCAGGCGGATTGCTATGAGTTTGAAGCCAGCCTGGTCTACAAAAGGGAGTCCAGGACAGCCAAGGCTACACAGAGAAACTCTGTCTCAAAAAAACCAAAAAGAAAAAAAAAAAAAGAAAAAAGAAAAAAGAAATGGAGTTAGCATAGTATTAGTCTGTATGTGACTGTGTTACCTTATTTATTGTATTATGAGTGTCTTATAGGAGCAGAAGTCTCTTTGATAGAAATGTTAGACTCCGTATAGGGGCTGGTGGTGGCGTACACCTTTAATCCCAGCACTTGGGAGGCAGAGGCAGGTGGATCTCTGTGAGCTTGAGGCCAGCCTGGACTACAGAGCAAGTTCTAGGACAGCCAAGGCTACACAGAGAAACCCTGTGTGGGGTGGAGGTAATATATATATATATATATATATATATTCTGTTGGATCCAAACAGTTGGTTTGGTTCTGTGGCACAAAGAAGAAAAGCTGTGTGCACATGTAAAGCAAAACATAGTTAGAAATTCATTTATTTGGCTTACTTACGGTACACAATTATGTTCTACTATATAGTAGTAGAGCATAGATCATGCTAGATCATTGTGGGCTTCCATGGCTGTTTGTTGTTTATAAAGTATCTAATCATAAATAAATAAGAAAAACATAGTTGCAAGTCATCCAAGTTGTGTATCCCTGTAATCCCAATGCTCAAGAAGTTGAGGCAGGAGAATTGCCATATGTTTAGCGACAGCCAGGGTCATATAGTGAGTGCTTAGCTAGCCAGGCCTACCTTGTCTCAAAACCAAACCTAAACAAAATCTAATTACAAGATGGGGCAAATGCTGTGTACTATGAAAGAAATGACTGGAACTGAATGAAAAGAAAATCAGAGTTTTCCCCATGTTACAGTCTGTCTGGATGAGTTTGTTTGGGGAAAGGCAGATCGGGGGAAATGGATCAGCCAAAGATGATGGCACATTTCTTGCTGAGGTCTTTTTCTAAAAGGGAGAGTGCTCAGAGAGACAATAGGTTGTTCAGTAGAAAGTTACATTGAGCTCTTTGACTGGACTCAAAAGTAAGCAGTTTATTATGTAGAATGTGGAACTTGTAGACAGTCTCTTGGAAATCCAGAGAAGTTTGAGTTCCTACCACACAGGACATACAAATCTATGGAAGTGAATGTGATTGGTGAGAGAGAGAAACGTGGGATAAAACCAAAAGGCAGATTGATCGATCATAAGGACTTGGATTAGACAAATGATCTTTAGTTTGTGGGTTTGATTTCTTTCATCACAGTTAGGATTTCTGCTGTTACTTAACTTCTTCAGTAATTACCTAGCATTTGTTTTGAAGAGTGCTTTAATTAAAACATGGTCAAATCAGTTTAGCCCCTAGCACTTCAGGAATAAGTATTACTTTTAGCAATAGCTAATTACTGCTATAATGGTCATTGGCACATTTCAATTTGATTTTTTGATTCCCTGTAGGTTTCTTGCAACCCATGTAGTATGCCGATTGGATCACCTGTGAGTGGCTATGCTCTTTACCAGCGGCACATTAAGGCCATGCACGAGTCAGCACTCCTGGAGGAACAGCGGCAGAGGCAAGAGCAGATAGACTTGGAATGTAGAGGCTCTACAAGCCCATGTGGCACTTCTAAGAGTCCAAACAGGGAGTGGGAAGGTAGGTAGATGGAACCATCACTACAAATGGAGTCAAGCTAAACCCCCAGGTAGTTAGTGTCTGTCCTTTGTGCTCTGTATGTGATTTCAATCAGTTTATTATTACGTCTGTCCCAGACAGAAGAGTGTCCACACCTTCGCTGGTTATACTATTTAATAATGGTGACTACCAAAGACAGAAGTGATATTGTTAATGGCCTTCTACATAATGACTTTTCTGAATTCAGTCTTCTGAGAGTATAGAAAGCATGTTTTATCTTCCACTGCTCTGACTTTTCAGAGTAAAATCTGATGTTCCATTATTGAAGCAAATCACTCGTGGCTGTGTGATGTTGTAACTGCTGCGATGGAGGTACCTTTTTGTAGCAGATAGTTCTCACCCTGACTGAGTCTTCAGCCTGTTAGCTGTGTGGCCATGGCAAAGATATCTAGGCTTCCATGACTTTGGTTTTCTTATCAACAACAACAACACATATGTATCTTGCTAGTGTGGTAAAGTTAAACAATGAACAGTTAAATGTTGTTATATAATACATGGCTCAGTTTTATATACAGTGTAAACTGCTATAGAAGTGCCAGTCACTGCTGTGTCAAATGATGTGTTGTGATTCTAAATTTCACAACATTCTATTGGTTCTAATGGTTAGAATTGAGACATGGAGCTAGTTGCAGTGGTGCATGCTTTAATCCTAGCACTTGGGAGGCAGAGACAAGCGGATCTCTTGTGAGTTCAAGCCCAGCCTGGTCTACAGAGTGAGTTTCAGGACAGCTAGGGCTATTATTAATATAAAAAACAAAACAAAACAAAACAAAAACTACAACAACAAAAAAAACCTGTCTTGAATCCCCCTTCCCCCGTCCCCACCCCACCAAAAAAAAAAAAAAAAAAAAAAAAAGATTTGGCACATGGTTGGTAGTATATTCAGGTCTGCTTAGAATGTATGAATACTAAAATTGTTTGCCATATTTGCATGTTGAAGTATTCTTAACGTAAAAGTGGGATTATAGAATACTTAGTCCTATTGACTCCTCACTCCATACCACACAAGTAACAAGTTACTAGCTACATAACATGCTGAACCTTATAGTAGGGTTATTACATGACTTTGTTGTCTTTTTTTTTTTTTTTTTTTTTTTTTTTTCCGAGGCAGGGTCTCTCTGTGTAGCCTTGGCTGTCCTGGACTCACTTTGTAGACCAGGCTGGCCTCGAACTCACTGAGATCCGCCTGCCTCTGCCTCCTGAGTGCTGGGATTAAAGGCGTGCGCCACCACGCCCGGCTGAGTTTGTTGTCTTAAGTAAGATTTGTTTTTTAATTATTTTATATGTGGTAGTAGAATGTGCATTTGACAGTTGGAGTTTATTCTCTTCACAATGGGATCTGGGGGTTAAGTTAGGTCATCAGGCTTACATGGCAAGGACTTCTACCTTCTGAGCCATCTTAGCAGCCCTTAAACATAAATCTCATGGTAGCAAAAGTGTGAACTAGGGGCTTAATACTAAGACATAGAAAGAATACAAAGTTAAAAAAAAAA
Organism: Acomys percivali; assembly: GCA_907169655.1. NCBI lineage: Eukaryota > Metazoa > Chordata > Mammalia > Rodentia > Muridae > Acomys > Acomys percivali. The sequence goes on along the minus strand of OU015755.1, from coordinate 91,716,445 downwards.
ATTTAAAAAAAAAGAAAGAAAGAATACAAAGTTACTCTTTCTTCCTCTCCGCTGACAGTTGAACCCAGTCCACGATGGGCAAGTGTCCTCCTACTAACTCACACCCCCTAGTTATAACTAAATTGTTTGTTTGTTTGTTTGTTTTCTTGAGACAGGGTTTCTCACTAGGTGTCCTAGAACTCTCCTTTTCTCTCTCCTCTTTCCTGCCATTCTTCCCCTAGTTTAGACTAGCCCTAACTTAAACGTACCCTGTCCCAGCTTCTCAAGTCCTGGGATTTTATAGTTTATGTCTTCAAATCTCTCCTAAGTGATTATTTCTCGAATGGAAGTAGGTAGAAATTTTTATTACTTTTAGGCTTTTACTAAATTGCATCCTGAGAATCTTAAATCCCTAGCTATAAAATCAGTCAATACAATGGCCTCTGACATCCGCCTCTGACACAGCGAGGGTGACACACACCTTTAGCCCCAGAACTTGGCTGGCAGGGTCAGGCAGATCTCTGAGTTCTAGGACAGCTTGGTCTACAGAATGAGTTCCAGGATAGCCAGAGTTACAGAGAGTCCCTGTTTCGAAGACATCCTACCCACCCCACCCCCTGCCCACCCCCACTACCCTTTCCCCTCAAAAAAGGTGATATCCACCTCTCTCCCTCTTCTTTCTACTGGAGATGTAACTTAGAACAAATGCCTTAGCACTGCCACATCTCAGCCTCAGAGCTATTTATCTTTTAAATGTCACAATGATGACAAAATTTATTACTAAGGCCTCTTTGTTTATTCCTTATAGAATAGTTAAGATAGCTTTTTTGTTTGTTTTTGTTTTTTGGGACAGCAACAGCCCTGGCTGTTCTTTAACTCCCTTTGTAAACCAGGCTGGCTTTGAACTTACAGAAATCTGCCTGCTTATATCTCCCAAGTTCTGGGATTAAAGAAGTATGCCACCACCATTGCCTTGCTAGGATACTTTTTTAAAAAAAAAGATATAATAAAACTTAGAAAAAATGACATTCAGTTCAATCATTTGTTGAGCTCCTGCCAAAGCCTTGCATTTTTCCCTTAGTAATATGTAGGCGATTCTCATTGGATATCGTGTTTTAGAACCTCAACATCTTTACCCAGTCTGCTTTTGAACTGCATCTAGGAGCTAGAGTGACTGAACCAGGCCAGATTTCTTTGCAGTTAATAACCTCTGTTCTGTGTGGCTTAGATTTCAGTGGTGCCTGAATTTTTAATTATAATGCAGTGATCTTAAAAAATCAAACTTTCATGTTAAATTATTATGACATTAAAGGACCTTACAGTTTGGTTCAGGATGATGTTACAAAGTGGAATTATTTTTTTATATTTTATCTACAGTTTTTGCTTTGCTAATATATGCCTCCAGTATTTTATTTCTACAAGCTCCTCTGAGGTTTTCATAAATTTTGTGTAGTTCAGTGTCTGGGATGCTCTTCCAGATAGCATTTACATGTTTAAAATTTAGTTACATCTGTATGGAAAACATGACAAATGTTTTAAACACAACTACACAGAACAGTTTATGATTACAAATAGCTGGAGTGCCAGTTTAAACATAAATGCCATCCTGAAAGCTCATGTTTGTAATTCCAGCACTTTGAAGGGTTGAGGAAGGAGGATTTTTCTTTTTTTAAAATAAGTTTGAGACCATTTTGAATTATTTTGAAATACTTGGTGAGTTCTAAGCCAGCCTGACCTACAGAATGGGACTCTTGTTTCCAACTAAATAAGCAAAAATAACACCACTACCACTACCACCCAAAAAACAAAACAAAACAAAACCTCAAATAAGATAAATACTAATGAACTCTGCCTGGATCAGACTGTCTTTTACTTTTGCTGTTGGCCTTTCATTTGATTTGTTCTTTGATTTTTAAATGATTTTTAAATTGGTACTGCTTATTGAAGGCATACTCCCTTTTAAGTTATGCCTTTTTCAGGAAGATTTATTTATTTATTATTACATATACAGTGTTCTGTCTGCAGATGGTTGTGAACCATTGTGTGGTCGTTGGGAATTGAACTCAGGACCTTTGGAAGAGCAATGCGCGCTCTTAACCACTGAGCCATCTCTCCAGCCCCTTGTTTGTTCGTTCATTTCTCCCTCCCACCTGCTCTCTTTTTGAGATGGGATTTCTCTGTATAGCCCTGGCTGCACTTTCTTTGTAGAACAGGTTGGCCTTAAACTCACAGATATCCTCCTGAGTGCTGGCACTAAAGGCGTGCGCCATCATGCCTGGCTTTAAGTTATGGTTTTGTCATCTGTAGTAATAGTTTTTAAAAGTACTTTAAAGAATTATTTTCACTTTAAACTGACATTTACCCAGATTGACCCCTGCTTTAATGATAGCTTCCAGTGAAGAAGCCTGAACATTCAAGTTAACACGTTCTAATGCAAGTTTAACAAATTCTGTTCAATCAAAATAGGTTTCTGCTTTTGTGCAACTAAAACGATTTTGTTTTGTTTTCCTACTTCTTTATACGCACCAACTGAAACTGTAATTGGAATCACCTACATTTCTACCATTTTTTTTAATTGATTTTTTTCTACAGTTGTAATTATTTGAATTGGTAAACCAGCCAGACTTAGATTTTTTTTTTTTTAAATAAAATATGTTAAATCCTCTAGGAAAGAAAAAAGTTATATGCTGTTCTACACTGGCCAATCTTTTTGCCTCAGCTTGCTAAATATTGGGATTTTTGGTATGCAATGCCATGCCCTGTATGAGTGTCATTATTTAGACGGGTATCCCACAGTCATCAGAAGTTCAATACCCATCTAATTCAAAGTTCCTCATAGCATGCTTTGCTTGAGCATTTAAGTGTGATTCTTGTTTGAAAAATTCCTCTAATCTTTTTAGATGTAAGAGCTAAGTGAGACAGCATTATAGTATATTGTGCTTTCCCAGTGAGAAATCTAGGTACAAGAGACTCATGCACAGAAGGGAGCTGGCCCTGAGCAGAATCTCCTCTGCTCACAGAGGCCCAGGCCCCAAGCTCCATGAGCTGTTACACACTGTTACACAGAGACAAATTCTAAGCTTTGGTTGTTTGGGCAAGTGGGAAGATTTACAGTGTAAAACATCGTCATTTTTCCCGAGACAGAGCAACACTGCTTTTCCCAGGCAGCTATAACTGAGGTCATCCCGCAGGCAGATCTCTGCTCTTCCTGATAAGAGGCATGAATTAGCACTGCCAGCCAGGGTTGTCCTCTAAACTGCCTGGCAAAGGCAGTGCTCCATTAGTTAAGATGTACTTTTGTGTAACTTAATGTTTTCTGAGAAAGCTTAATGATACATCTTTTAAAAGTTTATTATTTCCATTTCCTCCTTGAAATTCATGGAAAGCATGGTGGCTAACACATGAATATTAGTTGATATACAATCCGTTTCTGATCTCTAAAACTACTACACTGTAAAAGAACTGTTTGTGCCTATGATGATAAGTATTTGAAACCAGTTATGGACATTGAAACGAGTGGGAACTCCAAGATGGCCCACTCTTACCATAGGATAGGAATGAAAATACACGTTTAGGTATTTAAAGGAAAAAGACAAATTACTAATTTGCATGGTAATATTCTGTAGAAAAATGTAAAAGAGACTTGGGAGATGGTCCAGGAGTGCCTCCTTTTCAAGCTGGACAGCGAGCCGTGTGACTTTAGTTTGATTCCCGGAACCTGCAGCACTCCTATGAGAGGCAAAGATGGGAGTCTTGTGGAAGCCTGAAGACTAGCTCGTCTCTAGAGTATGCCTCATGGCAGAACAAGGGAGGTCTTGTCTCAATACGATGGAAGGCAAGGACGCCTGCAAGTTCTAGGACAGCAGAGCCACACAGAGAATCCTGTATAGAACAAAAAAAGCTAACAACAACAACAAAAACCCCAACACCAAAGTTAACTGAAAATTATTTGAGCTAAAAGGAAAGTTTTCCTTGAAAAAGCTATTTTATAGAAAACCTCTATCTTTTTTATATCTGAAGTATTCAGTTACATATATACATCCATATATGTGAAAGAGATGATCTTCCTAGCAAGAAAACATATAAGACGTAGGAATAGTTTTAACAAATTTTGCATAGGAAGTGCTCAAAATGACAGATCTGTAATTTCAGGAGACTATGGCAGAAAAATATTGAGTCTGAGGCCACTCAGGCCTATATATCAAAAACGTATTTTAAACAAAACGGTCCAAACAAAAAAACTGAAAGAATAAATGAATAAGATTAGGAACCTAAAAGAATAATGATATAAGATAGCATTTGGTCTGTCAGACATTGAAATGTTATTCGTGTAATTGGTTACAGTTACATTAATGCTTTTCTGGATTTCAAAGGCTATCAGAGTATATCTGTTTCAGTTTAATAAAGGAAAGATTTAGATGGCATGATGCTGCATACCCATATGTTTATTCAGGAGATAAAGGGGAATCTCTACACGCCCTCTCCCCCCCCAAAAGAAAATTTATATCTGTATATTTATTATTTCAATATCTGGAGGAGGTGTTTGGGTATACATAGTATATAAAGGCCAGAGATCAACCTTGGGTATTAATCCTTGGGGACTATCTATATTGAATTTCTTAGTGTTTCTTACGTTTCTTACTCTGTGCTGAACTGGCTGGCCTGTGAGCCACAGGCATTAGCTTGCCTCTGTATCCCCTCCTCCAACCACCCTCACCCCCAGCACTTGGATTTCAAGCACATGTCACCACTCCTGGCTTTTTTACATGAGTCCTGGGGATCTAGCTCGGACCATCATACTTTGGAAGGACTTTACCAACTGTAGTGTCTTCTCAGTCCCTGTGGGCATGGCATTGAAACATAAAGTAGAAATAACTTTCTTGTTGCGTTGGTTTCATCATTATTATTACAGTAATATTCATAGTTTTTTTTCCTGAGTTTGTGAGGGGTTTTGGATAAGCTTTATCTGCATTTATTTGAAAGGACTTCTTCCATTTTTTATGTTTACTTTTCTAAATGTTAGGCAGTTAACACCAGGCTAACTATAAGAGTTGAAATTCTAAAGACAACTGACCTATATAATTCAGGGCAGACAGATTCACAGATTCACTCGAGAATTCAATGTTTGTTTTAATTTTACTGCATGTTCTAGCACTTGACTTTCCTTAAGACCTTTTGTCATTCAACATAAAAATTGTCATTGAATTTCTGAGGGTTTCAAATCTGAGGGAAACATACCAGATTTAGATTCAGTTGAATTTCATAGCATCTCTGTAGGTGGATTTGTCCACAGCAATTTTAGACCTTGTTATTAGCATATAGAACATCTGCCCTTGGATGGTATAGGCTTAGTTCTTTCACACTTACTATTTAATTTGGGGTTCTTCCCTTACTGTGATAACTTTAACTTTCATAGGAAAATCAGTCGCCTATATGCCTTATGCTGAGGTCAAACGTGCTCTAGAACAGGAAGCACAGATGCACAGTACCGCAGCAAGGTCAGCCTCACCGTGTAGGCTCTCTCCAAGAGAAGTCAGTAAAGCCGCCTCACAGCCTGATTTGAGTGCAGCCCGCTATAGTGTCCCTCCAGGTAAATATTGCCTTTCTGCACAGTGGCTGCTGGCCATGTACCCACAGGTGTTCCACGTGGTGTTTTAATCTCATGAGTGACCTGCTCTTCCAGGACATGTCTTTGCTGTCTCAGAATGGCTCTCTTGTTTCTCTGCATTTCATTGTCAGTTGTCTTCAGATTCACGGGGTCACTGGGAAATCTGTGTTGACACACCTGTACTGTGATTGGCTTTTCTTTTTAACAGTACAACTAACTACTTCGTAAAAATGCTTTAGACTTTCCCCCCTCAGAAATTCAAGTGTACTCTGAAAGCCAGAATGAGTAGATATTTCTAAAACTATGCAGCTACACAGAGGCTGTGTACTGGGTTGTCAGCCAGGTTTCCTACTGTGTGAAGCAGCAGCTATACTTTGGACGCTTCCTCATTTTTATTTCCATTGCCAGTTTCTGAGAGTGATGAAGAAAGACAAAGTCACTCGTGATGATTGCCTCTGTTGAACAGAATAATAGTTGCTGAAAAACCAGCTTCGAATGTTGTGGTTTGAAATAAATTGAATGCATTTACCTCACAAATACCATTAGAATTTTGTGTAAGCTCAGTGACAGAATTTTTAAAAGTGAAAGTATTCATTTTTTAAGCTTCATCTGACATAATTTAATATATGATCTAAAGATTTGGGAGTACTTACTGAGAAAGGTAGCCTGTGGCACACTAGCAAATTGACCATTTTATATGATTTTTCCCCCCTTTAAAAAGTCCTCCAGCCTGCTCCACATCAAGTGATAACTAGCCTTCCTGAAGGGGTTCGGCTTCCAACAACACGACCAACCAGGCCACCACCTCCTCTTATCCCATCGTCTAAAACCACAGTGGCATCAGAAAAACCGTCCTTTATAATGGGAGGGTCCATCTCACAGGTAAACTAGCTTTTCTTTATGGCAGATTTCTGTTGAATAGTGCTTTGGTTAGCTCTTTACCTAGTCCCACTAACTTGTTAGTTTACTAATAAATAATCATGTACCTTCCTAGACTGTCTCCTCTTTGTCCTACTTCCTGTAGCCAGGTGTTCATCTTCACTTTTCTAGGAGTCATATGAACAATATCATACACTGTGTACTCTTTTATGTTTGCCTTTTATCTCAGTGTGATGATTTTAGGGATTCCGTCAAGTCTGTGTGTAATCAGTAGCCTTTTTATTGTTAAATACTCCATTGTATGAATATTTCATTTGTTTATCTCTTCAGAGGAGGGAAACCTGAGCTGTTTTAGTTTTAGGTTCCTTATGAATGAAGTTACTGTGGTGAACAGTTTTGTGCTGGCATTTGAATTTTTTCTACATAGTTTGCTTAGGAATAAAGTTGATTTTAAAGTCATCCTGTAGTTGTGTCACCACCAGCATTATATAAGACAGAGATTTCTAGTTTCATTCTTTGTTCCATTTATTGTTATTGGTTTTTTTTTCCTTTCTATTTTAGGTATACTTAGTACACCTACTGAGTAATAGCTCACTGTGGTTGTAGTTTGTCTTTCCCTGACAGTGTCAAACGCTTTCCATATGCTGTAATGTAAAACTTTCTTAGCACAGGATGCTATCACAACTAGAAAGCTTCACACTTGCCCAACTATGAAAAAGTACAGTAAAACCACAAGTATATTAAAGTATTGTATAAAATTATTTTCTTTATACATTGGGGTGTGTGTGTGTGTTTATGTATGTATGTGACTGGCACACATCACAGTGCATCTGTGGAGGTCAAAGAACAACTTAACAAAAGTCAGGTCTCTGCTGCTATGTAGGTTCTGAGGCTCAAACTCAGGTTGTCAGGAAACCTGACAAGCACTTTGACCAACCAAGCTATCTTGATGGCTGTTTATTTTTTTAGCTAAGAATGACCTTGAACTTGTACCTCCCAAATGTTAGGGTGACAGACATATACCACCATGCCTCTTCATCTGGTGCTAGGGATTGAACACAGGGCTGTTTGCTTACACTCAGCAAACACTCTATTGACTGAGCAGCTATATTCTAAGCTCTAGAAGCTCTAAAATTTGATAGTGTGTATAAAATTTTTATTTTGATTAGGCATGTATATATGGATATAGTTTTCTCATTTTTGTCTTCATTTGATATAACATTTTCATAAAATCATTGCACTTTGAGCACATTCCTCTTATACTCTGATTAGCTACATGTTGCAAACTTTATAGACTAGGTTTTTACTTTCATGCTGATTTCTTTGTGCTTATTGGTGTAGAAATCAGTATTCACTTTTGCTTGGATTTCCACTTCTAGTAGCATGGTTGACTTTTTTTTCCCTCTTCTTTTGATTGCTCTGGTTGTCTTTTGTATGAAAGCATTTGACTGTAAGTTTGGATCTGTTTCTTCACCCAGAATCATTTCCATAGAAAAAAATTTGTCTTTTTTTTTTGTTGTTGTTATCATCTTGATTTTTGTCATGGTATAACACATGCCTTGAAATCATTTAATGTACATCCTGTAGGTTTTTTGTTGTTGTTGTTGTTTTTGCCACTCTTTATCACATTCATATAAATTATATAATTTTTGTTTTTCAATTTTGTAAAGGCCAAAATAGAATTTTAGTTGAGATTACATCGAACCTACAGATCAGTTTCAGATAGGAATAGTAAATATTTTAACAAGCTTGGATCTTCCTTTACTCCTCCTCACCTCCCTCCCCCCAGATAGGTTTTCAACTTGATGGCATGCATCTTTTACTCACTGAGTATTTTGCTTTATATGACATGGTAACTCCAGAAATCATACAGCTACCTCCCAGGGCTGTTGTAGTTTTTGTTTTGTTTTGTTTTTCTATTATTTGTGTAAGTGGCATTTGAGAACTAAGTTTTAAAGTCTGTCTTATTTATGTATGGCCACTATAATCTCTGCTTTGTACACTAATGACTGAACAGAGATTTCCTTAAATGACTTGGAGCCTGTAGTCTTTCCAGTACTCCTGGGGAGCTCTCTTGTCTGTTGGGGCATGCCTTCAGACCACCCTAGCCAGTTGACAGGTCTGCTTCATTTTTCATTTCCTGCTTTGCAGAGTTTTAGATCAGGCAGAGTGGAGAGCTCCTTAGGGCTTTGTTTAGGGTGTGCACAGCCTTGGGTATACACACAACTTTCTGGGTTCCAGTGGGTCTGTTGGAGCTTTTCAAATATCTTCTAAACTCTTGCCATTTTCATTGATGTTGGGGCTTTTGCATTTTTAGGGCATAAAATATTGTTTATAGTAGGTTACATTTGAGTACGTTGTGGTTAATGTTCTATGGTATTTGTTAATAGTAAATATCTATAATATATAATTGTCAGAAGACATTTCCTTACTTTTTCTAACGTCCCTTTTTTACAGTCTCTTTTTAAATTTTTTAATGGCAAAGATACAGATTTTTAACAGTTAGAAATGTAAAGATTTACTTTACTTTCAGAAAAGAGAGTGTTTAGTCTTTCGGCTGTTTTATTTATTTTCTAGGGAACTCCTGGCACTTACTTGACTTCTCATAATCAGGCTTATACTCAAGAAGCAACTAAGCCCTCAGTGGGATCTATCTCTCTTGGATTGCCGCGGCAGCAGGAATCTACCAAATCAGGTCAGTGAGTGGCTACGGTTCTGTCACATCTGTTTGCAGCATCAAGGTCAGCCATTCAGTGGTTGG
>OU015755.1:91691483-91707208 GCA_907169655.1 Acomys percivali | reverse complement strand
TCTGTCACATCTGTTTGCAGCATCAAGGTCAGCCATTCAGTGGTTGGTCTGTCACATCTGTTTGCAGCATCAAGGTCAGCCATTCAATGGTTGGTCTTTTCATGTTTCTCTTGCTTTTGTCCTCAGCTCCTTTGACCTACATCAAGCAGGAAGAATTTTCTCCGCGAAGCCAAAACTCACAGCCTGAGGGATTATTAGTCAGGGCTCAGCATGAAGGTGTGGTCAGAGGTAAAACGATATGCAGAATGACAGAAATGCTAAAATTGTATCCCTAGTAAACTTACTAAAGTAAGTCATTAAGCACTTACGTTTTTGAGGACATCCTGACTTGTGTCGACAATGGTAGTTTTCTGGCCTTGGACTTGCTGTGCAGCCAAGTCTGAACTTTGATTCTCTATCCTTGTACTTAAGTCTCTAAAGTGGATTACAGGTATACATGAGTACAACTCACTCAGTCATTCACATATCTTAATGACAAGTTTATGTTTCTGATTTTTAAATTAAGTTTTGGCTTCCATGTAAAAATAATTTTAATAATTTGAAATTTGGTGGGTGTATTGCACTACCAAAGCAGAAACAAAACCAAAACCAAAAAGCCCCACCAAACTCTGAAGTTATTTGTCAGTAGTCCTTTTTAAATACTTTATTCTGTTATTTCATGTATGTGTGTACATATGTGATCCTATTCCCATTACTATTCCCTCCCCCAACATGCCCCCTCCCAATTTCATGGTTTTTGCTGCCGCCGCCATTTTTTTAAATAACCCAAATTATAATTATTGTGTCTATATATGCATGTTTGTAGTGCCATCCACTGGAGCATGGGCAAGCTACACATGACTCCTGTCCCCTAAAGAAAAATTACTGTCTTTCCCCAACCGCAATCAACTGCCGTTAGTCCCTCTGCTAGGGGTAGGCCCTTGAGAGCATGCCCATCATCAAGACTAGAGTTTTGAGGGTAACCATAGCTGTATTGAGCTCATGTGTGCAATAGCATTTTGTAGCACTACCCCCTGTACTTTGGCTCTTACATTCTTTCTGCCCTTTCTTCTAGAATGTAACTTGAGCCTTTAGCCAGGTACGATGATACATATGTCCCACTTAGGGCTTTACACTCACAGTTATTCTCAGTACTTTGGCCAAAGCAAAGTCTCTATATTCACCTCTGCCCACTGCACAAAGAAGCTTTTCTGACTAGGGTTGTGAGCAGCACAAAACTATGGATTAATCCTTTATCAAGCAGCTTGAACAATCCTTATTTTAATCATTGTGATATTATTTGAGGCATATGTTTCATCAAAACAATTTTTTTCCATCCTCACTCCTATTCTATTGTGTGAGCACTGGTATTGGGGGTGGGGGGCTGTCAGGAAGAAAGCAGTGACTTACTGGTGGCTTTGGTTTTGTTCAGGCACTGCAGGGGCTGTCCAAGAAGGAAGTATAACTCGGGGAACTCCTGCCAGCAAAATCTCAGTGGAGAGCATCTCATCATTGCGGGGCTCTATTACCCAGGTCAGTGCATTCACCATCAGAGCTCAGCATGCTGAGGAGTAGAGCTGAGACACAGCTAGACATCTCAGGAACTTACTTGTTACTGCAGTAGTGTTCTTAGTTTGTTGTTCGTTGTTCTGTTATGAATCCAGCTCAATGACAGCAAAACTCAGCTCTTGAGACCATCTCCAGAATGACATCGCTGCCGAGTTTAACTACCAGCCATATTATCTATACTGTAGGTCTTCATGACGTCACTTGTCTGCAAACTGGCAACAATAGAAATCAGGAAGAAACAATTAAATGCTTGTTATTTTTACTTGTGAAAAGGTATATTTGTGATCCAATATGTAAGCTGCAGTGTTCAAAGTGTGGAACAAAGGGTACACTAGAGATCAAATATATTTGAAGCTAAACAGAATCCTAATGTGGATTAATGGAATGTGTTTCTTTTGCTAGCTAGGTATTAATTTCAACTTGCAATGTAAAATAGCTCCTTGATTTAAAATTTATATAAATGAAGAAAATAGAAAAGTCTGTTTATTCTGCTTTTATACCCTGATATGTTTTTATATTTATCAATAGCTTGTTCTTCTGTTTTATTCCTGTTACCTAAGATACTGGTAGTTGGATCTCTGAGTTCGAGGCCAGCCTAGTCTACAAAGCAAGTCCAGGATAGCCAAGGCTACACAGAGAGACCCTGTCTTGAAAAAAAGAAAGAGACAAAGAAAGAAAAGAGAGGGTTCTTCCCCTCCCCCATTACATAATAGTTACAGTTTATGTTGGTTTAGAACATTACATTGGAATTCTATGTCTATTCTTCCATATTTTGTCAAAGTATGACATTTCAAACTAAGTTAATACTTTAATGTGGTTCAGAAAAAAATAATAATTTGACCTATATGTTACATTTATCTTCACATTTTTTTCTTACTGTCTAAGCATCTAAATTTTGTTAGGAAAATAGTTTCCACTGGGTCAAATAAGTTATATCTGTTTATTCTAAAATTTGCTCATTTTTTTAGACCCATTGTCAATCTAGTGAAGGACTCATGATGATGAAAATCAGATGATGTGTCCTGAGTTGATATCACTACACAAAGACATCTGAGTTTTTCCTCTCCTCTTATTGATGAACAAAGCCTAAGCACCAACCATGCCAGGCAGCTTGACAATCACCGTTCAGTTTCCTCTCATCACAATGTGAAAATTACAGTACATCACATTTAAAACTTAACTTAGTATTATTTTTATTATATTTTCATAAAAAATTATTACAGTGACACATGCCTTTAATCCCAGCACTTGGGAGACAGAGGCAGGTGGATCTACAAAAGCGAGTCCAGGACAGCTAAGGCTAACAAAGAGAGAACCTGTCTGCAAAAAAACAAAGCAAACAAACAAAAAAATTACATTTACATATAGAGTTAAAACATATATTTCTTTCCTGAAAACCAAACTCCTCAATAGGGGTTTAATTAATGGGTGTAGGGAACAAAGCTTTTTTACCTCATATATTACCATCATCTTAAGTTTTCTATGATAGCAGAGTTTAATGACTGTGTACAGGATTTCTTTATGTTTATATAAATGAAATGTCTCATTTCCTCTTGTGTAATTTTTTTATTTGAAAGATAACCTGACTCTGAGGTTTTATTTTCCAAATGTCATGTTCATATGTTTCTTCTAAGTGTAAGTGACTCTTTGGGTGTTTGCGTTTGTTTTGATGGCAGGGGACCCCAGCTCTGCCCCAGGCTGGCATACCAACAGAGGCTTTGGTGAAGGGACCTGTTTCTAGGATTCCCATTGAAGAAAGCAGTCCTGAGAAAGTAAGAGAGGAAGCTGCATCCAAAGGCCATGTTATTTATGAAGGCAAAAGTGGACATATCTTATCATATGATAGTAAGTATTGCTTATTTACCAATTCCAATATTATAATGTAGTTTGAAAACACAAGGTCCGGTTTTCTTACCTTGTTATTACAGGTAAGTCAGTTTATCTTTGCAGAGCTATGTTTTCTCTTTATGTATGGGGATATTTTGTGAAATTAAGACAGTTAAGATGTATATGTATACATGTATATTATAAAATATTCAATTTTTTAAAGATTTATTTATTTATTTATTTATTTTACATATGAGTGCTCTATCTGCTTGTACACCTGCACTCCAGAAGAGGGAATCAGATCCAAGTATAGATGGTTGTGAACCACTATGTGGTTGCTGGAAATTGAACTCAAGACCTCCGAAAGAGCAGACAGTGCTCTGAACCGCTGAGCCATCTCTCTAGCTTTGGTTTTGTTTTTTTCAAGTGAGCATTTCCCTGTGTAGCCTTGGCTGTTCTGGACTCACTTTGTAGACCAGGCTGGCCTTGAACTTACAGAGATCAACCTGCCTCTGTCTCTCCGAGTGCTGAGATTACAGGAATGTGCTACTGCACTTGGCCGGATCATTTTTTTTAAAGATTAAGAACTAAGGAATAGATGAAAAATTTTATAACCATGAATAAGATGTTGAATTAAACTCTTCTTAATAAAACTATATTTGTGCCTGTTCTTCTGTCTATCAAATCTAGCCACCTGTCTTGCCAGCTTTTTTTTTATTTTTTTTTTTTTTTTTTTTGTGTTTTTTCTTTTTGTTTTTTTTTGTCCTCCCCCCCCCCCCCCAGACAGGGTTTCTCTTACAGTTCTGGCTGTCTTGGACTCGCTCTGTAGACTGAGCTGGCCTCGAACTCACAGAGATCCACCTGCCTCTGCCTCTGCCTCTCAAGTGCTGGGATTATAGGCGCACGCCACCACACCTGGCTTCTTGAGTATGTTTTTAAAGAGTAACTCTAATGTCTGCTTTGAGCATAAGCTACATGGGTCTGAGTTTGTGTTTTCTGACTTTGTAACCTTGAAGTATTCATCAGCCGTGTTTTCTCTTTGTCTCACCTATAAAGACATGAGCATAGTCCCTGATGTTGTTGAATCCACGATGGCCTCACTTCTTATTTTAACACATCTCTCATATTTTGATGAACATTTTTTCGATGGTGGGGAAAAGGAAAGAAATTAATGTACATTGCTTAAGCTAGAAATCTTTTTTTCTTTTTTCCTAGACAGGGTTTCTCTGGGTAGCCCTGGCTGTCCTGGACTCACTTTGTAGACGCGGCTGACCTTGAACTCATAGTGATCCGCCTGCCTCTGCCTCCAGAGTGCTGGGATTAAAGGTGTGCTCCACCTGGCTAAGCTAGAAATCTTGATGTCTTTCTTTTTCCTTTCTTTCCATATACAACAAAACACAAAATCATTTCTGTTATTTCCTAAACTCTCTGGAGTCATTCCTTTACTCTGTTCATGCCTTCACGTGTTACTTTTGTCTAGCCGCCTTAGGGAGCGCTAACCTACCTGAAGCAGTCAGCATGTTTCCTGCTTCACTTTCTGTCGCTTCAGCTCACTCCACGATCTCCTTTTGCTTATCTCTTGAGAGTTTTCTGATTGCTACTTTTCCTCTTAGCCCTCTAAACTTTTCTGCGTATCTGCATTCTCTATATTGGCTTTGTCCTGAGCTGAAGGATGTTCCTTTAAGGTCGCATGCTCTGTCATTCTTGAGATGCCCAAGCCTGTTCCTTCTGCCTGTGGGTATACTCATCTCAGTTCTTCAGTTCTCAGCTGATAAGTGCTGCGCCTGGACTTGCCAAGTTTCTGTCCTATCGTTCTCATAGCATACTGTGATTTTCCTTTCATAGTATACATTACTATTAAACAGTAAGTCACGGACAGTAAGGGCCTATTAATTTTGTTAGAATTTATTTTAAGTGTGTGTGCGTGTGTGTGTGTGTGTGTGTGTGTGTGCGCGCGCGCGCGCGCGCTCTCTGTATTTGCACAACTCGTGGGTTCCTGCAGAAGCCAGAAAATGACATCAGATCCCTTGGACCAGTTGTGAGCCCTATGATGTAGGTATTTGGGAACCAAACTCAGATCCTATGGAAGAAAAGTGAGTCCTCTTAACTTCTGATCCAAATTTGCAGCCTGAGTATATATCCTGTACCTACCACTGTTGAGTAAGCCATGAGGAGAAGGGACTTACTAACCTTACCTGGAAGCCTGGCCTTTGCCTGGTACACAGGAGTCATGTGATTAATTCCACAGTAAACAGCTACGCTGTTGTTGACGTTGTCTACACAGATACATGTTAGAACAAGTTCTTGTTTGTTTTGTTTGGCACAGAATCTTACTATACAGTCCTGTCTGACCTGGAACCACTATGTAGACCAGGCTAGCCTCAAACTCATAATGATCCATCTGCCTCTGCCTCCTGAGTGCTGGGATTAAATTGATTTCATAAGACTGATATTAAGGTGATTTAGTTTACTGTGAGAAATAGGCCTTGGGCTCGGAATAATTCTCTTTTCTATATTCTGCAGATATTAAGAATGCCCGAGAAGGGACTCGGAGTCCAAGAACAGCTCATGAAATCAGTTTAAAAAGAAGCTATGAGTCAGTAGAAGGAAATATAAAGCAAGGGATATCGATGAGGGAGTCTCCTGTATCAGCACCATTAGAGGGTAAAGTGTACCTTGAGTGTTAACTCAGATGCATTTTATTTTGTATAATAGTTTTGCATTGTTGTGTTAGGTTTAATCACTAGCATTCCTACTTGAAATTTAGTAATATAATTTTGAATTTACATCGTTGTATGAATCATATGACACTTCAGAGTAGAAGGAAGTAAAAACTAAATATGATGATCATAGCAGACGTCACTTTTACCTTAGGATGCTTTAACTATTGTAGAATTACTTCCTGACTCAATGAATTTAAGAGCATAAAACCTGTGGAGGGATATAAAAACCGTTTTGAGAATTTCTTTTTAATATATGAGGTAAAGTGATGTATGATGAATAGAGCAAAAACATGGTTTTCCCCTAGTTGAACTTTCCTGGGTATTTCTCTATGCTTGTTTCTTCAGCTGGAAGTTAAAAGGTTATATCTATCACTGTATGCAGATTATAGATTGTCCAACTTGATGCTGATTGTGTGGTTTAGTTTATTTTTAAATCTTAGCCTGCCTCAGATAATTTAATCTAGGTGAAATATTCAACACCAAATAATTCCTTTGTAATTTTCTAAGAGTTATTTTCTCTATTTTCAAAACAAAACATCATCTGTGGCTGGAGAGATGGCCCAGTGGTTAAGAGAACTTGCTGCTCTTGCTGAAGACCTGGGCTTGGTTCCCAGCACCCACACGGTGGTTCACGATGGACTAACTCCAGTTCTTAGGGATGTGATACTTTTCCTGGCTCCCACAGGCACCTGGACACATGTAGTGCACATACAAAAATGCAGGCCAAAGACTCTATATGCATAAAATAAAGAAAAAAAATTACCCATATTTTCTTTACTGTCCCAGAGATGCCCTACCACTGATTTCCGTTCTCCTTCCTAGTTCTCATTCTCTTTCCCCACACCTGACCACCTCTGCTTCCCTCACCTCATATCCCACCCAGCTCCCTCCCTCCATCTACTTCAGATATCTATTTTATTTCCCCTTCTTTCCCTGGGCCCTCCTTGTTACTTGGCTATCCTGTACATTGTGGCTAATACTTATAAGTGAGTACGTACCTTATATATCTTTCTGGGGTCTGGGCTACCTCACTCAGGTTGAAATTTTCTTGTTCCATTAATTTGCCTGTATATTTCCTGATGTCTTTGTTTTTAATAGCTGAATAGTATTTCATTGTGTCAGTGTACTACATTTTCTTTATCTGTGTTGATTCTAGTTTCTGGCTATTATGAATAAGGCTGCTATGAACATAGTTGAGCAATTATCCTTGTTTTAAAGTGGAGCATCTTTTGGGTGTATACCCAGGAGTGGTATGGCTGGGTCTTGAGGTAGAGCTAGTCCCACTATGTTGCCTAGAGGTTTTTCTTGTGATATTTGGTGAATGTGGATGCTTTTTGTCCTTTTATGAAGTGTGAGCCTGAGTCTGAGATTGCATTGGCAAAGGAAATCTCAAAACAGTCTATCTAAGTAGTATTCATTGTTAATGTGAAATGTGTGTATGTTCATTTGTGCGTGTGCTTAACCAAAACCAGAGGTCAATGTAGGCTGTTTTCCACTGTCACTCAGTGAACCTAAAGTTAGTCTTTCCAGCCAGACTGGCTAGCCATTGAATACTTGAGGTCTGTCTGTCTGACTCTGCCCTGCCAGCCTTGGGTAATGGTTACCAACATCAGTCCTATTTAGAAAATTCTTATCTTACCTGTATCTTGAAATATGTTCTCTCCTTTTTCCTCTAGCATTTTCAGAGGTTCAGCTCTTGTGTTTTGGTCTTTGATCCATTTGAAGTGTTGATGTTTGTGCCTGGTTAGAGGTTTGTTCCCATGGCTGTCCGGCTTCCCATCGCTGTTTGTTTAAGAAGCTGTCTTTTCTCTCATGACTATTTTTGTTATCTTTGTCAAATAACAGGTGATTATAGCTGTATGGATTTATATCTCGTTCTTGTGTTCTGTTTTATTGACCTACATGTCTGTTTTTAAGACAGTGCCATTCTGTTGTAGCATTCACCCAATGGGCTTTATCAATCACTACAAAGATTTTTTTCACCTATGTGTATGGGCTGTTCTTTTTACAATAGCAATGTAATCAGCCTAGAAGTCCATCAGTAGATGAATGTGGTCCATACACAAATGGAATTTTATTTGTTCATAAAGAATATTTAAATTAGGCAACTTTTAGAAAAATGTATGGAACTTCGAAATATTAAATGAAGCAACCAGAACTCAGAAAAGCAGTGCATGTTCTCTTATGACATGTATTTTCTGAATTTAGGTATGTGTATTGTGTAGTAATGAAGCAACAAGGGTCCTTAAGGGGGAAATAAAAAAATTATTCTATAATTAAATATTAATAAATGAGACAGGTGTGGTAGTGCACTCTTTTATTCCCATCACTCGGAGGCAGAGGTCATTGTGAGTTCAAGGCCAACCTGGTTTATAAAGGGAGTCCAGGACAGCCACGGCTACACAGAGAAACCCTGTCTTGAAAAACCAATAAAATAAAATAAAATCAATGGTCTATTCAAACCACTTATTATCATGCTAATAGACCATATTAATCTATGGTCTATTCAGAACCTAAAATATAATGATAAATTGATTTAATATTGAACTAGTATTGATATTTATCAGATTTACTTTACAGTTTTGATTATGTTGTTCAAATACAATTCTGGTATTAGTTCTTCTTCTGATTAGCAAGGCTGCTGAATATGCCCAGGTGTTCTGGTTTATTGTTAATTACCGTAAAGGGTGGGCACTTTCTAATGTGAGTAAGAAATGAAAAGGAAAGGGGGAAAAGGAGATAGTGGGAAGGAAGGAAGATAGACAGATGGACGGACAGACAGATGAATGTGGGATCTCACTCTATAGCCCTGACAGGTCTTGATTGCACTGTGTAGCCCATGTTGGCCTTAAGCTCAGACATCAGACAGCCTGTCTTTGCTTTCTGAAAGTTAGGATTAAAGGTGTGCACCCAGTCTAGTTTTGTTTTTATTTGATTTTTTTTCAATTTTTATTAGTTCTCATTATATAAATTTAAATGTTCTGTTGCTGTTGTTGTTGTTATTGTTGTTGCTTGAGGTGGGGTCTCTCTGTGTAGTCCTGGGTGTCTTGAAGCTTGGTATCTAGACGAGGCTGGCATCAAACTGGATTAAAGGTGTGTGACACCATGCCCAGGAGGGATATTTTAGCTCTAGCTTTGAACAAATTTTGGGGCACAGGTAGAGTGTAGACTGGCCTTGGCTAGCTTCAGATTCCTTGAATTCTGATCCTGACTCTATTTCCCAAGTACTAGGTCATTGGTATGTACTACCAAATCTAGCTATTTTAAACTAAAATTTAGTGCATTTCCTGGTCATTTTGTATTTGAGAAAATGCTCTATGAGAATTATTTGTGGGGCAAGAGAATAGCTTAGTAACTAAGAATTCTGGCTGCCCTTGCAAAGGACCCAGGCTCAGTTCCCAGTATCCACACAGAGGTTCACAATCTTCTATAGCTCCAAAATGCAAAAGAGGCACATAAACTCAAAGGTTCACTCATAAAAATTATAGGTAAACTTGAAATCTTGGTTTTTTTGAGACAGGGTTTCTCTGTGTAGCTTTGGCTATACTGGACTCGAACTCACAGCGTGCCTCTGCCTCCCAAGTACTGGGATTAAAGGTGTGCGCCACCACCGCCCTGCTTAAAAAATATTTTTAAAGAAATTATATAAATACATAATTGGTATGTCTGATGCAAATTTTTTTATGTTTATCCAGTGTGCGTAGGTATGTGTGTGGGTGTGTGTACACACATATATACATACATACACACATGTACATGGTGTGCAGATGTAGAGGTCAGAAGACACAGGAAATAGTTCTCTCTTTCTACCACATGGGGCTTGGGACTTGAACCCATGTCATCTGGCTTGGCTGCAAGTGCCCTTACACATTGAGCCATCTTGTGAGTCCTTTGTCTCTGACTCGTGTACAATTTTGAAATGACATTCCTTCTTTAACAGATCTTCTTATCAGAATTAATTCTCTATAGACAATATTCAGTATTATAAATTAACAATACATTATGTTTAATATTGAATTTCTTTACTGTTTTTGAAAGGTCTGATATGCCGAGCATTACCCAGGGGGAGCCCTCATTCTGATCTCAAAGAAAGGACTGTGCTGTCTGGTTCCATAATGCAGGGTATATTGTGTTTTGCCTTTTTATTATAAGCTGAATCACTGCCAAGGTCTAATATTAATTTTACAGAGTATTAAACCTACTTTTCAAGATAATTCTACCCTTTGAAGTATTAAATGTTGTCTTAATCTTTCGGGGGTGGGGGGTTTGAGTAGCCTTGGCTGTCTTGGACTCACTTTTTAAATCAAGCTGTCCTCCAATTCACAGAGATCCACCTGCCTCTGCTTCCCCAAGTGTTGAGATTACAGGAGTGTGCCTCCAAACCCAGCTGTTAATTCTTAGTCTTAACTTTTTCCTTAGCTATATTATTTATTGGAAGGGTTAGTTGCCTCGTCTTTTAATATCAAGGCATCTATATAAAAACCATTCTGAAACTGTAATGAATGATACCCATTTATTTTGAGTAATTCTAACACATAATGACTCAGGAATGCCTACCTGAGGGTCTATAACAGAGATGCAGTGTCAGCGTTGTGCCACCATCAACATTATTTTAACAAGTATTTTTCCTGAACTCTTCCTAAGGCACACCAAGAGCAACATCTGAAAGCTTTGAAGATGGCCTTAAGTATCCCAAACAGATTAAAAGGGAAAGCCCTCCTATCCGAGCATTTGAAGGTGCCATTACCAAAGGAAAACCGTATGATGGTATCACCACAATCAAAGAAATGGGGCGTTCCATTCACGAGATTCCACGACAAGATATTCTAACTCAGGAAAGTCGAAAAACTCCAGAAGTGGTCCAGAGCGCAAGACCAATTATTGAGGGTTCCATTTCCCAGGTAAATAAATAACTCAAGGCTCTTTGTGTCAGAAAGTCCACTTCAGACTGACATCTGTAAAACAGTCTAAAGATATAACTTAGTAGTTCCAGGTAGTTCTGTATCAGATTTCTTGGTAGTAAATCTTTCACATACACATCATCAATTTTTCTCGTACATGTAGTTCAAGGTGAATAATTTGGGAGTGTATGCAATTAAGGGTCTATGGGCTCAGATTGATGTCACCATAGCAAAGTATAATTGCCATGAGCCAGACGTACACCTTAGAAGGAGCAGTATCTAGATAACTTGGTTACCTGTAATGTTTGTTTCATTCCCCTTAGGGCACACCAATAAAATTTGACAACAACTCAGGTCAATCAGCTATCAAACACAATGTGAAGTCCTTAATCACAGGGCCTAGCAAACTACCCCGTGGAATGCTGGAAATTGTACCGGAGAACATGAAAGTGGTAGAACGGGGAAAATATGAGGATGTGAAAGCAGGCGAGCCAGTGCGTCCTCGGCACACGTCAGTGGTGAGCTCTGGCCCCTCCGTTCTCAGGTCTACACTTCATGAAGCTCCCAAAGCACAGCTGAGCCCAGGAATCTATGATGACAGCAGTGCTCGCAGGACTCCTGTGAGTTACCAGAACACCATATCCAGAGGCTCACCCATGATGAGCAGAACTCCTGACGGTATGGCTTTGGTTGCCTGTTCTGATTACCTGATTACTTGTGCAACATTATTTACCTTTAGTGAGCAGAAAATGCCGAATCATTAGCTCTAGATTACCTCAGGATGCACAGGATGTAGGCTAGGGAAGCAGCTCGTCTCCAGAACCCGTGTGTCAGGGTGGGGGCTGAGCATAATGATGTCTGTTCATCTCTCCAACACAGGGAGCTGGGATGAGCGAGTGCTCTAAGTCATGACCCTGTGGGGGACACATCAGGTGTTTACAGTTTATAACAGTACAAAATTATAGTTATGAAGTAGCAGCAAAAGTAACTTTATAGTTGGGCCACCACAGCATGAGGAACTGTATTCAAGGGTCAGAGCATTAGGAAGGTTGAGAACCACTGTGTTAGGCCTTGGGCTATATGGTGAAGAGTTGAGGAGTGTTTTAGGAGAAGTAGCCTAGCAGGCCGAGGAAGGGGAGCCTGCTGAAGTTACCCAAGTTGGGGAAAGGACACAGCATCAGACGGGATAAAGCAGAAATATTTTCTGCTTTGTTTGTTTTTGGCCATGTTTGTACAAACATATTTTTAGTTAAAAGCTTAATGGTAGCTAGGTATGGTGGTCTACTCCTGGTACTTGGGAGGCAGGGCAGAGGCAGAAGCAAGTTTGACGGCTACAAAGTGAGAGACTGTATAGATTAAACAAACAAAACAGAAGCGCAAACGATACTTGTATATCATGTGTATATTTAATGTTAGTGAATTACTCCCTTCAGAACGTACAAAATACATAGGGTTTGATCACTAGCACTGCAGAAATAAAAAAGTAAAGAAATTAAGTAGAGTTGATGAAGAAAGCACTGGCTGCTCTTCTAGAGGGGACCCTGTTCTAGGTCCAGCATCTACATGATGGCTAATAGCCATCTGAAACTCCAGTCCCAGGGTATCTGACACTTTTCTTCTGGCTTCTGATTGGTGGCACTGCACACACATGGTGCGTAGGCATACGCAAGGCAAAATGCCCACACACATAATTGTCCCATCATGTCCCCCCACCCCAACAGACATGCTTAGTAAACCAGGTTGGCCTCTTAACTCACAGTGATCCACCTGCCTCTGCCTCCCTAAGTACTGGGATTAAAGGCAGGTGCCACCATATAATTGTTTTATAAAGGAAAATACTTCTTTTTAAGAGAAATCAAGTAACAAGGCTAATGTGGTACGCTTTTATGATACATAGAAATCTCCACAAGGAGGTTGCTGCAAAGTGTGTGGATGTGATAGGTATACAGGAGCCAGTCTAATCATTGAGTTACGAGTAGGGGAGCAAGTGGATATTTATAAAGTAAAGAATCACTGAAGAGCAGACTGAAGGGAAAAAATTAGGGTAATTTATGGTTCACAGGTAGCAAGGAGGTTAGAAAAAACAAGGAGAGAATAATTTAAGATTTGCTACACCTAGGACCAAAATAGATGTGTTTTGTTTTAGGAGTCTGGTGTTAGCACCATGTAGAAAATAAGAGCAATTACCGAGATCAGTGAACTGCGTGACCTTTCATGATCGTGATAGCTGTGGTTTGGAATTGGTGCTATGCCTAAAAGGTCACAGTAGTTTCCAGGCTCCCACTTGCTCTTACACTTGCACATCTTACAAGATTGGGTTTTAAATGCTTGGGCATATGGTAAAGTTTTCTCGAGGATTTTGTGGCATTGGCACTTTGCTATTGCTGTTACAGTTTCTTCCAGCAAGTCTACCAGTCATGAAAGGAAATCGACTCTGACACCAACCCAAAGAGAAAGCATAGCAGCCAAGTCTCCAGTGCCGGGTGTGGATCCTGTCGTGAGTCACAGCCCATTTGATCCCCATCATAGGAGTAGTGCTGCAGGAGAGGGTTATCGGAGCCACCTTCCCACGCACTTGGATCCAGCCATGCCCTTTCACAGGGCTTTGGATCCTGGTAAGCTCAATATTTTACAACAATTTACAACAAAGATATACTATATCTATATGACTGTTCAAGCTATTAAGACTACAGTACAACTCAGTGCATTTTGTGAACAAAATGCCCCACGTTAGCAGTACCCCAAAGTAGTAAAATTATTAACAAAGCTTAAAGAACAAAAAGAACTAAGTATCTCAAAAGCTTCCTTCATGATTGCAGTTGGGAAGTCTAATTGAAAAAGTGGGTTAAAGTGAGAAATGAAGTATGTTAATTACAACTTTTGTGTTTGTTTCTTTTTTAATGAAGCTATAGTTTAAAGACAATTAAGTGACAAAACCCGTCTGGAAACCTGAATATTGTGGTGCACACAGTGACTTCCCACACTTAGGAGGAGGAAGAGGAGGCGGGTGGATTTCTGTTAGTTCAAGGTAGTCTAGTCTTGGGCTATAACTGGGTTCTTAACAGTGGTTTTTACTACCAAGTTGTCACATTAAAAGGCAAAAAGGCCAGGCTAGTAAGCTGGGTTCTAAGGGTAAAGGAACTTGGTAGTCACCTACCAACATGGTCAACCCAAGTGGTCAAAGGGGAAATGGACAGGTTGTCCTCTGACCCCTAATCTCACATATGGCACATGTGCACCACTGAACGTAAACCACTGTACACACAAGTAAGCACAAATCGTTTAATGCAAAGAGCCCCAAGTTACTTAAGTTTTATTTTAGCTAAGAACCTCTGGGAATATTTTGTCTGAAAGCTCTGCTATTGCTACGTTGTTCCTTGAGCCTAAACCTGATATGGAGATTACAGTCCAACATGCACTGGTTCATTCAACTTAAGCTTTTGACTTTAGCAATGGCATGAAAGCAAAAGGCAGTCAACAGAAACTACTTTCAGGAGCTGGCAGTAAGTGGTAATACTTTTTCATGATGCTGTGTGCAACAGCAAGCCGCAGCCCCTAAGTTATGAGTGGAAATAGTTGATGGATAAAGTGTGCAGTGCTGCTAAGCCTAGGATGTAGAGCAGATGTCAAATGCACTTTTAGCTTCTGGAACTTGAATTGTTCTATGTTTGCTGGGGTAGAAGCCATTGTAATCTGAAACATTTGTAATTAGGAGAACGCCTTCCAGACTGAAACGAGTTTGAACAGTCACACGATAAACTGATGGTCTACAAAACATATTAGTCGTGTTTGTTTTCTTCGGGGAGAATATATTTCCAATTGTTCAGTGTCTATCATACACTTTGGTAGCCTTTTTATCTTTCTGTCTGAGCTAAAACCAAGCTGGCCTTGAAGTCAGACATTCACCTGCCTCTGCCTCCTGAGTGTTAGGATAAAAATGTGTACCATGACTGCCTGGCTTATTAATGGTTTTTGAGAATAAAGACATCATTTTCTACTTTTTACCATACTTACTACTTTATTGCATCCTGGGTCACACTCTTTTGCCCAAGGGGAGGGGTGTTTAATAAAACAATAGCTCCTTGACAAAAATCCTGTTGATGTAGATAGTGTTTTAAGAACTTGGTCCTAGCCTGTAGGTCATTTTGTCCATAGCATCTTCCATGGTTTAATATTAGAATTGAGTAACTATGAGAAGTACTGTATAGCTCTTAAAACCTAAAATAATTTCATCTGTTCCTTTATAGAAAAAGGTTGTCATCCTTTTGTTTACTGAATGGTTGGTTGTATACTATTATTTTTACCTCTAGAGAAATAAAATTTTTATGTTAGCATTTGTTTTCATATGTATTCCCATTGTTGTCAAAAAGGAGTTTAATTTCCAATCAAAACTCTCATATAATTCAGGTGAAAACATAATAAAATTTCATGGCAATATTCAGAATGTTATTTGCCTTTCCATTCCATCTCAGGCATTAGAATAGGTTCAGTTTACATGACATGGTGGCATGTACCTTTAACCTCAGTACTCAGGAGGCAAAGAATGGCGAGTCTGTGAGTTTGAGGCCTGTCTAGTGTACAGAGGGAGTTCTAGGACAGCCAGTGCTCACAGAGAAACCCTGCCTGGTGTACGGAGGGAGTTCTAGGATAGCCAGTGCTCACACAGAGAAACCCTGCCTGGTGTACAGAGGGAGTTCTAGGACAGCCAGTGCTCACACAGAGAAAC
>OU015755.1:91652270-91691473 GCA_907169655.1 Acomys percivali | reverse complement strand
GGAGTTCTAGGACAGCCAGTGCTCACACAGAGAAACCCTGTCTGGTGGAGGGGAGGGGAGGAGAAAGAAGAAGGAGAGCTAGGCTTCATGTTGCTTGTGTGTCAAGGTCTAAAATTAATCCCTGTAGTTCAGTGACGGTGTTTCCTCACTGTGTCCGAGAATAACAGTTAGCAAACTAATCTCACACACTCAGTGCCATTTTTTTTTTTTTCTTTCTTTCACTCAGCTGCTGCTGCTTACCTGTTTCAGAGACAGCTTTCACCAACCCCAGGATACCCAAGTCAGTACCAGCTTTATGCAATGGAGAACACAAGACAGACAATCCTAAATGATTACATTACCTCACAGCAGATGCAAGTGAATTTACGCCCTGATGTCACCAGGGGTCTGTCCCCACGAGAACAGCCACTGGGTCTCCCTTATCCAGCTACAAGAGGTGTGTAGAATTTTTTAACTTAGCAGTAGTTAATAAATATTTGTTAAATGAATGATGGAAAGACATAAAACATTGTCCTTGGAAGCAAATAAAGTAATATATTGAGATGAGGTGTTAACAGTGAATGTTAAAGTAACTAAGCCCTATAAAATATTTGATGTCCATGATTTTTTTCTTTCTTTTCTTTCTATTTGTTTGGTTTTGGTTTTTTTAGACAAGGTTTCTCTGTATAGCTCTGGCTGTCCTGGAACTCTCTTTGTAGACCAGACTGGCCTTGAACTCAGAGATCCAACTGCCCCTTCCTCCTGAGTGCTCGGATTAAAAGTGTACACCACTGTTGCCTGGCCTGTGTTTTCTTTTAATATGTCCATACCTGAGGTTACTTGTGTATAGCTCAATGCTTTGATACCCTGTTTATATTTATAGGGCTGGAGAGATGGCTCAGAGCTTAAGAGCACTGGTTGCTCTTCCAGAGGTTCTGAGTTCATTTCCCAGGAACCACATGGTGGCTCACAACCATCTGTAATGAAATCTGGGTCTGCAGACATAGGGAGAACACTGAAGATATAATAAATAAATCTTAAAAAAAAAAAAAAGAAGCAGTGATAACTTTTAAAACATTTTTATTTATATTGAGTGTAAATTATTGTGTTATAAAAAGGCAAAATGGAAAAACCATGTATACTTTTGCAGTTAGGTGTCAGTTTACAGTAATGCCTAACAAACTGTATTTGTCTTTTGGATAGGAATCATTGACCTGACCAATATGCCTCCAACAATTTTAGTGCCTCATGCAGGGGGAACGAGCACTCCTCCCATGGACAGAATCACTTATATTCCTGGTACACAGATTGCTTTCCCTCCCAGGCCATACAATGCTGCTTCTTTATCTCCAGGTAAGATGCTCTAAGCTAACATATGTGGCTTGTTCTAGTGAAAAGGGAACAAATGTTCCAGAATATAAGTCAATGGTTTTTCTAGGGAGAACATACACATAATAAAATAATGCCCTCTATTTCTCAGACAAAATTGCTTAAAATTTATACTTCTCTATCTAAACCAACATGCTTTAGTTTTTGTGGTGTGGCCTGCAGAGGAGTTCAGGGGTTCTGTCTCTTATCCTGCTTTTCATTTAACATATACCTATATCTAGATATTCCACAACCATCCTAAGTGCTTATATTATGCTTCGTTTGCTATCCAAGCCTTGTAAATTAAACTTTTTACACCCATATTTGGAGCTTTTTAAAACTTTTCGGTCAGTTCCAGATGTAACATTATAGGCTGACAGTTTTGTCTTTAAGCTGCAGATTCATGTTTTACAGGACACCCAACACACCTCGCAGCAGCTGCAAGTGCTGAGAGGGAACGAGAGCGGGAAAGAGAGAAGGAACGAGAGCGGGAAAGAGAAAGAGAGCGAGACCGCGAACGTGAACGCGAAAGGATTACTGCTGCTTCCTCTGAGCTCTACCTACGACCAGGTCAGTGAGAGGCTTTCCCCTTCCCTAGGACAGTTCCTGGTAACTTCCTGTTGGTCATCATGCTTAATTATTCTGTGTAGGCAAATAAGAATTGTAATATGGGAAGTCAGTATATGTGAAATAACAAGCAAAAGTGCTATAAAAGTTGGAAGGACTTTCTATGATTAAAGTGTCATTCAGATTGGGCTGAAGCAGCACAAGTCTTCAGTTGCTCCTGAAAATACTGAGTATGATGCTCTGAATGGAAAATACAGTTAGAAGATTTGGCATCTTAAATACAGTGCTTACAGTGAAGCATTATCATTCTGTTCAGGTTAGTCATGTGACCAGAAAGGGCATTTCTTTTATATTTTGGTTTTTCAAGACAGGGTTTCTCTATGGAGCCTTGACTATCCTGGAACTCACTCTGTAGACCAGGTTGGCCTTGAACTCAGACATCCACCTGCCTCTGCCTCCCAAATGCTGGTATTTGAAGCATGCCCTGCCACCACCTGGCTCAGGGAGTAGCTAGGGATATGTTAGAATCCTGAACTTGGGCATGTGTTCAGTGAAACTGTCTCAGGATGTGCCAATGATGGTATGGAACATTCAAATACAGAGAATGGCCAAAAAGACTTTGCTGAGAACATAGAAACAGAATCAGAGGGAGTTAACAATAACTCAATATGCTAAAAAATAATAATAATGATAAGATTAAGCTGCAGATTAAGCTGAGCTGGATGTGGTGGCATGTGCCTATATCTTAGGTCACACACACACACACATAGAGAGAGAGAGAGAGGGAGAGGGAGAAAGAGACAGGGTTTCTCTGTGTAGCCTTGGCTGTCCTTGACTTTCTATGTAGACTAGGCTGGCCTTGAATTTAAAGAGATCTGCCTGGCTCTGGTTCCGTTAGTGCTTACATTTCAGGAATGTACCACTGGAACCACCTTCAGTTAGGATTTTATTGCTGCAATGAGATACCATGACCACGGCAACTCTTAAAAGGGAAAAACATTTAATTGAGGCTGGCTTATGGAGGTTTAATTCATTGTCATAATATCAGAAAGCATGGAGGTGTTCTGGCCAACTTGGTGTTGGAAAAGAGCTGAAAGTTCTGTTTCCAGGTTGGGAGGCAGCAGGCACAGAGAGGTACACTGGGCCTGGCTTGAGCTCCTGAAAACTTACCGCCCACCCTCAGTGACACTTCTTCCAACAAGGCCACACCCACTCCAACACAAATAGTGTCAGTCCTTATGAGCCCATGGGGGACATTTTCATTCAAACTATCACACCTAGCATTCAGGAAGCTGAGGCAGGAGGATTGTACATTTGGTATCAGCCTGACAGTCATAACAAGACCCTGCCTCATAATAAAAAAGAGTAAGATGTCTGTGTGTGGTGGTGGGATGGCATATAGAGTGACACAGCATGAAAAATGGCAAGATTACAATCAGGAGGAACAAAGATTATTTTTATTTGGTCATATTTATTCTGACAGATATTTGAGCTATTTATCTCTGATACACTTGTCTTTCTCAACTATTTTAATTAAAAAAAAAAAAAAAAGACCATTTACTAGGCCATATTGTTAGAAACACTGATCTCTGACTCTTAAGAACACAGACTGGGGCTGGAGAGATGGCTCAGAGGTTAAGAGCACTGGCTGCTCTTCCAGAGGTCCTGAGTTCAATTCCCAGCAACCACATGGTGGCTCACAACCATCTATAATGTGATCTGATGCCCTCTTTTGACAAATAGAGCACTCGCATACAATAAGTAAGTAAAGTCTTAAACAAAACAACAAACAAAACACAGACTGATCTCCAAGAGTTAAAACCTGGTCAAGTGGTTTCCACTGGCAGGTATTGAGCGAGGGGTCAGTCTCATGTAGGTGTAGGCAAAAGGAAGCAGAAGTAATTGTTGCACAGGTAGCTACAGAAGGGAAGATACAGCAGCAAAAGTGTATCTTTTCACGAGGGACAACCCCTTTGAAATCAGTGGTAATGTTGGCAGATGGGAGGAATCTAAAGTTAATCATCACATTTGATCCAGCCTTATTACTCCCAATGACTTATGTTCAGCAACCTGAAATACATTTAAAATGTAACCCATTGTTTATACATAAGAAAAATGACTAGTAGTCTGACCCTTTAAATATGCTTGTAATGAATAAATTATGTGGTAATGCTATAATATTTAGTTTATGTAGATTATATAAAAACATGAAAAATTAAAGTCACACTCAAATGATACATAGCTTTAGTACGTTTTAAGAACATATTGATCACCGAGAAGAGACTTGATACCCTATGAGCATATACAGGGGAAGGTAATCCCTCTCAAGGACAGTCATAGGGGAGGGGAATAAGGGGAAAATAGGAGGGAGGGGAGAATGGGAGGATACAAGGGATGGGATAACCATAGAGATGTAACAAGAATGAATTAATAAAAAAAAAAAAAGAAAGAAAAAAAAAAGAAAAGAAAATTAAAAAAAAAAGAACATATTGATTCATTGATTTGCAAAGTAACAGGTAAGAACATCAAAATACTATTTTCTCATACTAAGTTATTTTCTCCATTTTGCAGCTTCACTCACTCTGATGTATGATGGATGCCATGTAATTGATTAGCAGTTGTACTTCTAGGAATTGGTCCTATAGAAATACTGGTATATGTCCAGTGTATTTAGAAGAGAAGACATTGCTAAAACGTCTAGCTGAAGTTTTATTGGCTGTGGGAATAAGTCTCTGTTGAAATGTCTAGCTCTTAAACAGGCAAAGAATGAGGGAGACAGCTGGAGGGAAGACATGGTGCAAGAACAGTAGAGAAGAAATTGATCCGGGAATTAAGAGTTTAATGCTATGGGAGAGTTAAAGCTAAGTGTGTAAAACTGAAGCCTCAAAGAAGGGTGGCTGTGGAAGACTAACTTTTTGGGGAGGGTCTGCTGAATATTCCGCCTCACAAGAGAAAGCTTGCTGACATTGATGTAACCCTGATGGACAGTCAAGTGCTTCCACACAAGCGAGGCGACCCTAGTCTGTGTCCTAAACCATGTTAAAAAAACACCTGGTGTGGGGCTGTGCGTTTGTCGGAGCAGAGCTGGAAAGGTTTGGACAGTGGCACCCTGGAGCTCACTGGGCAGCCTGCCCACCCAGTCTTCAGATTTCAAGCCAGTGAGAGACGCTCTCAGACACAGGGTGGAATGTACCTGAGGAGGGTCACAGGCATGTGCGTGTGCACATTACACAACCACAAAGGGGGAAAACATGGAGAACCATGGGTAAATGTAGGAGCCAAGCTTCAATGTTACTTTAATTGTGACACATGGAATACTGTGCCTACTTTGATTTGAGCAATCATACTAAACTAAACTTAGCTTGCAGGACAGTCTGCAGGATGACTATCTGAGATGTGTAGCACTCCGTTGTTGGTCCTCTCTCTCTCTCTCTCTTTTTTTGTTTTTTGTTTGTTTTTCAAGACAGGGTCTCTGTAACCTTGGCAGCCCTAGACTCCCTTTGTAGTCCAGGCTGGCCTCGAACTCACAGCGATCCACCTGCCTCTGTCTCCTAAGTGCTGGGACTGAAGGCGAGCGCCACCACACCCGGCTGGTCCTTCTCTTTCTTTTCTGGAATTGAGATTAAAACTCCTAACAAAAATGGAAATGACCATAAATGACAGCTGGGGTTTTGTTTCATTTTTCTTAGGTTTTATTTTATCTTTATTGAGAAACTTTTTAAAGAGTCCATTTCTGGAAAGTATTAATATCAAGTTTCTTGTTCTCATTTTTCAGTTTAGTGATACTAGGAATGTAATTTCATTAACTTTGCTATCTTTACTTCTGTTATTTGGGTTATCAGTCCAACTTTTTCTTTTATCTCTTCAGGATCAGAACAGTCAGGCCGCCCTGGCAGCCATGGATATGTTCGCTCCCCTTCCCCTTCAGTAAGAACTCAGGAGACCATGTTGCAACAGAGACCCAGTGTTTTCCAGGGAACCAATGGAACCAGTGTAATCACACCTTTGGATCCAACTGCTCAGCTACGAATCATGTCAGTCTCCTGTACTCATAAACATTTTGATCAAATTAAGTACATATCTTATATTACATTTACTGATGACTGTGTGTGTTTGTGTGTGCACACATGCACGCACATGTATAAGGACAATTTGTGGGAATCTGTTCTCTCTTTCTACCATGTGGGTCCTGAGATTCGAACTCAGATTGTGAGCTTTGGCCACAAGGCAGCTCAGCCTTTACTTCTGAGCTATCTTGAATTTTAAACCACCGACTATAATATTAGTCAAGATTATGGCAACGCCTTTTTAACATGTAACTTGTTCTTTTACTTCTCCAACATGTACTGTCCCTCCTCCCCCAAATAGTCTTCCCTTAAGTAACCTTATTTTATTTTATTTTACAGGCCATTACCTGCTGGGGGCCCTTCAATAAGCCAAGGCCTGCCAGCCTCCCGTTACAACACTGCTGCGGATGCCCTGGCTGCTCTTGTGGACGCTGCAGCTTCTGCACCCCAGATGGATGTTTCCAAAACAAAAGAGAGTAAGCATGAAGCTGCCAGGTTAGAAGAAAATTTGAGAAGCAGGTCAGCAGCAGTTAGTGAACAGCAGCAGCTAGAGCAGAAAAACCTGGAGGTGGAGAAGAGATCTGTTCAGTGTGTGTGCACTTCTTCAGCCCTTCCAAGTGGCAAGCCCCAGCCTCATGCCTCAGTAGTGTATTCTGAGGCTGGGAAAGATAAAGGGCCTCCTCCAAAATCCAGATATGAGGAAGAGCTAAGGACCCGAGGGAAGACTACCATTACTGCAGCTAACTTCATAGACGTGATCATCACCCGGCAAATTGCCTCGGACAAGGATGCGAGGGAACGTGGCTCTCAAAGTTCAGACTCTTCTAGTAGCTGTATGTATCTCAATCTGAGTTTAACAATGTGATATCTGAGTAAAGATTACTTTATCTTTAGGTAAAGCCTGGCCTGGTATGAAACAATCTAATGCTTGACAGTAATATGAGAGATGTATTGTGGGTGCAAAAATGTATCTTCTAATATTCTTACGACTTATATATCTCCATGTCTTAAGTATAAGCCCATCAATATATTATCTAGGGAAAAAACAGAATTATAGTGAGAATTGGCTAGATGGGAAATAGAGCTTCTGAAGATACTGAGGCCTATAAAGAATCAGGAATATCTTCAAAGTCTTTGCTACCACAGTGTGTTCTTTCAGGAATTGTTTGCTAGTTCACTGATCGCCCAAGGCCTCATATGTCTTTTTTTCTAAGGTAGTTTCTTAAAAGTGAGCTTGTAAGCAGTGACTGGTATTCACTTGATATCCTTCTTGAGAGTTGATTTTTGTTTTTGTTTTTGTTTTTCGAGACAGGGTTTCTGTTATCTTGGTCATCCTGGACTCGCTTTGTAGACCAGGCTGGCCTTGAACTCAAAGCTATCCGCCTGCCTCTGCCTCCCGAGTGCAACCATGCCCGGCAAAAGAGTTGATTTTTGATCCAGTCTGGTTAGTCATGTGATGTTTGCCCTGCAAGTAAAAGTCAAAATACTACACAAAGGTGCTTTTTAAAATTTCTTAATAGGTGATGAGATGGCTCAGCAGGTAAAGGCATTTACCACCAAATCTAATGATCTTAAACCCCCAGAGAGAGAGGAGAGAACTGACCCTGGCACCACATGTGTGCAGGGGTCCAGGTCCTCCAGACACAGAAGTAAATGAATTTTTTAAAAAAAGATTTATTTACTATTTATATAGTATTCTGCCTGCATGTGTTCCTGTAGGCCAGAAAAGGGCACCAGATCTCATAGATGGTTATGAGCACTATGTGGTTGCTGGGAATTGAACTCAGGACCTTTGGAAGAGCAGTCAATGCTCTTAACCTCTGAGCTATCTCTCTAGCCCTCAAATATATGAATTAATAAATGTAATTAAAATTTTTTCTTACATATGATTTAAATCTTATTCTATATGAAGCATTAGAGAAAAACAACAAGCAGTTGTGAAATGCTGGAAGTGGTTTGTTTAATCATATAGTCATTGCCTTGTATCTTCATGAAGGAAATTCAGCAGCACTGGGGCAGCATGCCATTCTTATCTCCAACTGTCTACTTAAGTAATTGCAAGTTCTTGGCAAAATTTCCAGAGAAAAGTGGGAAACACTTCATTAACCTGGAACTAAGAAAGTTTACATTCTAGATTTTCATCGTGCAGAAACTGCTAGCTCAGGGAGAAGACAGCCATGCAGGGCATCTTGGAGAGGCGTCACCGTCACATAGAGCCGACTTTGCTTTGGGAGTGTTTTCAGCAATATGAAAATAGAAAGCCAAGTTCTTAGATGCCTGTGTTCTTTCTGAGTGCAGGTATCTTTTCTATCACTGGACACATTCTGCATGTTGCACAGGCTAGTGACAACTACTCAAGTGTCATTTTCAGTGTACCTCTTGTGAGAGCCTCTCTCATGATTCACCTTGCACCCTAATCTTCAAGAGCAGTATGAATATAGTTTGCAATTAGACTGTTTGCTGACAGTCAGTTCTTGTCATCTCCGAAGTGGTGCATAAGCAGTGATGAGTAACAGTGAATACAAACCTTTCACATCAGAATGTTACTTACAATACAGTGGTTTATTTTTGCTCCTAAGCATTGATTTTCATGATGGGGGGAGGTATGTAGAGATGTTCATTTGAATAGTAAGAGCAGTATGCAGTGGCCAAGTAGTTCACCTATGCCTGTGGTCAGACAAGTCCACAGCCCTGACACAGGCTGTGGTACAGCCTGTAGATGGTCTTTAATGGAAGTTTGTTAAGCAAGTTCTATTGACTCACCCCAAATCTCAGCTCTGAACGATGGCAGGTTTGTAGAAAGCTACCCATGACTTGCAATTACAGAGCCCATCAGTTTTCTAGAGAGCTATGTATCTTAGAGCGGTCTGTGTGGGCATCCTCCAGAATAGGCTGACATCCTCCCTCTCTATGAAGTTACTTCTTCACATAGTTCCTACCACTCCTGTTCACTTTTACAATATAAGACTTTGGTTATTGAAGAAAATCATTATTATAATTATAATTATAATAATAATTATAATAATAATAATAATAATTATTATTATTATTATTATTATTATTATTATTATTATTATTATTATTATTATTATTATTATTATTATTATAGCATTTTGTGAGCAGTAACAGTCTTGGGGATAGTGAAGCAGCTATAGGGCCTGTTTTACTAAGATCAGATTGTCCCACAGAAGTGGAATTATTGGAATCAACTGAGAGTTGAGATCTATCCTCCACTTTTTAATCACCTTTGATGAGTGTTAGCCTACGGTTTCTTTTTAAGCTCC
Organism: Acomys percivali; assembly: GCA_907169655.1. NCBI lineage: Eukaryota > Metazoa > Chordata > Mammalia > Rodentia > Muridae > Acomys > Acomys percivali. Next base: position 91,682,208 of record OU015755.1, on the reverse strand, counting down.
CAAAGGCTTATCACATATCTGTTCTTAATTGTGCTTCATCGTATGCTTTAAAAACCTACAACCTTTTGAGATTATGAACACACAGTCATCTTTAGTAGTCTGTTGAGTTTGATTAAGCTTTATTCCTAGTATGGAACACTATTGGACATTTCCTTAGCAGAATCAAAAAACTAAAACATGCAAATAGCTTTGACGAACTTGGTTGGACTTTTGAATCTTTCCATGAATTTGTTTTAAAATAAGATTCTTTTCTTAAAGTGTCTTCTCACAGGTATGAAGCACCTAGTGATGCTATTGAGGTGATAAGTCCTGCCAGCTCACCTGCACCACCCCAGGAAAAACCACAGGCCTATCAGCCAGAGATGGTTAAGGCAAATCAAGCAGAAAGTATGTTTGTTTTTGCCACTTATGTGTTACGTATTTGCTAATTTAACATTTGCTTCTACCTGTCTGGGCCATGGTAAGAATAACTTGTTGCAGGGTAATCTACTTTAGAAACATTTAGAGTTGTACTAACAAAATGAACCTTTAAAAATATTGATTACTCTTTTGTTTATAGTTTATTGAAAACAGGTGCTGTGGGGCTAGGGCAGTGACTCTGTAGGTAAAGTAACTGTTGCACAGCATAAGGACCTGAATTTGGATACCTAGAACCCTCATGAAAAAACCAGGCATAGTACTGAGTTCTGTAACCCCCAGCCCTGGAGGAAGAGGTGCAGGGAGCATGAACGGTAGATCCCTACAGCTCATTAGTCTTGCTGAATCCATGAGCTTCATGTTCACCAAGGTATCTTGTCTCAACAATTAAAAATCAAAGTAGAGAGCAATAGAGAAAAGTCACTCGAGGTCAGCCTCTAGCCTGCATGTGCCCATACATACATAAACACAGGAAAATGGCTGGTAACTTTGCTCATTTCTATACTCAGAAGCATGAAAACTAGTAGAATAAATCAATGGGTGTGTGTGTGTGTGTGTGTGTGGGTGTGTGTGGGTGTGTGTGTGTGTGTGAAGATATAAGTTCACAAATTATGTATAGATGTGCATATCATATCTTTTTCTTACATTGTTTCTGAGTTACACTCAATATTTGATGCTAAGTCTGGGGCAGAGGTATTCTTGGGATAATGTATCTACCTGCTGTCCATTAGATGAGTCCACCCGACAGTATGAAGGACCACTGCATCATCACTATCGGTCCCAGCAGGAATCACCACCTCCACAGCAGCCATCACTGCCCCCATCTTCCCAGGCAGAGGGAATGGGGCAGGTGCCCAGGACCCATCGATTGATCACACTTGCTGACCACATCTGTGTAAGCCTGTTCCTACTTCTATTATTATTCTTTAATCATGCAGAGAGTAGATCTTTCTTTCTTTTAAAATAAGAAAATCATAGCAAAGGTATTCAGGTTAAACTGGTATGGGAGCACATATCCCAGGACCCAGTGTGAGGCAGGATGACTGCTGACTCTTAAGGCTGTTTTGTGATCAGAATGGAACTTGATCTTTTCTTTTCTTTAAAAAAAAAAAAAAAAAGGCAAAAAAGAAGCTGAGTTTAAGGCCGGGTGCAGTGTCACATACCTGTAATCCCAGCAGGGATAGGCGGATCTCTGTGAGTTCAAGGCAAGCCTGGTCTATAAAACAAGTCCGGGCCAACCAGAGCTACACAGAGAAACCCTGTCTCGAAAAGCAAACAAAACAAAAAAGAATTAGAAGCTGAGTTAACAGCAGTCTCTTGGGAGATCTTTAACAGCTTCCCCACTTCCTCCTCTTCTCATTCACAGCAAATTATCACACAAGATTTTGCTAGAAATCAAGTTTCCTCACAGCCTCCTACTTCTCCATTCCAAACTTCGCCATCTGCTTTGGCGTCAACACCTGTAAGAACTAAAACGTCAAGTCGCTACAGCCCAGAATCCCAGTCTCAGAGTGTTCTACATCCAAGACCAGGTTCTAGAGTCTCTCCAGAGAATCTTGTGGATAAGGCCCGGGGAAGGTATAGTTTGTCTTGTTTTTACCAAATATGTGCAAATTTTGTAGCAATAAGATACAAGTTAGAAGATTCACTTCTCCTATGATATATCACTTGACCTTTTTCTCTGGATAGTGGAAATGGGTATTTTTTCCTATGGGTATTATTTTCAGGATAGCCACTGTCTGGACACTTAGCACTGTGTATGTATGTGTATCAATGTATATTCAAAAATAGTTGGGTAGTATTTGCAGAGGCTTAAGGATCCTTTCAACAATTCTTTCTCAGGCTGGGTAGGTCGTACGTGCCTGTATCTCCAGCTACTCAGAAGGAAGGGGCAGGAAAATACGAAGTCTGGGTTGGGGCTAGTCTAGGCTAACTAAGGAGACACTGTCTCAAAAACTACAGTACCAATAACAGAACAACAGGCTGTGAGTGCAGTGCAGTTCCAGCACATTTGCCTCACATGGACAAGGCTTCTGGCTTGTTAATGTTCTGTCTAAATTTTTTCAAAACAGAAGCAGGGGTTTATTCCAAAGTAGTGTCTTAAACATCAGTTGATGAAAAATTATATTTAAATAGGAAAATAATTCATAAGAATGCCAGGACCAAGAATGACCATCAATAAAACAAAGATTCTAACAAATACTTTGAATATACATGGAGGATGGAAACCAATGCTGGGGTCCAAAGAGATTTGCTGGAGATGATTAATCTTCAAAATGAGCCAGGCAGTGTGTGACAGGCACTCAGGACAATGACAGCTAGATCACCTACCATGCCTCAAAGTAGAAAAGCACCAGGTGTGGCCAGTCCTACCTAGCAGTTGGAGACAGGCAGGAGAATTTCCATGAGCTGTAAGCCAGCCTGGTCTACATAGTGATTTCCAGGACAGCCAGGGCTATAATGGAAACTTTGCCACAAACAAAACAAAGTAGAAAACCTGACAGTGCAGCCAATGGCCAACTGTTTTCAGTTTTATTCTTACTTTCCCACCCCTACCCCCAAACCATACTGAACTATTTTGAAGCAAACATTAGGCATGATCATTATAAAGGCTTAATGATCTTTTTTTTTTTTTTAAGATTTATTTATTTATTTATTTATTTATTTATTTATTTATTTATTTAGTATACAGTGCTCTGCCTGCATGTTCACGTGCAGGCCAGCGGAGGGCATCAGATCACATTACAAATGGTTGTGAGCCAACCTGATGTTGCTGGGAATTGAACTCAGGACCCTTGGAAGAGTAGGTGGTGCTCTTAACCACTGAGCCATCTCTTCAGCCTGGCTTAATGATCTTAAAGCATGCTTATTCTCCTTTGTGTGTTTGTTTGCTTTAGGGGGGTGTCTTTTGAGAACAGGGTCTCTGTATATAGCTCTGAATGTTCTGGACTCACTTTGTAAACAAGGCTAGCCTCTTAACCAGAAGAAACACGTTTGCCTCTGCCTCCTGAGTGCTCGGATTAGAAGTGTGTACCACTGAACCAGGCTTACATTTTTCTCTTTTAGAAAAGAAAAGTGCAGTTAGTTATCAAGAGCAGAAGTCTGGCTGTAATCCTCCAGAGGCTGAAGCAGGAAGACATGTAGAACCCAGGAATTTCTTGAAGATTAGCCTGAAAAACAGTAACACACACACACCATAAAGAAAGAAACAATAAATGAGGCAGAAAACTAGTGTGTAACATGTGGAACAAGCGCCTGCACGTCTCCACGCATAGTCTACATCTGCGAGTCTGAGGAGGGTTCATTTCTCTCACTGCTCTTCGTAAAAGTGCCTGATTTTATCATTTAAAATGTTTACATAATCCATTTTACTATCACAGTTCTGGGGATGCAGCTGAGGTGGGGAAGCGGCCTCCCAGTGATGCACACCAGGGCAGTCCTGCAGCTTTAGCATACAGTGTGCTTCATGAGCCATATGGAAATGGCAGATAGCTGGGAGCAAAGGCAGGAAGATAGGCGTGCTTATTTTTACATTTTAAAAAACACATTTGTTGAAGTATAGTATGTAAAATTAAAATATGCGAACTAAAGGTTAAGCCAAAGAAGACAGGAAGATAAATCAGGCTTTTTCTTGTGCCTGGGTGTTGATGGATGCAAGATGAAGATGCAAGATTTCAGGTTCATAGATAAGCCTCTTAAGAACAGGGTAGGAATGATTGGGGAAGGAAATACCAAATACATTATACGTAGCTATAAGAGTAAATTGAGACGTTGTATCAGAGGTGTCCCCAAAGTACGACAGAAAAGTATTTTATTTTCTACCCCAGCAGGCCTGGAAAGTCTCCAGAGAGGAGTCACATCCCAGCAGAGCCCTATGAGCCCATCTCCCCACCCCAGGGCCCTGCTGTGCATGAGAAGCAGGACAGCATGCTGCTCCTGTCACAGAGGGGAATGGAGCCTGCCGAGCAGAGGTGAGGAGGGACACAGCTCTGTGCCCTGCTTCCTGTGACAGGCAGGCTGTACCTCTTCTTGCTTTGGTTGTTATGTAAGGATAATATGACAGACTCTGTGAAGAACACCTAGGAGTACTTTACCATGAGCTGATGCTACTAGCCAAAGCATCACATTTAAATGAGTTCATCACTACTCTGCCTTTCATTTGTCCTGTCTGACTGCTCTGTACCTCACTAGAGTAAGTAGACTAAAGCACACTGAGTGAAACAGTCACCAGCGTGGTATTTGCATTCCTTCAAGACCAGGTGTACAAAGCTTCATTTCCTGCTGTTTCACCCTTATGTTATATTATCTTTTGTCTGAGTTCCTTTTCTTCAAAATCACACAGTTTTCTTGGTATTAACACCCAAGAAGCAAATACATGCTTTGATGGTAGGGAGAGGAAAGTCTAAGTTTTAAAACAGGTCTAACTCTAGGCTGCCGATGAATTTCTGAGAACTTATTGTACATATTTGTAGCCACCATAATATATGAAATGAGGAAGAAAATCATATATTTATGTTTTCCCAAACTGACTTTATGTACAGGGACCATGTCTTCCTCTTTTTGTCTTTGTTTGCAGATAGTGTTCTTGTACTTTCATGATAACTGAACACATATGACTAGATGGGGTTATCAGGGATATCTTCTGTTACCATCTCTGGAAGCTTGTTAAACGTTGAGTATAGGAAGCTACCAGTGAAATACAAGATCCTTTGCATTAAGACTCAGTTCCTCTGTTGCTTGTCTTAAAATGATCATAATAGTCCACTATGGAGATGTTGCAGCTTCTTTGCTCAAGTCCAACTAATGCTTGGCTAGACATGAGCTTTTGCTGTTTTTCAGGTAGGTGTGTTGTGAATTAGTCACAACTAGTTTAAAGAGCTTATATAACCATAATTTGTGCTGTTAAGCAAAAAGAAAAAAGGCAACTAGACAAGCTGTTTCTAAGCTTTCCAATTATTACTTCGCCATTTTATTATTTAAGGACTTGTAGACCAGGCTGGCCTCAAACTCAAAGTGATCTGCCTGCCTCTGCCTCATGAGTGCTGTGATTAAAAGTGTGCGCCACCACACCCAGCTGGTCATCTTCATTTTAATCCTAGTTTTAATCCTAGTTTTTCAGAGCTAAAAAGACATTTGACTGTTTCCTAGCAAATTCATGGTCACATCATTTCACAGGGTTGTAACCAACACAGAAAGGGAGGCAATTGTTTTCCAAGTACTCTGTGCCTGTTATGAGGAATGTCTCCAGGGTTAGGAATGCACGATTATAACAGACTGGATTTTGTTTCTGATAGGAATGATTCTCGATCACCAGGAAGCATAAGCTACTTGCCTTCATTCTTCACCAAGCTTGAAAGCACATCACCCATGGTTAAGTCAAAGAAGCAGGAAATTTTTCGTAAGTTGAACTCCTCTGGTGGAGGTGACTCTGATATGGGTAAGTGGGATTTCTTTCATGAACCCCAAATAAAATATACATTAACAATGCTATATCCAACGTTGCCTTTTTAAAAATAATCCTTGAGTTTGAATGGTTTTATAGAGCATCTCGACTCAAAATCCCATTTTCTTCAGTTGTTCTTCACTATTGTTCTTAAGTATGATACTATCTCTTTTTGGGAAGCTTACTTTTTTGAGAATCTTCTAAGTAATACAAATTAATGATACGATCTGTCCTAAACCTATTATTCTCCTTAGCAACCTGAACAGCTAAGTTACATGACGCTGTCCTTAAGAACAAATGGCAAGGAGTTAGTGAGCTACTCTGAAACCACCTCTCCCTTATCTGTTTTGGGAATTACTAGAGCGACTTATACTTGCTTTGTCGTAGCTTGTCTAAACCTACCAGGACCTGACAAGCTCTCAAAGGTCTGTGCAGCCATGCGGTGTACAGATGCAACCATGATAAATTTGCCTGTCTTTTAAAAATTAGTAATTGTTGCAAAAGATTAAGTAACTATTATTGTGTACCACACTACATGTAATTATCTTCATTTTATAAATGAGAAAGAAAATTGATTTAGAGAGGTTTCATAACTGATAAAGCATACACAAATAGTAATAGGGCTGGAACTCAAACCCAGCACTCCAACTTGAATCTCTGCTCCCACTGTTCAGTTCTCCATGGCTATTGCTGGTGTCTTGATGAGCGTAAGGCAGACTCCTACTTTCCTCTGTGCTGATCGACATGTGTGCTCTCATCAGATTGCTGCCACACTGTTCTTTGCAGGTCCTCTGCTACCAGCTAGCCTTATTAATTTACCAGTGTCAGAGAATCTAGAGAGACTTGCCTCTGATGATATGTTTTGCTAGCCTCCTGACCCTGTCAAAAGAAACTGCTCGGCAGGTGTGTAATTATCCCTTTACTCATTGTTGGTACTCACTGAATGCTGGTGTCTGTTAATGGTAATGAGAAAAGGATGGGCACAGCATCAGTCATCGTGAACTTGCCTGTCTCTGGTATGTCTTTCTTCCTTTCTCTTCATTTTAGTACCGTAAATATAGATTCACTAAGGAAAAATGAACAATAACTCCCAAGATTTGAAGGGGTTTCGAGATAGGAATGCCCTGAATTCTCTATTAGTGGCACAAATTGTAGAATGCTGACCAGGACTGTCAGACTTACAGAATGACCTAGCCACCCATTCCATCATTAAAAAAATACTAACATTACTGGCCTTTGATCTCCAGTCTTAAGAAGTTTCATCTATTTATAGTTCTTCAAAAACTACCACCACCACCACCAGCAGCAGCAACAACAAATTGGTACTATTATAGTAGTCTCTTACCTCAGAGATGACTTTTTCAAGCACACAGACAAAAGGCTGAAGGATAGCAGGTTGTTAGGGATCATTTTACCCTGGTGTTGTCTTGCCTGACTAGTGGGGAGATAATTCTTTTTTTTAAGACGTGTTTACTTATTATGTTTATAGTGGCCTGCCTGCCTGTATAACTGCACGCCAGAAGAGGGCACCAGATCTCATTGTAGAGGGTTAGGAGTGTGGTTGCAGGGAATTGAACTCAGGACCTTTGGAAGTACAGACAGTGCCATCTCTCCATCCCTGGGGAGGAAATTCTTTAGTTCATAAAGCCTACTTTGATAGCTTTTCCCTTGGTATTCTCACACTATCCTCAGCAACTGCTTTGGTGATTCAGCAGACATCTACTAAACCAAGTCCTGTGTCTAACAAAACACCTAACAGAACATAAAGTGTGTTGGCATTTTAAGGCCAAAACTAACAAAACTGTGTTAAAGAGAGGGGCTTTTGTTTTTGTGTGTGTGCGTGCACATCTGTATGTGTATCACATGTGCAGTGCGCACTGGACCAGAAGAGACTGTTGTGCCCCCTGACACTGGAGTTAGAGCTGGCTGTAACTGTCATGGGGATGCTGGGGATCAAACCCAGGTGTTCTTCATCACTGAACCATCTCTCTAGCCTCAAGAACCTGAGATTTTTTCAGTGTAAGAACTCTGAAAATGCAAAAAAGAATTTATATTAAAGAACCAGTAGTTCTAGGGCATGAGCTAGCCCTCACCGGGAAATTAGAACTGAAAAACCAAAAGCCACCAAATCAACTACTTTACTCTTGCCTCAGACCCTGTCTTTTTGGGCCATTTCTACTCTCCTCAGCTCAGCCCGGCCCTTGTTTGTTTTTTTTTCCACAGCTCTCAGCACTTTATCCCCTACACCTTGTAATTTGGGGGCATTTAAAACTGAATTTCATATTGAAAACCCTTGAATTTGTGTTTGAAGTCCAGTTTTTTCTTTTGATTTTTTTCCTAGAGTGTATTACTGGGTCTTTAATGAAACTGAACATCCACTCCCCTCCCCACATGAAATTCCTACTGCTTTATAACTAGTTAGTGTCAATCCATTCCTTTCTTGACCCCCACTGTTAGGTCAGCTCTCAGGTGTTTTTCTTTCCCATCATTCATAAACCCCTGCCACATTTCCTTTAAGGAGGCCTCACACTGCATCATAATTATGTGATGGCTTATTAAGTATGTAAATTTTAAGGCCCCAAGAATGTAGAAAATGGGAGTTCCAGGACAGCCAGGGCTACATAGACCCTGTCTTTAGAAAATGGCATTTTTACTTAGCTACCAGGTCATTGTGGTCTACATATGAAAGCAGCACACCTAACTACGCTCTGGAAGGAAAGGCCACATTCTGAGTGTTTGGTTGTTACCATTGTTTGAACTATATGAAATTATATTCAACCGAATTTTGTTTGTTTTGTTTGTTTTTCGAGACAGGGTTTCTCTGTGTACCCTTGTTTGTCCTGGACTCACTTTGTAGACCAGGCTGGCCTCGAACTCACAGCGATCCACCTGCCTCTGCCTCCCGAGTGCTGGGATTAATGGCATGTGCCACCACACCCAGCTCATCTGAATTTTGTATGTATGTGCGGCTTTTTGAGAGGTGGTCTCTAATTCTGGCATAGAGATCCTTCTGCATCTGTCTCTCAGGTGCTGGGCTCACATGTGCTATCACACCCACTCTCACTGGGTCATTTTTTAATGCTTTTTACTCTAATGTGGTTCAGTCAATAATGGTTCACTAAATAGGTTCTACAAACTGTGTTATTTCAGACTGACTTTACCCACTGCATTGTCTTTTTGGATTGCCTGTATTTCCCGTTCTACAGTCCTGTCTGGGGTTTTCCCTCCTCCTCCCTCTTGTCAGTTTCAAATTGCTCTGATCAAGAATGTTAATTTCCAGGCAGGTCTGACCTTTATAAGTAGCTCTCATCCTTGGGCAGACATCTACCCTCCCATAGTGGTTAGGGCTCAGGAATCATTTGTTTAGGCATCTACTTGCAAAATTGTTTTGTCCTTTTCACATTCTCAGCAGCAAATAAGTGATAGAAACAACTTACGTCTCTAGGTCCCTTCCCCTTCTGGCACAAAATGTTTTATTTATCTATTTTTATTTAAGTTGCAGACTGAATTGTACAGTTACCAGGAATCTTTTTAACCTAGGGATGTCCCAAGTGCAGTGTCCACTTACCCTGGCAGCACGCCATACATACTGTCCTGAGATGGTTTTCAAAGTCTCTTGACTATTGGCATTTTTCAGGTTTCTGAAGTCCACACCTTTATCCCTAGGAAGCCTGGATTCCTGTGTTTCTACTTGGCCTGACATTTTTATTTCCTAATATCCTCTCTGCCCCAAGAAAGATATTTTCTTTTCATCTTTATATAATAAATGAAATGTATGTAGAAAATTAAAAGGCTAATTTTATTCTAAAATTTCTTGAGACTTTATCACTATTATCTCATTTCAATTAACCTCAAGATTTGTTTGAATTCAGCAGCTGCGCAGCCGGGAACTGAGATCTTCAATCTGCCAGCAGTTACTACATCAGGTAAGATCCTTAAATACTTGTTGAAAGTAAGCAAAACAAAGAAATGGGGATGACATTCAGTACAGCATTTCACTGCCAAGTTTCATCCCTGGGTTTGAGTGCTATTAATTCACTGGGCTGGAGAGACGATGTTTTCTTTCTGCTCGTTTCCCTGTGCCATGATCTGCCTCAGAAATAAGCGGCAGCACACTGCCTTGTCTCCCCAGGTGCAGTTAGCTCAAGAAGCCATTCTTTTGCTGATCCTGCCAGTAATCTTGGTCTAGAAGACATCATCAGAAAGGCTCTCATGGGAAGTTTCGATGATAAAGTTGAAGATCATGGTGTTGTCATGTCCCAGACTGTAGGAGTTGTGCCTGGCAGTGTCAGCACCTCGGTTGTGACTAGCAGTGAGACACGAAGAGATGACGGGGACCCATCACCTCATTCAGGTAAGGTTTTTATTTTAGTGTGCTGCTACTTTAAGTTCTGATGGATCGTTAAGAGAACTTGTGCTAGAAAAGGACATTGGATTCACTTGACCTGAAGGAGGTTGTGAACCACCACACATGGACACTGGGCAAGAGCAACAAGTGTTCTTACTAACTAGTGCACCATCGCTCCAGCCCTGCTATTGTTTTTGTTTGTTTTACTACATCATCTACTCTCCTAATAAAAATGGCCGAACCTCAATGTAGCTGCAAACCACGGAGACCACCACACAAAGGGAGCAAACCCCATAATGGCAAAGGAGTGGGCCAGCAATGCTGCTCACCTGGCACCTGTACTCCTACCTCAGACTTTTTTTTTAAAGATTTGTTTAAACTTAGAATCCTTGAAATTCCCAGAACCCAGCCATATGTATCTCAGTGCTTTGGCCTTTGCGGCGAAGTAAAAAGAACCAGTGAGACTTGCAGAGTGTCTGCTGAGGCCCTGAAGTAGAAGGCCTGTCTGCTGCAGCCTGTCCTCTACTTTTAAATGGGGGTGAGGGGGGGCAGCTTTGTTACTAACATTATCTACACTCAGTCCTGTTTCCTTTGTCGCCACACTCTTAAGTTTATAGGATCCCACCTCCTCCTTAAAAAGACCCTGAGTTGGGTCCAGGACCTGGATTCTTCACACACTCACTTATTTTTATTTATTTATTTTAAGCATTATATAATCAGCATTTTGGTAGGCTTTGTATTTGTCACTGAGAACTCATTATCAGAATTAACTGTTTAACTTGAATTTCACTTTTAGGAGTATGTAAACCAAAGCTGATCAACAAAACAAACAGCAGGAAGTCTAAATCTCCTATTCCAGGGCAAAGCTATTTAGGAGCTGAAAGGCCTTCCTCTGTCTCCTCTGTCCATTCAGAAGGTGATTACCACAGGCAGACGCCAGGATGGGCCTGGGAAGACAGGCCCTCTTCAACAGGTGGGGAGCACTGAGGAGCCTCATGTAACCAATAAGAATGAGACTGAATTTGTGTCCGTGCTTTTATACTTCCTGTTTGTGAATTCGACTGGACAGTTTGGGCAGTAACTATAGTTTTCTGTATCATTGCTTGGGTCTGCTTTTCACAAGAGGCTTTCTATTTATGTGATCCATGCATCCCTGTCTGTACTATGCTGCTTGGTAACCAGTATTTGCAAATAAGTTCAGTTCCAGCTCTTCCATGAACTGTACCTAGTAAGCTGTACTTAGTAAAAGCTAACTTACTAAGAAATCAAAATCATAACTGAAAGGTAATGTTTTAACAAGGCGGTGGGTAAACTTTTAAAAGTATAACTGTAGGAAGCCAGTGAAATGTTGAAATGGCTTAAGTGTAAAGACTGCAGGCTACCCATGTCACAGCATGAGCATGTCCACAGATATCATACACAATACAATCAGACAGTAACTTTTTAAGAAACTACCCCATCCTTCAAGGAATTTAAGACTTTCAGAGAGCTGTATGCTTTTATTTCCTTACTCCCACCCTCAACTCTGGAATGAGTTCTGTCCCTGTATGTCTAACGATTTCATAAATATACCTGTACACTTCAAGGCTTTGTCTGCCTTTTAATCCTGTAATTCCATGTGTAAAAGGATTGTGTACTAGCAAAATATGCACGTAGGTTAGCATACAACATGAAGAACTGCACTGCACCTCCACACACAGATGTGTCCGCACCCTTCCACCCTGGCTGCTTCCCTTCGCCATGCACGTAGGTTAGCATACAACATGAAGAACTGCACTGCACCTCCACACACAGATGTGTCCGTACCCTTCCACCCTGGCTGCTTCCCTTCGCCCGGTTGTTTTCTAACCTTGTGGCTCCATTACTTGATTTTAGGGAAGGAAGGACTTGATAAAATGTATGTTTTATGATTTTGGTTTGAGCTGATAGAAGGTACTGTGGGGACAGGATAATTAATGTAGAAGTCACAGAGGGAAGTGATACTTACTCTTAATGTGTCCCATTTAAATGAGACTGTGTAGCGGCCATAGAACATGGCTCAAGTGTTTGAATATTTGCTACATTTCGAGAGCCATATTTCTGATTTCTTTTGTTTTTGTTGTTGTTGTTTTGAGACAGTGTAGCCCTGGCTATCTTTGAACTCACAGAGATCCACCTGCCTCTACCTCCCTGAGTGCTGCGATTAAAGGCATGCACCACCAACTACCCAGTTTGAATTTCTGATATCTATTGGAAAGTTGCTGGCATGACTAGGCTCCTCCAATTACTGCTTAATATTCAGTAGTTCTCTACTTGAGAATTCTCCATGGAGACACATAATATGATTTCACAGATGTGGCTAATTGTGTTATGTATCCTTTTTAGAGTTACACTGATTACTGGCCTTCCCGTGCCATTCTGTTTTCAAGGCATCACAAGATCATTTTAGTAGAACACTCTTGCCCTGCTCCATCTGTAAAGACTGCATTGGATGCTAACAACACTGAAAACTTCATTTTCCTTTTGTCAGGTTCTACTCAGTTTCCTTACAATCCTCTGACCATACGGATGCTCAGCAGTACACCACCAACACCGATCGCATGTGCCCCATCTGCCATCAACCAAGCAGCTCCCCATCAACAGAACCGCATTTGGGAGCGGGAACCGGCTCCGCTCCTCTCAGCGCAGTATGAGACACTGTCTGATAGTGACGACTGAACTGTGCACAGGAGAGAGCTCTGGCCTTGGTTTTAATTACAGATAAACACAATTCTGCCCTCTTACAATTTGTGCCCAGAGACTTCTCAGGAGAGCCAGGGCTACAGATGAAGAAGAAATGATGGAAATTCATTTGGAAAACCAAATGAGAAAAAAACAAAAACAGAAAAAAACAACCTGCCTCTAATACAGGCAATTCAATGGATTATAACCATGGAGGGTTGAAGTGTAGAGTTTTTTTAAAAGTGGACAGTTCCTGTTCTTACATCTGTTTGTAAAGAAAACCATGATGTCTTTAAATCACTCTTCTGTAAATAGATGACCTTTTTGCAGTGTATCCCCTTGCTGTAGTATCTGGTGTACTTAAATTTAAATCAGCGCATCAACATTGGGGGCGATTTTTTTAATTCTTTGTGTATCTTTTTAACCCCAGCCTTCTAAACAACCTCACACAGCCCAGTTACACAGTGCTGGCTGTCATGGGCATTGTACTTTTGTTTCCTCTAAATTCAGCTTTCCCAGTGATGTTTAAATCTTGTGGAAATGTTTATATGTTTTTAACACATACCCTGTCATAAAGCCTGTATGAGGTCAAAGGGCAGGAACAACAGAACTGTTATATTGTGAGTTTCCAATGCGGGCTTTACTTTCTTCATTAGTAGCACTGAAAAAAAATTAATGCATGGGTATGTTATAGTTCAGTTTTAAAGTTTAAAGGCTTATTTGAGGCATACCTCAATGTTTATGCACACTGGTAATTTAACCATGCCCCTAAGTATTCTAATGCATTTGATGCAGCCCAACAAAGCTTCTGTTCTGAAATAAATTTGACTCTCCCGTCCATAGCTATAGTACATCATTTGTGACTCACGAGTCTTCGTGTCTCAGGTTTCATTCAAATATATTTGCTTTTCTTTAGTCTGATACATAATTGGAGTTAAAATGATAACAATCTGTATAGACTCTCCTCTACACCAGCGCCCACTCTGTTTCTAGGGAACACAAGTAAAGTGTTTTCATTTCACAGATTCTCAAGATGCAAGTAATTTAAAGACTGAACTTTAAACTAATGATGGTACTGGAGGATCACTTCTATTCATTAAGAACTGCTTGCTGTGTTTTCAGATTTGTTTTCATACAGCTCTATCATGGTGTTTGGGTTTCCTTCCACTGTATATAGATACTTAGTGGTTTGAGGATAATGCCACTAAGAACTAGAAAAGTAAAAGAGACTTTTCAGGAGACTTGAACCTCCAGAACTCAAGTCCCTAAAAGCACTGCCGGAGCACCCCTCCGCATCTGTCCCATTGGTTTCTAATTTTTTATAGATGAAGATGCAGGCTCAGTATTTGCCTATATAACTCGACAAGTAAACAAAGACAGATGTTTGAGATCTTAAACTTTAGCCATGCATGGTAGCACACACCTTTAATCCCAGCACTGGGGAGGCAGAGGCAGGCAAATCAATAAGAGTGCAACTAGCCTGGATTACAAGATGAGTTCTGGGCCAGCTAAGGCTACACCATGAAGCAAGATTCTTACCACTTGTTAAGTCATAAGCATAATGAAAACTAAATGTTCTGATTAAGTTTACCACTGAAAATGTGTGCTGCCCCGCCCACCAAAGTTAAAGTAATAGTCTAGAACTTAGTAAGTCGTTTTGTCTACTTGCCCAAAAATGATCCTGATGATTGACCCCAGGGTCTGCCTTACTACTCTGTTCTGGGTTGGGTTCATCTAAGGATAGGTCAGCCTAGCTTATTAGCCTACTCTTCTTGTCGCTCCACCTGAAGACTGCTTGCTCCGTGCTCACAATACAACATTAAGTCCAGCATCAACCCTCATAAAGTTTACTTGGAAAGGTGGAGGATGCCTTACGGTAGTAATACTACGGACAGAAGCCAGCACTGAGACTGAAGTCAGCTGCAAAGCAAGGTGTAGCTTGGGGGGAGGGGCGCGACACTATCTGTAACACATGCATATATACAACTAAATCAAGGTCTTCCAGCAGATGTAATATTCTGACAGTTTTCCAGTCTATCTAGTGAGAAATTTTATACTACACTTTAAATTTTCATATGCTGTGATTCTGTCTTATATACACTTATGCCCTGAAAACTCCAGTACCATGGTGTAGTTGAAAACTTCAATATAAAATTAAATGTAAATTGTTTAAAGTTGTAATCAGTAAAAGGAGATCAGTCCCTTTGTCTCACTGCCTTTTTTATAACAGTACAAATGAATGCTCCTGGGAATACACACATCAGACTATCTGAAAAGCCCAGTCTCCATAGTCACAGGACCGTGAGCTGAATCACTATGGAGAATTAAGTCCTAAAGCCCTAGCTGGGCATGGTGGCACACACCTTTAATCCCAGCACTTGGGAAGCAGAGGCAGGTGGATCGCTACGAGTCCAAGGCAAGACAGAGAAACGCTGTCTCAAAAACCAGACAAAATCTGCCAGGCAGTGGTGACGCACACCTTTTAATCCCAGCACTCAGGAGGCAGAGGCAGGCGGATCTCTGAGTTCATGGCCAGCCTGGTCTACAAAGCAAGTCCAGGACAGCCAAACAGAAAAACCCTGTCTCAAAAAACCAAAACAACAACAAATGCTAAAACCTAACTTTGGTAACTCAGGAATTATAAAACATTAAAAAGATTCTCAAAGCAAAAGGTGGCTGTAATCTCATTTGGGTTACTCTTGGCCAATGGGATCACCTGAGCTAGGTTAGCTAGAGAGCAAACGGGAGATGAGCTGGCTCGAAGGTGGTGGGAACTCTCCCTGCGTAACACAAACTTTTGGTTTAACTCTGAGGATTTGGACCTTAGGCTTTCCTTTAACTCAGCCAGTTATTTTTCTACGAGTCAAAGATTATTAGAATACATACAGGATTGTGTAGTCTCTAGTTTATTATGAAGTACAAACACATGAACCAGAGTCATCCTCCTCACACCACCCACCTCCATGCCAACACCACTAGTGTCCTTCGTGGCACCCAGAAAATATCTCTTTCTTTTAGACAAACAGCCATTTGCCAGAATGCACAGGTGAGAGTATCCATCTGTGTATCTTGTATTTATATACTCTGAGGCAGTCCATGATAAAAGTCATCAAACAAAGAATCTAACTGATCTCACATTTTACAGCCATGAATAGAGAGACTACAAAGTAAAAAGACAAAGCTAAGGAGGATCCACATCACCAAGGTGACTCTGGTTATACAGACAGACCAGAACTCAGCGCTGATAAGGGCTTCACTCCTCTGCCACCACCATTTTAGTAACACATGAGCAGGTATGCAGTCCAGGTGTCTGATTTCCTCTTGAGAGTGAATGCTACTTAATGGTGGCCAACTAGAATTATCTTACAATGCTTCAGTAAAATGGTCTCTAAGAACTCACCAAAATCCTCCTGTGCCATGAGATAAGTGACTTGTTGGGCAGAAGTAGACAGAGATGAGAAAGCATGAACCACAATCTTAGGGAAGGTGTAATGACCACACCGCAGGGAACTTAACCACTTGTAGTCTGTCTAGTTTTCTCAGACTGGCATGGACTGCACCTTACATGTTGCACTGAAAAGCATCATTATGTGGCGAACGCTACTTCACCTTTAAAAACAAAAGTAGGGCCAGGCACTTGCGGGGCTGAGGAAGGAGGACTCCAATTGGAGGCCAACCTCAAGTATCAGCAATTTCTGGGCCAGCCTATACATGGGGACACCCCATCTCCAAGTAAAACAAATGTAGAAACAAAAGTGGCAGTGTGTACAACTTGTCCTTCCCGAGGCTGAGTTGAAGAAAGCTAAATTTCAACAATGATTTATACCATTGTTTGGGATCCAGACAATGAAGGAACAGTCACTCCTTTGGGTTACCACGGGTTGCCCCTCTCTACAACAAAATGAACTTATATAGCTTAACAAAATTAAGTCAGAAGTCTACTTTTTCTTGACAGCTCAGCCAGTTCTTCCCTGATGTGCTGAACAGAGCCCTCATCTCTTTTCAGCTCTGCTTGCTTCAGTGCTTCCTGGTAGATCTCCTTTGCTTGTGTGTATCGTTCTAAAATAACCCAAAGAAAGGGGAAAAGAAAATATGTGTTTTCAAAGTGACTAAAGAGGAACCACTAGTAAGGATTCATGTCTGAATACTGGGTGCTTCACAGCTCGCCATCTAGTGCTGTCTGGTTTTGTGCGTACATTATACGTGGTTGAGAGAAGCTGAACTTGGAGTAGGTGTCAACTCTAAGGTACTCAGTGCTGCGGCTCTCCCTTGGCCAAAGACGTCCCAATGGTGATGCATGCAATAGAGACCTATGATCCCAGGTTTATGAAAACTTGAGATGAAGGGAACAGGAGGGAACTACTAATGCACTGCTGCGCTGTGGCTTCAGAACACTGAGGCATTACGATCTGTAAAGCACTTCAGAGACAAGGGCCTACCACTGCGAAACATTCTCTACCTTCACACGGTCATGCAAAAGGACAGAAGTTGTGTCAATTACGCAAAATAGCACTTTAACACACATGCATTTTCTGCTCTTACTTACTTAGCCTGCCTTTCAACTCAGGGCGTGGCTTTCACCCTTCCTAACGCTGCAGCCCTCTAATATAGCTCCACATGTCACTGCTACGTCATAACTAAATTTGCTACTGTTATAAATTGTAAATTTCTGATGATCTCAGGTGACCCTGTGAAAGGGTCATTTGATCCCAACCCCCAAGTTGAGAACCATTGACTTAGGAGTTTCCTCATTGTCGTTTGCTCTCCCCAAAACCATTTCACTTCAAAGCCCAGTATTGATAACCTCAGAATGCAGCCTGTTTCCACTGCAACCTACCTCTGTGCATCAAGATGGCAGCCAGGTTGCTGAGCACCATGTGCAGCTCAGGGTGATTTATCTCTCTTGCCAGATCTGTTGCCCTCTGCATATAAATGTAGGCATCATCAAAGTGGCCCTGTGCATCCAGAGTAGTAGCCAAGTCACTCATCAGCACAATGGTCTAGAAAAAAGAAAAATAGCGTTTCCTTTACAAACATGCCTATACAGAGCAGCAACCTGAAGTTGTTACACTGCACACACACAGTGTAGACGTTTACAAAACCAGAGGGACAAACTGTAGGCATCTGTTGATCACACTGCACTGCAGACGGTGTCAGTTGTACAAGGTTGTAAGTGATCATGAAGGCTCAGAATGAACAGGGTATCCTGCTCTACACAGTTATGGAGTGAGCAGCCAGCACCACAGAGCACCTCACTGCATTGCTGCAGCACCCCTAGCGTGATCCTGAGCCTCCCAGGAAGACACAGATCGCCTGGACTACGGGGGTTCTCCTTACGACTTTAGAACTGAGGAAGGGAGCTGGTTCTCCGGATTCCAGGCTTCCTCCTTACTATTCCCCAGTGGCATGCCATTCAGGCTCTCTGCATCGAGTCTAAATATTCCACATTCAGTCTAACTTTACTTGGTGGACTACAGGCATCAGACAGAGCAATCCACTCCTACCTCTGATAATGTATTTTACCAAAAGAAGCAGAGACGATCTCGAGTCTGTCAACGTTTTTGTTTTTGTTTGGCTTTTCAAGACATGGTTTCTCTGTGTCTTGGCTGTTCTGGAACTCGCTCTTAGACCAGGCTGGCCTCAAATTCTGCCTGCCTCTGCCTCCTGGGTGCTGGGATTAAATGCGTATGCTGTCACCAACACCTGGTTCTATTCTGTGTTTAGTATTCTAGCAAGGCTTTGTTTTGCCTGCTTTGAAAAAGTATATAAAATTCTGTAACAGTGGTTTTAAAAGTTGTTTTTAAGAGCTATGGCCATAGCTCAGTGGTAGAGCCCTTGCCTTGAATTTATGAAGGCCCAGGTTTAATCTCTAGTCCTGCCAAAAGGGGTAGGGGGAGGACTTTTAAAAGTCTCTACTTCCTCACCTCCCACTGTTAGATGGGAGGCAAAGATACTCACACATTAACTAAACATTTACTG
Source organism: Acomys percivali (assembly GCA_907169655.1). Taxonomy (NCBI): domain Eukaryota; kingdom Metazoa; phylum Chordata; class Mammalia; order Rodentia; family Muridae; genus Acomys; species Acomys percivali. Next base: position 91,663,321 of record OU015755.1, on the reverse strand, counting down.
ACTGGTATGAAAAAGTCTCTTGGGTGCAGCGTTACCATGTTTGCTTCTAAGTAGTGTGGGGAATTCGGTTCAGTGGTAGAGCACTTCCCAGTGCAAAGTCCCTGGGTCTAGTCCCTACCTTGGGGGGGGGGGGGCGGCATGCATGACTCCTCTCACTTAAGAGTCTGCCGGCCGCTGTGAAACATGAGGCTGCGTGTTCTGAAACCCTGAAAGCACAACACTGGGTTAGGCCTGTCTGGTACAAAGATCACTGTGTAAACCATGGCCCGGATAAAAGGGTCTATACAGAGCCAGTGACTGATCAGCACTCTCTCAAACCCTTCTTTTTTTAAAAAAATGATATGGAGAAGTTTATTTGTAGAAGCATGGGCAAGTGGGAAAGGCGGGGGTGTACCCGAAGTAGGGGGGGGGACAGATAGACAAAACAAGAAAGAGGAAGAGAGAGAGCAATCTCAAGTCCTCCTTAAAGCAAGTTGGGAATAGTGACAGCCGGTGGAAAGGCGTAGGGGGACTCCACACACCTGGACACGACATGCACAGTGCAGGCCAGCTAGCCAGCCACACCCATAACTACGATCAGACACTGAATCTAGAGCCTCAGCGATGCCATGCAAGAGCTCTCCCACTGAACGATACCCCAGCCCCCAGCCCCTTCTCTTTCCCTCCCTCTGACACAGGATCTCACTAACTCTGCCAGGCAGCCTTGACCTTATGACCTTAAATGACCCTTCTGCAGAGTGCCTGTACCATCAGGCCTGCCTTACACACACTATTTCTCAGAACTGTTTTCATCTTTTACCTGTGGGTGTCTTTCTCCTTGTATTTCTTGACAAATCTGCAGGGCTTTTTCATACATCCTTTGTGCCTGTGATAGCTGCTTGGAGAATAGCAGGTAGCGTGCACAGGAGTCTAAGCACATGCCAAGGAGGAGGTAGGTATTGGCTTTTTCTTCCACTAAGAGAAAGAAAAGCATCGTCAGGATGTAACAGTTATATACAAAGGTGAAAAAAGAAGCCAATCTACTTCATCACTGTGGCTACCAATTCCAAAATGCTTCAGCTTAGACAAACATTTTTTTAAAGATTTATTTATTTATTTATTTATTTATTTATTTTACATGAGTGCTCTATCTGAATGTACACTTGCATGCCAGAAGAGGGCATCAGATCCCAGTATAGATAGTTGTGAACCACCATTTGGTTGCTGGGAATCAGGAATCTTTGCAAGAACAGACAGAGCTCTCAACCTGGCTGAGCCATCTCTCAGCTCCTTAAATAAACTCTTAACTAACTATACAAGACAGTTTGGGTGAGTTGACAACCAATTAAATGACAAAAATGACAATTAGGCTGCCTAAAATCATGGAAAACCCAATCCCACCTCTATTTTGAGTAGAAGAGTCCACAGGTCAATTTCAATATTAAATATTTTAAGTAGGAAACTAGTACTCAGGAAAGTTGACTAAGATAAACACAAAGTAGATTGAGTTAAGAACAAAAAGTCTAGGACCAATAAAAATTACTTTAGGGTATAAGAAAAAAAATGCAGTAAGGGAACCAAGAATAATGTAATGGAAAGTCTCAAGCCTAATTTAAAGGACATAATCCAATTTTCAAAGAATAAGTGCTGGGATGATGTGGCACTGACAGCTGACTACAGACTTCACACACCCGATGCCACAGTTAGGAGGAGCAGAAGCCGACAGATCTAGAAAACTCCACCCAGTACCAGCTTGTACAAGACCTCAAGATGTGACCCAGATAATGCTGTGGTCAGTGACAGCAATTCAAAGTTCGGAAAGAGCTATAAACAGGTTACTTGGGGGTTTTGTTTTGTTTTCTATAACCTAGGCTGGCCTCAAACTTCTATGACTCCCCCTGCCTCCGGCTCTGAGAATAAGGAAAGCAGGCATGAGTAACCCAACTTTAGGTAAGTAAATTATCACACACACCCCGGAAGGTGTCCAATTAAACTTAGTAACAGAGCTACCATTCCTTCTCCATCTTCTAAGGTTTTCAGGAAATGTATAAATATCATACAAAATTTTAAAAATACTATTTATTACTAAGTTACAGTATGACTAATTACTGAAGAGATAGTTCAAATAAAATAATGTAGCTGTGGTGGGTGAGCACAGTGGTGTGAACAGTATCAGGTGATGGAAGTGAATAGAAGTTTAAAAAGCAGAAATCTAAAACAATTTGCTTCTGCTTAATCATAAAAGGTCAATAACAATTTTGAGGGTAAAGCTGGGCTCATCTCTTCCAAGAGGCCATGGGTTTGACCCCAGCACAGCACTGTGAAGGTTTTGTAGCACACACCTATAATTCCAGCATTTGGAAGTGGACATGAGAGAATCAGGAGACACAGGTCAGCATGCGAAGACCCATGAAGCCTTGTCTCATAAACCAAGGAGGGCATGGTTTGGATGGACGGCCCAGTAGCTACGAGTGTATGCTGGACAGGCATGAAGACTGTAGAGTTCAGATATCAGAATCCATGTGAAAAAATGTGGGAATAGCCATGTGCGCACTCCCTCCTGCCCCACTTTTGCTTGAGATAGGCCTGCAGCTTGCAATCCTCCAGCACTTAGCCTCCTGGATGCTCCTACCATGCCCAGCTTAGCTGTCTTAAATGCTTCTGTATTTTATAAATGGTTTTTAAAAAATCATACAAATAAAATGTGTTCATCAATATAATTGAAAAGACTAGACAGATCTGAGTCTAATACCAAACAAGCAGACAAGTCACCACAAGAGTAGAAGGACGGGGCCAGAGAGATGGCTCAGCGGTTAAGAACACTGATTGCTCTTCCAAAGGACCAGGGTTCAATTCCCATATGGCAGCTCACAACTGTCTGTAACTCCAAGATCTGACACCCTCACACAGACATACATACAGGCAAAACACCAATGCATATAAAATAAAATTAATTAATTAAATAAAATAAAGAGTCGAAGGACAAAGTAACAGGCGATTCCAGGAGAAAGTTACTGCTCTCACATGTAAAGGGGGAGGCACAAAGTAAAATTAATGAGGTAAAACTCTAGCAGTATTTTCTAAAAACTATTTTTAACATACATTTTGAATTCATCACACATTCTGACCACAAAAACGTTTGGTTCCCAGATGGGCAGCTCACTCCAGCTCCAAGTGATCCAACACTCTCTTCTGGGATCTGACAGGACTATACTCACAGGCACATACCTATACACAGACGTGTGTGTGTTTTTAATATATGTACATACATACACATAGTTAAAAAACAAAAAAGAGGGTTCAGTGGTTAAGAGCACCTGCTGCTCTTACAGAGGACCAAGATTTTGCTCCCAGTACCCACATGGCAGCTCAGAACCAGCCATAAATTTGGTCCCCGGGGATGTGATGGCACCTTCTGGCCACTCCAGATACCAGGCACACAAAACAATACACTTACATGCAGGCAAAACAGTCACAGATAAAATAAAAAAATCTTTTTTAAAAAAATGAATATTAAAAAAAACTAATAAAATAATTTTCTAAAATGTGACTGAGGAACAAGTGAAAAGGAACTCTAGCTGGGTTTGGTAACACACACCTTTAACCCAGCACTCATGAGGCAGAGATCAAGGCCAGCCCGGTCTACACAGTGAATTGCAGGACAGCCTGAGCTACACAGAAAAAAACATTGTCTCAAAAAGGAAAAGCCAGGCACAGTGGCGCAGTCCTGTAATCCTAGCATTCAGGGAAGCAGAAGCAGGCAGATCTCTGTGAGTTCATGGCTAGCCTGGTGTACAAAGTGAGTCCAAGACAGCTAAGATTCCACAGCGAAACTCTGTCTCAACCCCCTCTTCCCCCTCAAAAAAAGAAAAGAAAAAAAAAGAAGAAAGAAAATGTACCATAAAAGATCTTCCAGCAAATAATGAAAACGCTTCTCTGCTTGCTGTCAAGAGAAAATTTCACACAGGGTACAAAAAATGGACTCTAAATTTTTTTTATTGTCTCTATTTCTGAGGGGCAAGTGCTTCTAATGGAGCTCAAGTGTGTGCATTACAGAAACTTATGGGGGTCACCTTTCTCCATTTGCCATGTGGGCTCCAGGGACTAACCAAGTCTTCAAGCTCGCTGGCAACTATCTTTACCTGCTGAGTTATTTTACTGGCTGAGTTATTTTCCAAGAAAATAAAATTAATTACTTTCATTTTATTTATGTGTGTGGGAGGTTTGGCTGCATGTATACATCTGTGCATCACATATATGCCTGGTGGCCTCCAAAGGCCAGAAAAGAGCATCAGGTCCCCTGAAGCTGAGGTTATAAACAGTTCTGAGCTACCACACGGTTGCTGGGGTTGCTGGGAAAGGAACCCAGGTCCTCTGGAAGGACAGGCAGTGCTCTAAACCACTGAGCCACCTATACAGCCCCACATGATTCTTTGTAATATAAGAACTGCTAAAGTTAAAAAAAGAACCAGATAGCTTAATTAAAAACTAAGTAAGAAATTTTGTGTAACAGCTATCCTGGATTCCCAGGCTGGCCTTGAACTTACAGACATCCGTCTGTCTCTGCCTTCTGAGTGATGGGATAAAGGCGTGCACCAACACTCCCAGCCTCCATATATCATTTCTAATCACAGAAAAACACGCCACTTAAAACCAGTATATGTCACAGATTTGCTATAGAAGCCTATACTCAAAAAATCTAAGCAAAGGGAATTCACAACAGACAGAGGAGGACCAAGCAGTACAGGCTGCAAGTCCAGGGACAGCTCAGGGCATTTACTACATTCGCACAGAAAAGCTGGTCACAGGAACCTGAGTAGAGATACAGCAACAATATCCATCTATGGAGGGAAGTACAGAAGCTCCATTAGTAAAAGCTTATCTCTAAGAAAATGTGAGCACAGCAGCCCACCCCACCCCCAGCACTAGAGACACAGGGACGTCTACAGCACTAAGGGTGTCTGGCTCCCTGGACACTCTGGAATTTCTGCTATCCCGAAACTTTCCTTATTCAACTGGTACCATATTCAGCACTTCCTGCAACACAGTGGTGGAGGTAGAATCTAATTCAAGGTATTTACTTCCAAGAATACGCCTGATAATTGGGCATCTTTCTGCAGGGTATAGCTGAGCTCCCAAGGGCCACAAGTTGGGAATTAGCTAAAACTGCAAAGGGAAAGCAATGTGAGCCCACTTTCTATTGCCTTTGTAAATGGTTTGAGTGCCTAGGAATCCAGAAATTAAAGCCTTTAACTGGTGAAAACTGGAGAGCCATATCTGCAATCTTCACGTCATATGCAGCAGAGCCCACATATACAATCTAAGGATCTATCTACAGAGCGCTGTCACCTGCAGGCATCACCAACAGTGGAGAACATTCACTGTCTGTCCTCTGCTGCACAGTCAGCTCCCTGAGATCAATGCCAAGCAGAGTGGCTGGCTCTCATTTCTTCAATGAGTAAACAAATGAAAAAAAAGAATAAAAACAAGAGTACTAAAGAAAATATAGAAGGAGATATAATAAAGTTTATCAATTGTAATTATAGATTTAAAAACATTAATATCACTCTAAAATGCAGCAAGGAAAGTCATTATAAATCAGTAAGAAAATGACAAATAAGATAGCCCTGGGTGACCTGTCTGTGTAGGGTTGGGATAGTAGGTTCCCTATCTCATGTGTATCGAAAAGCAAACACTAACCTTCACGGAGCAAAAGAATACGGAGATAAGGCTAGGGGACAAACAGGCTGGCCAGCTGCTATGCAGGACCGTCAAGGAAGCCGCATATGGGCATCATACATCAGATACCCTACATATCAGATTTTTACATTGCAATTCACAACAGTAGCAAAATTACAGTTATGAAGTAGCAATGAAAATAATTTTATGCTTGGGGGTCACCACAGCATTAACAACTGTACTAAAGGTCACAGCATTAGGAAGGTTGAGAACCACTGACTTGTAAGCAAAGGCATTCAAGTGTAGCTTGGTGTAGACCATGTGCTTGGCAATATGATCCCAGTGGCACTAAAAAATAATAGTATGTACAATGAAAATCTCTAAAAATGATATGAAAACATAATGAACAAGCAAGTGAGGAAAAAATACAAATAGATAATTCTCTGAACAGGAAATCCCATCAGCCAGTAAATATACACAAAACTATGATATAGTCCATTAATAAGCAGAAACACACCTGAAGTTATAATGAAATCTCTTATCATATCTTCCAGATATTAAAAAATCTCAAATCAAGAGTAACAGGGGAGGGACTGGAGAGATGTCTCAGTGGTTAAGAGCACTATCTGCTCTTCCAGAGGTCCTGAGTTCAATTCCCAGCGACCAAATGGTGACTCACAACCATCTATAACAAGATCTGATGCCCTCTTCTGGAATGCAGGTGTATATACAGATAGAGCACTCATACATAAAATAAATAAATCCTTTTTAAAAATATGAACAATTAAAAAAAAAAAAAGAGTAGCAGGGGCAGAGATTTGGCACTGGTTAAACTACTCTGGCATACAATTTAGTAATATTTAGTACACTACCCCAGAAGAAAAGTGAACTTCTCCCAGGGAGGAGCTTGTATGCAGGCAGGCAGTTCTAAGAATGTCCAATAAGAAGTGGTTTGCGTAGTGAAAGACACGTACAACCACATGCTACAGATGCAGGAAGAGCCGCCCTAGCCTGCACTCCCCAGTAAAAAGTAGCCTCATCCCTGGCTTCATCCATAGTCATGTGACAACCCAAAGAAATCACCTGCCTAGACAGATACAACTTATCCGACATGCAGTTCAGCAAGCCAACAGGCCCTGCAAGCTAAGAACACAGCTTTCTTCCCATTTCAGCATAGTTAAGTCTCCACAGTAAAATGCTTCATAGTAAAAGCAGATTACAGGAAGTAACTGTACAATATATCATTTGCATAAAGTTTAAAAACACATTAGCCATTCTATGTATTGCTTATTGATATATGCATAACAAATAGGTAAATGACTAAATGCAGGACAGTAATTAGACCTGAGCAGGCTTAATAACAAAACAAACAAACACCTAGAGCAACTAGGTAAAAAATTAAGTTTGACAAGGTAGGAGAAAGGTAACAAAAATTGTTTTACTTCTCAGGGAAATCTCTTCCTTTAACAAAACAAAACTGAAGAAAAGCAGAGACCTGCCTCCAAATCCACAATGTCAAACACAAACTGGAAAATTCTCCAACATGCTCTCCAAATTTCTCAAAAAAGAAAAGAAAGAAATTAAGCCACAGCTTTGACACAAGACACTGAAAATATACTCAGCAAAGTCTGAGTAAGATATAGACACACTACAATATGTGGGAAATAACTAGAGAAAACCTGTTTTTCTGGTGAAGGGATAATTTGCAATAAAGAGAACTGAAACTCTGAGGTGATTATCAGAAATATGGGCAGTCGTGGCTGGGCTCAGGGTGGGAGAGGAGAGAAAAGGAGTTAATTTACCAACGTGGCCGAATAATGTTTATCATTGGGCCTATAATTATTATTACGGCAGTATTTTCCAGCCCGCTAGCAATCATTCAAGACACAGACACCTGTTATATTTTAAAATAGCCTTAGCTAACCTGGGACAGAGCAGATATTAATCCTCTAAACTACTTCCCCTAGTGGGGCAGGTATGGAATACCTGTCCCAATCCCATGCCATCTGCTTCTAATAATTTCTATCAAGCTACTGCCCATCCATAATCCCAAATACTTGCTAATGTTCTCCATCTGGGCCAAATCTCCATCCACCTAACTCATCTGGCCATGCCTCTCCTCCACCTAACTCATGACGGCGCATCTTCCTTCTTCCTCTCTCCTCTCCTCCAGTCTCTCTTACCCACTCATCTAGTGGAGCTTCTCTTCCCTTTAATGGTCTAATTGCTCTCTTACAGTCAGTATTTGCGTTCTCACATGCCATGATCAGTTTCAGTTCCTGTTTGGTCTCAGAATCTGGTATGGCTCGATCTACAGCTGTACCCAATCTCTGCAAAAATTCTGTGAAGGCTTCCCCAGACCCTGGAGACACCTGCCTCTGCCTCCTGAGTGCTGGGATCAAAGGCGTGTGCCACCACTCCAGCTGAACTTGTTCTCTGAAATCAGCATGCTGCCCTTCGCCAAGCCATTGAGCTTTATCAACATTCATCCTCCTTGTTGACAGATACCTGCAGAGCACTGTGCCCCAGAGGAATAGGGCCTTTGCCTCACTTTCTGTGACTCAAATCTGAAACCAATGTCAGGCATAGGACAACTACTCAGTATTTATTAAAAATTAATAAAAGCTGGGGGTGGACAGATGGCTCAACAGCTAAGCGCGCTCGCCTCTCTTACAGAGGTCTGTAAGCCCAGCTCAAGGGCTCCAGTGCTTTCTCCCAGCTTCCCCAGGAACCTGCACTCAGGAGCTAATTCCCACCCACACAGATACAAGTGAAAAAAAATTAATTAAAAAAAACTTAATAAATAAAAGCAACTCAACAGACTGTATGACTCATTTATACACACTTAATAAAAACTTGGGACTCTGAGGCCAGCTGGCCTAGTGTGTATGGCAGCAAGCAATAAGAAACACTGTCTGGCACAAAGTGCAAGGTCTAAACGACACCCAAGGTTGTCCTCTGACCTCCAAACGCACACCATGGTATTCACTACTACCCAACGAAAAACACAAACAAACAACACTCTCACTACAAAGACTTGCATATCCTGTCAATGGGCTGACAGGGTTACAGACGTTAATGTGCTTCAAGGAGAATGGGCATAGCCTTATCACAGTAATAAACAGGTACCATCTCCTGAGCTGTGCTGTGCAGCAGTCACTATTCTGATGCTTTAGATACACCACCTCAGCTCCAAACGTCCCAGGAGACTCCTGGTCTTCACCTCCTCCTAGAGAACAACAGATGAACTAACCTGACCAGATGAGCTATAACCCCAGTGCCATGACTGTCTCTTCACCACGCTCCTCATCATGATGGTCATGGACTCTAACTAACCCTATGAAACCACAAACCCCAAATACTCTTTCTCCTATAAGTTGTCTTGGTCATGGTGTCTTATCACAGCAACAGAAAAGTGAGGCGGGAACCTAGCCCCACATGCTGCCCACTGACCTACACAGGCACACTGTGGCACACATGAGTGCCTGGGCATGTACACACATACACAAATAAATGAATATAATAAAAGTATTTTAAAATAAATTCTAAAAACAACAAGAAAGCAAGTAACACCAAAGAAAACAAAATCTGAAAATTATATTATGTAATCATTTTACTTGGCTCAGCAAGTAATGTTATTTATATGTACATATGTAGACACAATGAAAAATTGTAACCTTAACTCTTTCATAAGTCAATAGCTTCCAAAAATTTCAGTCAGGAAATAATAATTTTGTTTTCAGGAGAAGTCCACCTCTGAAGCAGCAAGGGTGCGGCACTATCACATGAAGGGCAGGAAGAGGCGGGTCCCCAGGGGCCAGCCAGCCAAAAGAGCCTGACAGGCAAGCTCCAGGTCAAGGAAGCCAACAGTGTGCAATGATCCCAAGGTTGACTTCTTGCTTCCACTCACAAGTGCACACATGCATGCACACACAGACAGAAAAAGTACCAGAAGAAATTAGTCAGTTGAAAACAGATGGGGCAAGGTGTGGCAAGGAAATGCTATTTTAAAGTAGGTCTTATAATAGATTTGACTTTTAATCCGATAATGTGAGCTGCAGAAACTGGAAGAAAATATGTATTCGTAATAAACTATGCAGCAAACACAAATGAACTATAAATTTACAAATCTCAAACAACCAGAGAAAATATGTCTACATTTTAAAATCATTCAGCCTTTGGTCTGTTGTGTCATAGAAAACTGAGAGCTCGTCTACACTACATATGCTACTTTGTAATTAAATTCCCTGTTTGCTCAAAGACCAGGGGCAACACTGGCTGCTGGTCCTCGGGTGTTGCTCACTTGGAATTTTGAGGCAGGGTCTCTTATTGGCCTGGAAATCATGGGACTGGGGTAAGCTGACTGGCCAGCCAGCGAATCCCCACCTCTCACTGCTGTCATTACCAGAACGGCACCACACCAGCCTTCTGACACGGGTGCCAGGGATAGAACCTGAGTTCTCATGCTTGCTGGGCAAGCACTTTATCAACTGAACTGTCTCCCCAACCCTCACTATTTTATGATAATTTCCTCAGTAATTACATATGTCATCTACAACATGGGGGACAAAATACACTAGGCTACATGTTTGATGTCATTTTCACTAATGTCCTTTTGGTACAGACAGAGCTAGTCATACAGAACACACAGAAATTTGCGTTTCTGTTATGTCCCAGGTACACGCATGTATGTGAATGGAACTCCTGCATGTGGTGGCACAGACCAATCTCAGCGTTGTTTCTCGTGAGCTGTCCACCTTGTTTTTGAGACAAGGTCTCTCACCAGGATCCAGGACACACCGATTCAGTTAGGCTGATGGCCAGGAAGGCCCGGGGACCATCCTGTCTCTGCCTCCCCAGCACTGGGATATTAAGCAGCCATCATCATAGTTGTCTTTTTACACAGGTTCGGGGGGATTGAGCTCAGATCCTTTTGTTTGCATGGCAAGCACTTCATGGAGTAACCTATCTCCTCAGCCTTCCCTCTCTTGGCTAAGACAAAGTCTCACTCTGTAGCCTGAGTTGTTCTCAAACTCACAATAATCCTCTTGCCTCGGCTTCCCAAGTGCTGAAAATGCAGGCATGAGCCACCATACATGAATTTGCTAAGTCATTTACCATGCCAAAGACTAATGCCACAATTCATATGTGAAACAGCCAGGGGTAATGGCATGTGCCTGTAATGCTAGCACTAGGGCGGCAGAGGCTCCATGGCCAGCTGGCAAGCTCTAAGCCAGAGACTGAACCTGTCTCCCCAAAACACAATGGACAACGACTGAGAAACAACACCCCAGACTGTCCTCTGGAATACAAGAGTCTCCCTTCCATGCATACACATGAACACGAACACACACACACACACACACACACACACACACACACACACACACACA